>BSBK01003024.1:2500-415000 GCA_027943335.1 Chamaecyparis obtusa
ATCCAGACTACGGTCCCAAGCATGGCTGGAGGTTTTCTCAACCCCACTCTTTCCTACCAGTGCTTGCACCAAGTGGGGTGTTTTATTGTAAATGCTTTCTACTATTAATAAAATTTCTTGGCTTTGGCCTTTTATCAAAAAAAAAATAAAAAATCACTCTATTACTAAACACCTTTAATAAGAATTTAATAATAAAAAATTAGTTCACACAAAAATTCATTTTCAAAAAAACTTTACTCTTGCATTTACTATAAGCAAACAAAAAGAATGAAAAAAAAAGAAAAATTATATATATTTATATGCTCTCATAACATAAACAATATTTAAATTAAATGTTAGCAACACATTTAATAACAACATCCTACACTTCACCACATATTGTATTACTATTGCAACAACCCCTCCTATTTCCCCTTTACTTACCCACATACTTCTTACAACCTTTTCTATTTCCCCTTTACTTACCCACATACTTCTTATCGTCGTTATGTTGCACGTGTTAAAAAATGTACATCTGCTAATTATTGTTATTGCTATTATTAGTATTACGATTATTTTTTAATAGATGTTTAAATAGATACTCCCCATTAGGTAACCCTTAATCTTTATCTCGCTCATTTGTTACTTCATGTTATCTTAGATGTTAACAATGTGACATATAATTTTCTAAATGAAAGAGTACATAATCGCATTAAATATTTGTTACTCACATCGGTCCCGAAGATCACGTCTGAAACTTTAGATTCCAAACGGACTTCAGTCAAAATGACTTATGAAAGATGTAAATTTCTGACCAGAGAACATTGGTACACATTATTTATTTTTAAATTACGACATGATTGAGTGGCTGGGCACAAAGTCTTAGTTTGAAATTTGATGATCTCTCGAAACATATTTTATTTTGTGTTATAAAATTTTGTTAGATCATATATATAGTAATAGAACATTTTTAATTTCAAATAGCTCCTCAAGAATAATATATCATATTTTATTTGTGATAGATTATAAAGAAACATATTTAGCTTTATCTTTATGAAATTCATAAAAAGTTTTTGATTGCAGGAAAAAACAAGTTTTAAGGGGGACCCAAAACCCCGTACAAGTTGAGATTAAAATATTACATCATTAAGCATATTGAAAAGAAACGGGACAGGGAACTAGTCCACTAGAACCAAAGCCGACAAAAAAAGCCACAAAAAATAGAAACCAGAAAAACCACCCACAACAAGGAAACCTAAAAATAGAACAACACACCCAGAAGAACCTAAGCAAACTCCTTGCGAGTTTCATCCGCTTCCTTTTTTGCCTCCGAGATCTTCTTGATGGCCGCATTGAAGTCGGAGAGCTTGAGGATCCTTTCCTGGATTTTTTTTCCTTTTGGCAGACTGAGTGTGTTTACTTGGACCCTCATCACCCGCATCCTCATTGTCCTCCTCAGGTTTCTTGCTAGGGGAGCCGACATCCAGCTCCGCTTTGATAGACATAAAACACTCCATGGCTGAGCCCATGAACAAGTGGTTATCCTGTATATGCTTCTTCACCGCATTCTCCAAGTTCTCAACTTTGACTTGCATATCCTATATTTTCTTATTCCTATCATTGTCTTTATTGCCATCCAAACCCTTTGAACCAGTCTCCACAATCTCTTGCAGGGAGTCAACCTTAGCAGAGATAGAGCGACATTTTAAATTAAGATTCTTAATTTCCTAATAAACCCATTTCACCAAGCGAAATGAGTACATGGACGCCACCTTCGCCATCTGGAGGACCCTGGAAGGAGGGTCAATTTTGTCATCCATGTATTCTTTGAGTAGTTGCACATTCCTTTCTTGTAAATCAATAGTTTTGACAAAGGGAATGTTCCGAGAAGAGGAAGGAACATTCTCCTTCTCAGCAACAGGGGAATTCTTCTGCTTATCCGAATGGACCTCCATAATCACTTCCAATTTGGGGGAGATAAGAACGTCATGTTCCTCCGAGCTGTCATAATCAACCAAGATGGGGACCGACTGACCAACCTCATCCTCCTTATTATTGTCCTCCTCATTGTTATCCTTGACACCAGGGTTGTCCCCCACATCCATAGTATTAGCGACCTCCTCCTCCTTGTTCTCTTTATCCCCTTAGACATTATTCGACACCGACACAGAGGCATCACTATCATCCTCGGACAAATTAGCCGTGGCATCATAACCCTCAACACTTTCACCAATAGAATCTGTCTCCATGCCAGTATCCTTATCAAATTTGATTTTTTTACCAGAAAAAATCTCCTCTTTATGAAATTCATAAAAGTTATTATATAATACACATATACATGCATATTGACTTCAAGAATATTTTTAACTATATTTCTCCCATCCTTCTATATGTACATATTCTAGTAATATCTATAATTTGAACATTTTTAATGGTTCATATATTTTGTTTGAATAATAACATTGTAATACCTTAACAAAACATAATATTAGGAGTTAAAAAACATTTCAACAATCATTAAAATATGCAATATAGATGAAAGCATCTAAAAAACAATTCATTATTTCATATCCATTGAAGTATATATGTAAGAATAACATCAAATATTGTTTATATTTTAATAAATTTATCTTTTATTCTTCAAATTTCACTTGTCATGATGCTTTTTTACTTTTCTTATCTTTCCATAATGGACATATATAAATTGGCATTATTCTTAGACCTTTTATTGACTTTACACAAGATATAATTCTAAACTCTAATCGCATCTTTCCTTTTGTCCTACATGATTAGTGACTTTTGAAAGAATCAAGCCTTGTGATTTGTCTATCATCAATTGCAAATCAATAATAAGGGAATTTGGATTGTATGACCCTTTCTAGTAGATTAAATAAAATTATATGTGGAGTTTTATCTTCAAATATTATGTTTTAATTTGTAGCTCCATCATTCTATATGGATTTTTTTATAATTAAAATTGTATCACCTTCTTCTTAAATCTTATAGGCATCTCTAATTAGCATTGAAAATATGATATATTTAAAAGAGTAAGAGAATGTATAAAAAAAAAGATGAAATTGAGAAGATACTACATCTAAAATTAAATGAATAAATACATTTAGATATCAATAGCGATTCAAAGTATTGTTTGGTTATTGTCTTGTGTATATCTAATTCATGTTAAGTACCATATTGAAATACTTTATACCATTCCATGTCTAAATATTCTATTATTATTTACACTAGAATACATAGATCACCCTTAAAAGTTCCTATGGATCAAAACTTTGGTATTTGAGTAACTTTCCTTGATAATACTTTGTTGTATAAATATTATATGTTATAGCTCCTTATGTATCATTATGAATAACACATTTTATTGTATTTTCTAATGTATCCTTATCATCCTTATGAATAACATATTATGATCTAGTGATAAATGATTTGGCTGAATGCTATGTACATTGAATGATTTATTTCTTAGCTAATAGTATCTAAAGAATTGATCAAAGATCATTAATATTTCATTATTTCTTATTCATATGAAAAATTATGTATCTATATTGTAAATAATCTCTTACATCTAGTAAGCCCTATAAAGATTGAAAGTAGTATAGATAAGCTTCTCCCATTATTAGATCTTTAAATCATTGTATTATATAATATCTTTCTTCAAATTTGCTAAATGTTCATACACATTTTAGATAAAATTATTTAATGAGACTCTTGTAGGATGTTGAGTATTAAATACAAAAAATCTCTAATACACAAAATTTTAAAATATTTGCAATGCACAAACATGCGTCTATATGAAATACAATAATAAGGTTATCTAGAAGCATGTTTTCATGTATTAAGTTGTTGTGATGAGTAAGGCTATATTATATGTTGCTATGCAAGCTCTAAAAAAACATTTTAAAGGTTGGAGAATCTTTGTTGGAATTTATTTTATTTAATAATTTTCTTGATATTTTATGATTGTTTTTCTTTATAATTTTATTTTTCACAAATGGGTTTATTTTGCTTCTCTTGGATTTTTGTTCTCCACTGGAAAGTTGATAAATTCAAAATAGTAGTTCATTAAACATCTTAAGAATTAGATGATGTGAGGGTTGTATGCACCTAATTTGTGCATGTATATTGTAATCACCATGTCATTCTTCATTAGTAATTATCTTATAAATCCTACACCTTTCTTTTCTACATGATTGTGTGTAAAATAATTAAATAAAAATTTATTTGCAAAGAATTTGGCCTCTTCAAGAGGAAAGTTTCTACTCTTTGCATATCAATACATAGGCTCACTTTCTCTGTTTATACGCTTATTAATTTCAAAATTTCTAACATATCTTATTCGAATAGTGTTATTCTTAAATTTAAAACTCACAATTTGATCTTATTAAGTTACATGTTATACTTGCAAATGTCTATCCATTGTTGGTTCATAGTATTGAAAGTAAATTGTGAAACAATAAATAATTTGAATATTTTTTCGATGCATGATAGATCTAAATATAATGAACATTCTGTGCAAGTAACAAATTTTATGAATATATAACTACCAAATACCACAAATTCCTTTAAATGGAATATGACAATGATGACCAAGCTATCTTGTATCAGTATGACCTAGTAATCTATAATTTGGAGATAGTTGATTTCTTTACAACATATGCGAGTTACACTATATTTTATCTTAGTTAAAGAGTGATTTTTATAAATTTAAATATGTCGTTCATAAAATATCTTAGAAGTTAAATGTTATTAGGGTTCTATGCAACTAATTTATACAAGTGTATGGTAGTCACGACATAATTGTTCATTGCTAGAAGTCAGGTATAATTCCTACAACTTTCTTATGTACACAATTGTGTACAAGTAGGATCATTTTATTGTCTCATCATATTGTCTTTTCAAGCGGCAAATGAACAATTTAGGTACATTCACCGAACCTTACGCGTCCCGCTCTTTCTAAAATCCCAAACCCTAAACGTAAAATATTTGGTCTTTTTACGTTTGAGCGGCAAATGAATAATTTGTGGCAGAATTCGGTGCTCTGTAGCAAGCGACATAGGAAGGAGCAGCACGATAAAAGGGAGGTTTCTGAAAAAGAAAAAGTAGCAGCATCTGAAAAGAGAAGGAGAAAGTGTAACACAGCGGGTAGGGCGGAGGAGAAAAATATCCCAAGTAAAAGACAAGCTGCTTCTGAAACTTGAAGAGCGAGATTTAGAATTATGAGCATAAACGACCACAAATTATAAATTTTACTGTCGTTTTGCTGGTAATTCTAAAATCTGGCTCTTCAAGTTTCTTCCTCACATCTTTCACTACAACATGAAGGAGTGTGCTCAAGTTCAGGGTTTCGAGAAAGAAGCAAGAGGTAGCGATGGTAACAGGGTTTGACCTTTCCATCTCCGAGGAAGGGATAGGGCAAAATATTTGTTCAAAGGTCTATTGGGTGCGGAGCCAAATGGGCATTCTCTGTAATATGTTTTCCAAGGCGGGTGATGGATAGATATGGCTCTCCCCTGTTTCAGTCAACCCGGAACCCTCCGTATATTTGATGGATCGATCGCCTGCTGAGGAATTAGACTCGGAGTATTCAATTCCCTTGGCCCTGTAGGGGAAATTCAAAAGCAAGCAAGAATTGAGTGCTTTTTTAGGGACCAGTAGGTGTTGTATGATTGATGGTCCAGATTCCATCACCCACTGATTACAGATCTCCTCAGGTAAGAATCGAGATACTAACCAGCGGATTCACAGGAGTAACAGAAAAGAAAAAATCTTCTATAAAAATATTCAGAAAAGATTTTTCGGAGAGGCTACACAATACCCAACTTCTGATCTTGATAGAAAATTGGCAGAACATGTAAACCAGTTGGGTTTCAGGGGTTGGATTTCTAGAAACCCTATGGTCAGAGCTCACGTCGTGATTTTAGAGGAAAATCGCAAGAGCACGAAGGGTATTTGGGTTTCGGGACTAGGGTTTTTGGAAGCCCTAAGGAATTGATTGTAGGTAAGAGCTATTCAGGAAGCAAAGGGATGAATTTGTCTCCGGACTCCAGCTCTAGGGATTCTTCTGTTGCTGGCAAAGGGGTTTCAGAAAACAAAAACTGTTTTCGTGATTATTGTTTTGAAAAGCATGCCAAATATTTTGGGCTTCAGAAAACAAAAACTGTTTTCGTGATTATTGTTTTGAAAAGCATACCAAAATTTTGGGCTTCACAATAAAGAGTGCCAAAATCCTCATCTTCCTGAAAGACAAGAAACTTAGCCTCTGGATGCAAAACCTCATATGCTGGAGACGAAAATGTGGATCCTTGTACCGGCAATCAAGGTAGATCAAGGCTCCTTGAGTTTTAAGGCCTGAGATTTGCACATGCATACTATTTTGGTCCAGCTGTGGGGAGACGAAGTTTCATTGTATAAGCTGCAAAAATGGGTACATTACAACTGGCCTGGCACTCTTTAATTCGAAATTATTTCTTTCCATTCTTTTGCTATTTTTTTGAAGTGCAATCTTTGAAAGGACATTCCACAAATATTTCTATTGGTTTAAGAAATTTTTTTATTAGTTTTTGGTTGGTAGCTCTTTTAAGTTCGGCTCAAAATTTTTCAGCTTTGAAATCTTATTGGCTGGGATTGCCTGATTTTCCCTTAGAATTTAGGGATCCAGCCATTCTGAAATTAATTGGAAACAAAATTGTTATTTTCTTTTCGTCATTCTAACTCCTGTAAAGAGGGCTTCTTGTTAGTCAAAATCAATGTTTTTCTTCATCCAAGTAACCCTATCTGTAACTTCATCAATATTACCTCAGCTGATGGGAAATGGAAATAGATCATCAAAAAGGAAAACAAGTTCTTTTCAAAAGCTTCTCTATTGATAGACTGACATATTTGCTAAACTGCTCTCAATTTATGACCTGAAGGAAATCTATAAAAAATAGATACTTCTAAGCCAGCTACTTCTGAAACCCTTATCCCCTCAAATGGGAAAAATAGAAAGGAGGTTAAAGTACTCTCTACATGGATATCTGGAATTGTGACTAGTTGGTAGCATAAAATAAGCTTTCTTATCATGTTATACAGTGGTGTTGGAACCCTCTTAAACTAGTTCAATTGATGTAGATATTATTAAGTTATACAAAATTAATGTAATTAATGTCATTCTATCAATTTTCAAGTCTTTTACTTTTGCAATTGAGAGCTTAATAATCTTGGAGAGTTGATTCCAATGGGAGTCGTAAATGAAATTCATTAGATATTTGAATATTGATATGAAGTGAGGTAATTGGGTAGCACTACGTATACACACATTTTAGACTCGTAAATTTTATAGTGTTTGATTTTGCATCAATCTTGATCTTGAGCATTTTATTCTGTTATGTTTGCAGGTTCTGAAAAACCTTGTTCTGCAAACTCTTGAATATCTTGTATACTGAGCAGAGCCTTGATTTTGGCAATCCAGAAATTATAGATATCCCTTGAAATTGGCTAATGAGGTTCATTAAAGGCTTTTCCATGTGGCAAATTGTTTATAGGAGGGCAAATGTATACCTTTTGATGGATATACTGCCTACATGATAAACCTACCAAAAATTGCTCATTCTTGGCTTTTTTAATACTTGTTAGTTTGGGAAACCTATAAACAACTAATAGTATACAATCAAACAACTTTTTCTACAAACGACATGCACTATGACATTAGACATGAAAAATAAGATAATATATATATATTGTCCAACCTGCAAATTGTGCACTTACAGATACACCGAGCTCAATAATTTATTTCAATTCTAATATATTGTTTTGAAAATGAAATTAAATTTATAACCATTATGTTGGTTCCTCTTCTTAAAACTATCATTCTGGAAGTGCATAAGCACTTAAACAGACCTTAGATAGACCATACAAGACTTCAAAATTTGGCATTGGTAAGAACTAGTTATTCTGACTTGCTTAATTTGACAGCCAAGTGTTGACTACTATTAGTTGCACTTTTATAGTCAACACATAATGCATGGTGTCAACAACTAAAGCTAACTGATCAGTCAACTGATTTATCATGCACAAATGTCCATGGACCTCATTCAACCAAAACAAGCTTAACTCCTTATCCAACAATTGTTCTACTATTAACAACTCGACAAAACTTGTTCTAACAAATGGAGTATTCACAGCTGTTGATATTTATTAGAAAAACTCCTAGCTGCAAATGAATGTATAATTTATTTAATTTGTGTCATCAGTTTTCACAATATGTGATTCACTTGAATTTTTTTGTTTGACATTTGCCAACAATGATTGTGCAGCTATATTGTGAGACATGCAATCGCTTTTTGGCTGACAGGTTTGTCATTGGTACTTGCCTTAATAGTGAATGCAGATACAAGGATGTAGAGGGTGATCACTGTGCAATTTGTGGAAAAATGTTGAACCCTACAGAGCTCATAAATCCTAGGTGCAAGGTGCAAACAATGCTTTATCAATTTTATGTTCTCTTTCTACTTTGTTTTTTTTTACTACGAATTTTGTAACTAGGTAAAAGTTGTGTAGATAAGCTGAAATAAAAATGTATAAGTTCAAGCTGGACACAGTTGAAAACTATTTTCATTTGTAGATTTGCCAAATTCGTCCTTGAGTTCGTGACACTAAGCACTTATTCTTGGAACTCCCAAAGTTGCAAGAGTATTTGCGGGAGCATATTAGCAATATAAATGCAGTTGGAGTCAAAAATCCATTCAGACAACTAATTCATGGTTAAAGGAAGGCTTGAAGTAGCATTGTATGCATAGGATCTTAAGTGGGGTGTCCCTGTTGAAAAATTTAAAGATAAGGTATGTATCATGTTCATTCTTTTAACCTTTTTTTCTTTGTTCTTTATTATGATGCCAACACTTAAAAAGAATTTGTAACACTTCTGAAAGTTTGAAACTTACTTATTACCTCTCATCCAATGATGTTATTGAATCACAGTAATGATTATATTTTACAAATCCACTTAAAAAAGATAAAGAGGTTATAAGGTGAATGAGACCGCCATTGTTTGATATATAATTTACTCTAATGCTTATGTTTTTTTGTTTCAGGTTTTCTATGTATGGTTTGATGCTCCAATTGGGTACATATCCATAACATGTCATACAACAGATTGGGAAAATGGTGGGAAAATCTTGAAAATGTGAAGCCTCTTCTATTTATAGGCGAGGACAATCCCCCATTTCTTATGGTGAGGATTTGAAATTTTAAGACTTCAAGTAATTCTCTATTGGGTTTTAATAGAAAAAAAATGAATGTGTCTAAATGATTAAGTAATTGTTTACTGTTATTTTTTTTTAAATGTCTGGTCAGACTAAGTTTTGGTTTCATTTAGCATGACAGTCAAAGTTAAAGGGGCCTATTCAGATGTCTGTTTGATGAATATTTCTCTTTCTTATGCAAACAAAATGGTTATGTAGCGATATAAATCATGGACTATGGAAATTTTAATTATAGATAGAGATCAATCAAGTAGGATGTTGCTATCATGCCATATTCAAAAAATTATAGTAAGATTTAAATTTGGACAGTTTACTTTTCACTATTGAAATAAATGAATTTTGTCAACAGTTACTAGTGACTGTTTAAAAAGGCTTAATGTCTATCCACATCTGTTGTTAAAATTTTGAACTTAGGAAAAGCATTGATGACCCAAATTTTAGCTCAGACAACTGCTATGGCAAGGTAAAAAAAGGTCAAATAAGAAGTATAGATGATGGCCTATCAGTGACCTCCCACCCCACTGACTGAGTCATCAGACCTGCTTTCCCTCTCCCCTCCCATCATTAACATTCTCATCCCCTGTTGTTGTTCGTTCATCAGGAGAACTTGATCAACCTTGTGCCTGGGCACCCCGAGTTGGTGGAGGAAGAGGTGGCTGTGCACCCATGTCCTACTGTGTGCTACTCATTGCGGCTGAGTCTTCCCCATATTCTTGGATCTAGAAACATAGGTGGAATGGATGGTTACGCTTGATCCTGAGTAGCTGGGTGAGTCAGAAGAAGGAAGGAGGCAGAGTTATTCCTCCAAGGCAGATTTCACAGAAATATAGTTTTATCCCAACCCTCGAAATATAGAGACATTTTTCTCCGCATCGGATGAGGTTGCCTTAATTATTTTACTTTGTCCTAACAAAATTCATAGGGTAATCTACTGAATATGATTTCTTGGCCCTGAATGCATACCCAAATTTCTTTAAATCTCTTAACACAAATTATATAATTTGTTTATAAATTTATAATCTTTTAATAAGAAAACCATAAAAAAAAATTATAGAAGTGAACCTCAAATTCCATACCTGAAAGGGAAAATTGAACAATTTCACTTGTTTCTGGGTTTAGAACTTATCGAGCCATTATTGGTTCTCCAATTTCTTTCTCTAGTACACAGTGCACAGTATTCTTGCTTTGATATTCTTTGTTTATGATATTCTTTTGTACATGACCCATCTTTTGTTGTAAATCCCATGGCCAATTTTCCTTTGTCCCATTGCTCCCATCATCATTTTCTCCCTGGTGAATATCCTTCACAAGAGGCCGCAGAAGAGAAATTTGATGGACTACTCTCCGGGCACCCACTGCCTCTTTAGGGGAGAGGATACAACACTGCAACCCCCACCAACTAGAATTATTTTGGTTTTTTAGTTTCCCTACTTTCATTTTGTGTGTATTTCCTTTGTCTACCTAAGTTTCTACAGATGGCCCTTGTAGGAAGCTTAAGGTTTTAAATGTAGCCACTATGAGAATACTTTATGTGAAATCTCATTTTTACCTTAGTATGATGAAAATAGTATTAAGAGTCGAATATAAATATTCTCACAAAATCTTTTAGCAATTATCAATAACAATATGGAAGAAAAAAAGTACACAGTTCGCTCATTCTTGCATGAAAGGTATTTTCACCTTAATATTATTTGAAACTTCGAATCCACCAGATAAAAATAAGGAAGTAGAGATGGAGCCATTAATGTGGTAGCCTAATTTCTCCTCACTTCTAAGGTCAGAATAACAAAGAATGTAGAATTGAGCACAATACTTCACATATTACAGATTCTTTTTAGCCATCGATACTTACAACAAGTCTCTTAAGGGAAGTGACTGTATACACATCATTTAAACCATGTAAACCATTGGCATGAGAACCATCTTCAATTAGTTTTTCTTTAAAAGCAGTTCTATTTTAATAAACCGTGGCAATACACGTGTAGTCTTTAGACTTCTATCAATTTTCGTTAGCAATGAATAAGATATTGGACGGTCATCTTCATTTTCTACCATAGTTTTCAGTGTTTAAGCATGTAGTAATTCACAGTTTCTATACTATTCCAAAGTGTGTAAACTGCTGTTATTAGCAGTAAACTTGAGTCTCTTCCTTCATAAATCTGTATTCTACAACTCTTTAAAATAGTTTTTTTGTTTAGAGGGTATCCAAGCTACTGTATAATTTCATTTTTCTAAGCTGTAATAAAGATTGATTTGTCATTCTGCAGAAACAGAGCATACTCTTTAAAACAGAGAATTCATTTTTGTTTATGATCATTGAAGTGTTTATATGTTTTCTATTATTTTCTATTAATTGATTTGTTAAGAACTCAGGGATACTTCATGTCATGGTGAGGTTGGATACCCACAAATTCCATCGACACAATTAAACTAACCATAAAGACAAAATTATCCACTGGGCATGGAGAACCTGGGGGGTTTTTGACGTGGAGAGTGGTTAATTAGGTAGCACATCAACTAGGGAAATTTTTGCACCCTCTGCCTCCAGGAATCGGCCCTCCCAGCAGCTTATCTGAAAGATCGAAGAAAGATATGGTCAATAGACCGCATTATTCATCAAGGGTTTTTCCATTGAGCTTATTTCCTGAGATATCTAGATACATGAGATGTGCAAGGTTGCACATCCTTGAAAGAATACTGCCAATGAAATCGTTGTGTAGGTCCAAGTAGTTACTTGGTAAGAGAGATTTCCCAGTGTCATTGAAATTTCTCCACTAAAACGGTTGAAACTCATGTTCAGGGTCTCAATCTTCCATGAAGTACTGTCTGGGAACAACTCATCAGTGCTATCGAAAAGATTATTCTATTGGACATATAGCGTGAAAATCTTCATCATATTTGACAAGGATACAGGTAATTCACTTGAGAGCTCATTTTTATTCACATCGAGATGTGTAAGCTCACTCAAATTTCCCAGAGATGCACAGATTTCACCAATATGATAATTGCTTGTTATGTTCAGCCTCACCAAGCTATTTACATCCCACAGAGTTGCAAGAATCATGCCTATGAGCTGACTAAATACCAAGTTTATCCGTTGAAGCTTAAGAGATTCCCCAAGCCCAACTCGGATCTCCCCTTTGAGGTCGTTGTTGGAGAGGTCCAGTGTAGTCAAGTTTGTAAGGTGGGAAAGGTATCTGGGAATAGGTCCCGCGAGCCATTTGTTGCTAAGAAGAAAATTTACAACTACAATACAATCCCTAATTTGTTCTAGGATGGGTTCTGGAAGCTGGTTCCAGAAGAGACCAAAGACTCATGGTGTTGTACATAGCTTGAATCCGAGATTACAATCTGCTAGAAATATGAAGATATCTTAGGTGGGATGGACCCTGAGAGTTCGTTATGGGAAAGAACAAAATACTGTAGTTGAGCTAAATCTCTAAATTTTTTGGGCATAGATCCATTCAAACAATTATTTCCCAAATCAAGAGTGGTGAGATGGATATACTGGGAAATTTACGAGAGATTCTTGTCTTCCAGCTGATTACCATTAAGAGAAAGAACTGAAATACTAGACAATCTCCCATTTTTCTTCTGGATTTGTCCTAATAAATTGTTATTGTTGAGAATCAATCTTTGCAATGATACTGCATTTCCGATGTGGGAAAAAATATTTCCTTCTAGAAAATTGTTTGCTACAATAAACTCCATGTGGTTAGTTGAATTCCATATCTGTTCAGGGATTGGGCCTGTCAAGTTGTTTGCATCCAAATCCATAACCATTAGGGGAAGGCTACCTAAATACCCAGGAATCCTACCACTTGTGTAATTGTTTTTTAGGATTCGCTGAATAAGGTTCCAACAATTGATGAAGGTGTTCAATGGTTCCCACAAGGAATTTTTCCAAATCAATCTTAGTAAGAAATTTTGCATTGCAAAGATCTCTTGTATTTCTTGCAGTCAATTAATTATTACTCAGGCTAATATAGTTCACATAAGAACAATTCCCAAGCTCTGGAGGAACGGGCCCACTGAAATGGTTGGTAGCCTGCAGGATAGAGTCATCTTCCTGCTACTGTCCCAACCATCTAGGTAAAGGACTGCTAAGCTAGTTTGTCTTTATAGAGAAGGACAATATAGGAAGCCCTGTTAGAGTGTCAGGAAGAGAACCAGTCAAAGAATTGAAGGAAAGCATGAGGGTTCGACGACTTTTGCATCTACCCAATTTAGATGAAACAGAGCCATTCATCTCTTCATTCACCATATTCAGAATGGTATGATTTCTCAGAGCTCCTATGGCTTGCAGAATAGTGGATCTCAGTGAATTGTTTGAAAGATTTAGTTTTCTTAAGGATTGCGTCCTAGATATATCTTTAGGAATAGGCCCTCGGAGGAGGCAAGAAGGCAATTACAAATTATTTGAATTGATCAGATTACCAATTTCAATAGTAGAAGGCCTGAAAAATTGTTGATTCGAAGATAAAGGTCAATCTAACTCACCATGTTTCCTATAACTGGAGGAAGGCTGCAACAAAGAGTTTTTTGAGACATCTAGAGACAGCAACTCGTCTAGCTTCCTGAGCTAAGGTGAAAAGGTGCTTGTAAGAAGATTGTTGCCCAGATCAAGAAATGCTAAGTTCTTCAGCTTGCTTAGGTTCCTTGGGATGACTCCAGATTTACTGTTGGGACCAAGGTCAAGTAACCATAGCTCAGACAACATACCTAGCTCTGCAGGAATGCTCTTAGTGAAAAAATTATTTCCAAGCTAAGAATTTCCAACCGAGAAAGTAATCCAAGCTGAGGAGAGAATATCCCTTACAGAGTATTGCTTCCTAGAGAAAGCTCTCTAAGCTTGGCAAGACCTCCTATGCTACCATCAATCTAACCAGACAAACAGTTGCCACTCAATTCCAAGACTTTAAGCTTATTCAGACACCACATTTTGCTTGGAATGCTACCAAGTAGATCATTAGTGGTAAGATTCAAAACCTCTAATGCCTTATATTCCCAAGCTCTGCAGAAATGGAACCTTGCAGATTCATATCTTCTAGAACAAGAGAGATCACAACACTCAGCATTCTTGAATTAGTTTCCAACTGTAAATAACTTACTACATTTTTCATAGTCATTTACCAGCTCTGTATCAATGAAATCCAGGACAAAGTGGTCGTCTTTCTTTCTTGTGTTTGCAGCCCATTCAGCCAAACTTCTGCTTCCTCCTCCTTCCTCGTCCACGACGGCTTCTCTGCCAGTAAGCAATTCGAGCAACACAACTCCAAAGCTGAACACATCTTGCTTCGGGGAAGACCGAACTTCATACCCACATTCTACAACAAAACAACCCACCAATTGAAAAAGGAAAAGGCAAAAAATGCCTAGACATAAATCCATGTGAAAATAAAGAAGTGTACCTGGAGAAATATAACCATGAGTGCCACCATTAAAGGAGTTACTAGTTTGGCCTTCTGGATGGATTATTTTTGTAAGGCTGAAGTTAGCCACATGTGCTACGTACTCATCGTCGAGTAAAATGTTAGCAGATTTAACATCACGGTGGACAATTGGAGGTGTACAGTCGTCGTGCAGATATTTGATAGCCTGCGCCACTCCCAAACCTATATTCCATCGAATCTTCCACCCCAGCTTCTGTGATTTTAGTGCTTTATTTGAGTCTTTAACTTATGGAGGGACTGATTTATATTGTAACATATATTAATATAATTATAAATTGATTGTTAGATATAAAATAATCATCTTATTAATAATAATATAACTAATATTGTATATATTACATATGTTTATAAATAGGAAATATATATATATGGTTGGTTGAATGGCTGATCTTCTAGTTGCATGCTATTGAGTTATGTTGAAAATAAGAAACCTTTTTTTCAATTTTTAAATTAATTACGCCGTAGGCATTTCCCTATGAAAGGGGTCAAGTTAAAATTTGCATCAACGGTTGTAAATCCTGTAAACAGAATGACTACCATTGAAGTCATCTGAACTGTTTTTTTTATTTTTTTGCCACTTTCAACATCATTTTAGATGTTTTGTCTACAAATGATCTTCTTTGGTGCTCACGCTGCAAGGGACGATTAAGAGCATAAAGTTTTGCGGCCTTGCCTTATCCAAGCAGCAATGTTACTAAGATGATGGCTCCTCACAAGTTTAATACCCCAGTCAGAAAATACATTAATTATTCAAATAGAGAGTGAGCGACTTGGTCTTGAAACCCATGTGAATCTGGACAATTTGCAGACATGAAGCAGGGAGCTGAGTCCATACATCATTGTTCCCTCTGTCAAACAGACAAATATTATTCTGGATTATGCCTTATGTATGGTGTCTCCTTACCTATTAAGAATCCTATATTCTTCCTTTGAAATTTTGCAGGTAGAAAAATAATAGGTCTGATTAGATCTGGGTTTAAAATCTAGAATTTAATGCACATGAAACTTTATTCTCTTAGATCCTAGGGTTTTTGTGTTTCGATTTTACAAATATATCTTTCAGATCTGGGTTTAAAATCTAGAATTTAATGCACATGAAACCTTATTCTCTTAGATCCTAGGGTTTTTTTTGTTTCGATTTTACAAATATATCTTTCTCCGGATTTGCCGAAAGGTTAGTTTTTTTTTTTTACCGAGTACGAATTTGTGCATTAATTTCTCTTAGTATAATCCACCTATTTTCAACATTAGATCATATAATTATATCTAGAATTCCCTTCTAATTTTTTAGTGGTCAATATTTTCTCATGATATACTCGTATAATTTCGAACAATGCCTATATAATACATAATATATGCAGTCAATGTTCCACGTTATTGGAATCAAATGTCCATAGAATTTGACAATTATGGAACTATTAATGTTCTTATCTAAGTAGAGGATATATTATTTAAATTAAAATAATCATTGGATGCATGCTTATAGTTGATTGATTTACAAGACTATATTTTTAGTTCTATCTTCAAGACCTGTGTGATTTATCTGTGTTAATAGATAAATCTTCTGAAATTTCAGTGCTTGAAGTGGTATGATATGTGATTACATACAATTTTTTTTTTTCTTTTTTTCTTTTTATATGTAAAATAGAATCAATTTATTCTTTTAAAAAAGAGACTTGTTCTAATCAGATTTAAGAGGGGAATATCCTTTCTAGCCATAGATTCAATTTAAACACAAAAGCTGGGAAGCAATATAATAGAACTTTATAAGCCTATTTTAGACTAACATTGATTACATTATAAAATTTCATATTAATTCAAACTCACTAATATTTGTAATGCAATAAAACACTTGTTACAAGCTGTGTCACTCCTATTTCACACATTGATTTTTCCTTAATTCTCAAATTAAAATCTATTGCAAATTTACAAGTCTTTAGTTAATTCAAAATTCTGATATGGTGATAATGTTCTTATCAAATCACCATTTTCAGAAATAACAACCATTGAATAAATGAAGTCACAGAGGATATAAAATTCAAATATTATCAAAGACATAAATATGAGATGAAAGATATACTAAGATAGACTTTCTCTAAAAATAAAATGTTTAATCTTTTGAAACCTCCTCTTGAAATAAAATGTAGAATCTTTTTAGCTTTCACTTTCTTTTTTCACAATGATACTCATTTATCAAACGCATTAATAGTTTCCTTTATAATTCCAACTCAAAACAAGCATAAAAGAGAATAGGTAAAGCACCAAAATTAAGTCTTACTTTTCTATTACTCTAGAATTTTCGATCAGAGACAAAAAATATCTCTAAATTACCATTTACAAAACAATCATATAATCATCATACATGTATTCTAATGGAAAATAACTATCAAAGACTTGCTTTTAACATGAGTTATCTAATCATATATTGAATATTTCCAAACAATATTCACAAATAGGTATCAACACTACAACTTTGAATATCTTGACGCAAAAAATGACATGATAGCCTCAAAAATTGATTGCTGGGATATGGTTGAAACATCATAAGTACCATACACATAAAGAACGATAGAGGATTTGACGGACCTTTGGTCCAACTTAGACAAAATTTTCAAAATTTTTGCTGCTCAAATTAATTTGAATAATATTAATTTTATAGTCTATACACCACATTTGAAGGTGATTCAAATGCAAAAGCGAGATTTGGTGGAGAAGCTCATAGATTAGGCATCAAGAGAGGGAGAAGTAGTGCAATGGTAGGCAAGATGCTCATGCAGAAAACACAGACGCCTTTGAATGCCTTTCTCACCACTCTTGCATTCAATATTTGCAGTTTTTCCCCGCTTTGTTTTCATTTAGATTCTCTAGAACTTTGTTCTCTATTTCGGAGGATTGAATGGGATTGAATCCCTTCACTACCAAATAGGTGGTAGAGGGCAGCTCTTATATAAGTCATAGGTAAGGACATTTTCCCCCTCTGTACTATTAGACCTTTGGTTGATTTTGCAGAGAATTATACACTAAAACCTTAAAATGAAGTACAACCTATGTATTACCACTCTACACAGGTTACACTTTTTGTACACAGTATTCATGCATGCACATGATAGAACTGAGGAGGACAAAAAGGCTATAAGAGAGTTTCACTTCTATGTAAGTGATGATCATACAAATTCCTTAGAGTTGATTTGGATGCATGATGTTCTACTAGTTGACTTGGATGCATGTGACAAGTGGTGTGCAACATTTTTGGAATTTTACAGAGGTAGGTCATGGAAAGGGAGAGCATGATGGTGTAGGAGAATGTGTGAAAAGAGATCTTACTAAAGATGAATTGAAGTATGAAGGTGGTGTTAATATAATTTAGAACAACAGAGAAGGGGGGGTGAATCAGTTGTTCTTAGGTCCAGATGTACCGATTGAACTTTTAAACACTTTAACAATCGCAAATCTAATCACCAACACTACCCGGTCTCTAAAACATATAACATGCAGTCCACTGTACAAAAGTAATTAACTTGCAGAATATAGCAACATTCACATCAAAATATTCACACAAGTATAACACCAGGATTTATAGTGGAAACATAATTTGGGAAAAACCACTTTGTAACATGTTAATGATATTTTCACTATTCTGAAGTGAGCTTTGTGAAAAGCCAACCTTGTTAAAGATTTACAAACACACTGCTAGGTGTGACCCTGTTAAAGGATTTAAACACTGTCAAAAGTGACTTGGTTAGAGGATTTAAGTACATTCTATTAGAATGCCACTTTGATTAAATGATTTCAATAATGATTGTTACGTCAACCTTGATTAAAAGATTTAGACTGATACAATGGTTAGAAAGTAATAGTAGTTTATGATTTGAAAAACATACATCTCACTTTGCAAATAACAAATCCAATTTGCACATGTATGCTGATTTAATGACCGAGCTCCATTTCCATCTCCATCACTGATATTTTTAGAATTCGCTTCAAACAATCATAACTCTGATCAACTCCTTCACAATTTCATCTTTAGCCTTATGCTTAGACTTATCAGTCAATAACATCAACAACTTCAGCCCATGCTGTAATCTCACAATTAGGTTTTCCTTTATACCTCTTCAATTAGATAGATCCATCTTTTGCCGCTTAATCTCCTCCGTAGATCTTAGGTTAGGTCAGATTCATCGAATCCTTCCAACATTTAAGTTCTTCATCAATCTTTCTAGATACATCTTCAAACTTCTCATTGAATCCATATAAAATGATTTACCATGCATTAAATTCTTCATACAATCAATTAATAAAGTCAATACGATTTACATATCCCAAGAATTCAACTCTGTCGGTTGGGGATCTCAATTCTTTCTCCAAATGAAAATTACTGACACTCAGTCAATACCGTGTTCATCTCCTCGGTCATCATTGCATAACTTGGTCATCTCTACAAACTATCTTCCTCGGCTAACACTGTCTTTCTCGGTAATTTCTTGTCGTTCAGCATAAACTGTTGTTCGGTCAACATTAAATTTTTTCAGTATATACTGGTGCTCGGTCGACACTAACATCACTTGGCTTAAACTAGATTTATTCACTTTTGCTCAGTTAAACCTACTTCTCCACTCTTTCTTCATACTTAGATAAATAATACATTATCTTATCAATGTGCCAAATAATCAAGTACCCATTGAAGTATCAAATAACTCAACCTTTCTTTAGGTTCTCTTGTTATCTCCCTTGATCTCCCTTGCCCTAATCTTTTTTATCAATCAATAGATATGGTACTCTCTTAGATAGAAACTATCTTACCAGTTAAGGTTCAACATCAATGACAATACGACAATTGTTTCAATTGCAGTTTCCAACAATCTCCATCTTTGGCATTGATGGCAACACCATATGAATAACACATGATTTACCAACCAATCCAAAAACTTTGTCAGTGCATTAGAAAGATTTATAATATCCTTAGCTTCATTTTGATTCACAATAACTTAGCCTTTCTTGACTGTTCACACAGTCACTCCCTCTAAATGTTTTATGTCTCTCAGAATCTCAGAACATATACCTCAGTGTTCTCTATTCTTGTGTTATCATCTGAATCTCTCCCTCTTTGACAATAATGCCAAAACAGTATCTAGCACTTGCATCTTCCACATGTAAATGTCATCTTGTCAGTTCAGTAACAATATTTCTCCCTCTGTCATCTTGCTTCTGACCGATTACCAGCTTTGCTATACATTTCACAACTCTAGGCAGCTCCTAAGGTGTGACCATTTCTACATCAATTTGTCAAATATTCTGTGTAGCATATTTGATGCAGTGCTCCTAGCTTGACTAGGCAACCTCAGTTAGGGGAAGCACCCCTAGTTTACCTCTAAGATATGTATGAGCATCCTTAGGTAAATCTTTTGTGAATATGTTTGCTAGTTGTTCTTTTGTATTCACATATTCAATTCTCACTTCTTTATCTTGTACCAGTTCTCTCAAGTAATGATACTTGATAGCAATATGTTTGGTCTTTGTGTGCATCATTGGATTATTTGATATGTTAATATAACTTGTGTTATCACATAAAATAACAACCGGTTCAGTGACTTCCTCTTTCATTCCTTTCAACAATTGCTTGATCCATACCAAATTTGAACAATTCATTGCAGCTGCTACATACTCAGCTTCTGCTGTAGATTGGGAAATACAATTCTGTTTCTTGCTTGTCCAGGAGACTAATTTCTCTTTCCTAGAAAGAAAGATCCACCACTTGTACTTTTTCTGTCATTAACATTTCCTACCCAATTTGCATCAGTCTAGACTTAGTTCAAATTTCTCATTCTTCTGGTAGTACAATCCATAGTCTTCTGTCCCTTTCAAATATCTTAGTATTCTCTTCACTGACATCATATAATTTTCTTTAGGATTTGCAGAAAATCTTGCCACAATCCCAACTGCTAGGGCTATATTTGGTCTGCTGTGGACAACATATTGTAGCTTTCCAATCATGGATCTATACAGGGTTTGACTCACTTCAGCAGTATCATCAGTTTTAGATAGTTTCTGTCCAGTAGGCATAGGAGTACTTACTGGTCTAGAATCCTCCATACCAAAAGTTTTTAGTATCTCTTTGACATATTTAGATTGTGTGATAAAGATACCTTTCTCCATTTGATAGACTTGCAATCCAACACAAAATTTAATCTCATTTGAATTTTTTTGACATAGGGCATCTTGTCCTCCAAATATGATATCATCCACAAAAATTTCAGCTAACAAAATCTCTTTACCTTCTTCAACTTTCATATACAGATTGTTGTTGTCATTTGTCCTTGTAAATCCAATCTTTATCAAATAATTGTGCAACCTCTCATACCATGCTCTGGGGGCTTGTTTCAATCCATACGCCACATTGCTCAATTTGCAAACCATATTTTTCTTGTTTGGGTCAACAAATACTTCAGGTTGTTCAATGTATACTTTTTCTAGTATAACATTCAGAAATGTAGATTTGACATCGATCCGATATACTTTGAAATCTTTGTATGCAGTATATGCAAGTAGAGTTCTCACTCCTAATCTTGCTACAGGGGCAAATGTTTCCCCATAGTCTATTCCTTGTTCTTGTGCATAACCATTGCATACCAATCTTGCCTTGTTCCTTGTCCATGTTCATTAAGCTTGTTTCTGAATACCCATTTTGTTCCAATAACATTCTTGTTTTCTAGTCTTGGCACCAAAGTCCAGATATCATTCTTTTCTATCTGATCTATTTCTTCATTCATAGCTTGAATCCGATCTTCATTCTCTAAAGCATCTTTTACTGTCTTAGGCTCAAACTCATATAATAAACATGTAGGGTCTTTCAACTTACTTCTGGTCAAGACTCCAGATTCCTTCTCTCCAATGATTTGCTTAGGCTTATGATGTCTTCTCACATACTGTGCCAATGTAGGTTTAGTTTTCTTTTCTTCTTGATCTTCAGGTTCATCATGAAAATTTTTAATTTCTGCTTCTGATTGCTTGGCAACATCCTCCTGATGCTCGGCATTGCTTATCTATGACTTTGCATCTAGTGCAAGTGTGTTACTTGCCTCTCCTTCCATGTACACAAAAGATCTATAATCTTCAGGTTCTTGTTTTCCTTCCTTTTCATTTTTCTCTACATATTCATCAACTCTCACATTTGCACTTTCTAAAACTTTGTTAGTGTTAGAATTCAAACACTCATAAGCTTTGCTCTTAGTGGAATAACCTAAGAATATGCCTTATCCACTTTTTGTATCAAATTTTTCATTCCTATTATCTTTAAGTATATAACATTTACTCCCAAAGATTCTAAAATATTTCACATTAGGTGCATGTCCATGCCATAAATCATAAGGTGTAGCATTTGTACCTTTCTTGATTTGTACTCGGTTTAAGTTATAAACAACTGTACTTACAACTTCTCTCTAGTATTTTTGTGTAACATTCTTCTCAATCATTAGTGTTCTTGCACAATCCATAATAGATCCGTTTCTCCTCTCAGCTATACCATTATGTGGAGGTGTTCTAGGTGCAGACATTTGTCTTTTGGTTTTTCTATCATTGTAGAACAAATTGAACTCATTTGATATAAACTCTCCACCCCGGTCAGATCTTAGACATTTCAAGCTTCTACCTATTTCTTTTTCAACTTTTTCCAAATACCACTTAAACAACTGAAATGCATCGGGTTTTCTTTCAAAAATATTACAGTCATCATTCTAGTGTAGTCATCAACAAATAGAATAAAGTACTTAACACCACAATAACTTTGTACACCCATAGGCCACAAAGGTCAGTATGAACCAAATCCAAAATATTTTCAGAAGTAAATGTCTTGCTCTTAAAGCTAAACTTTGTCATTTTTCCCAACTGACACTGTTTACACATCACATTATTAGGTTTCTTCAATCTCGACAAACCTCTAAATTTTTTCTTTTTACTAATATTCACCAAATTGTCAAATTTTACATGACACAACCTCTTATGCCATAACCATACATCATCAAATTGTGCAAACAAACATGTCTCTTCAGATAAATCTAGATAGAACAAGTTACCTCTAGTCTGTTCTCCACTTCCAATTAGTTCACCAGTGGCATCACATATTTTAACCTTTTTATGATGAAACTCTACTCGGTAACTAGTGCTATTTAGCTGTGCAACACTCAACAAATTGTAATTAAGACCTTCAACCCAATAGGCATTTTCACATGTGATCTTATCAGTTAGCTTAATTGATCCTTTACCTCTCACAGGACATGGTGCATCATTACCAAACTTAACACTTCTACTGCTAAAATAGATCCATCTTTTGCCACTCAATCTCCTTCGTAGATTTTAGGTTAGGTCAGATTCATTAAATCCTTCCAACATTTAAGTTCTTCATCCTTCCTTCTAGATACATCTTCAAACTTCTCATTGTTCAAATCCATATAAAATGATTTACCATGCATTAAATTCTCCATACAATCAATTAATAAAGTCAATACGATTTACATATCCCAAGAATTCAACTATGTTCGCTGGGGATCTCAATTCTTTCTCCAAATGAATATTACTGATACCCAACCAATACTGTATTCATCTCCTCGGTCATCATTGCATAACTCGGTCATCTCTACAAACTGTCTTCCTTGGCTAACACTGTCTTGCTCAATAATTTTCTGTCGCTCGGCATAAACTGATGTTCGGTCAACACTAAATTTACTCGGCATATACTGGTGCTCGGTTGACACTAGCATCACTCAGCTTAAAGTAGATTTCTTGACTTTTGCTCGGTTAAGCCTACTTCTCTAGTCTTTCTTCTTACTTATATAAACAATACATTATCTTATCAATGTGCCAAATAATTAAGTACTCATTGAAATATCAAATAACTCAACCTTTTCTTAGGTTCTCTTGTTATCTCCCTTGCCCTAATCCTTTTCATCAATCAATAGATATGGTACTCTCTTAGATAGCAAATGTTTTACCAGTTAAGGTTTAACATCAATAACAATACAACAATTATTTCAATTGTAGATTTCAATAGGTGGTGCAGTGTTAATAGATGGAAAAAAAATTGTGAAATAGTGTAATTCTACGATGGGACTAGGTAATGCAGGTAACTCTATGGTTTGCAGATTGTTTTGGTTAATACACGAATCTAAGATTGAAAACTATTTATATTATTGTACACTTATATGATCAAGTGACATGCATTTATTTAGAAGTTCAAATGCAACATCATTAGCTATTTATACTAGACAGATTGCATAATTTTTCTCTTCATGTATGCATTTTTATTGGGACGAATGTGAATCAAAAGAGTGGGTTGACCAATGGTCTTGTAGACCTTTGCAAACCCTAGACACATATCAACTTCCCCGAGCAATACAACTGAACCAAATGGAAACATGAGTGGATTTTGACCATGTATATGACCTCATTGAACCAGGTAATTTATTAATTTATTACTTAGTGAATTTTTTTTCTCATCTTGTATGCATTTTAAGGTCAATTTATTAGTTCCTTATGTTGATTTTGGTATTAACTTATAGCCTTCTACTAAATGCTGGTCATGTATATGCATTCATTGCAGATGAGAACAATGAAGAAGGAACATATTACTTTTTGTGTCGTTGTATTGAAGCCAAAAATAAAGTGACAACTACAGTCATTGATGGAGAGAGTATTCAGTACCCAATAGGTTTCGTTGTTGTGACAAGCATGCATCTTAGAAGGTACTGTTGTTTTGTTGAGTTGTATTGAGACCTCTTAAAAACTCAATTTATTACACTTTGTATTGATATTGGCATTAACTTATTTTTATAATAAAATGTAGGTATCCTATCAAGAATTCGAACACCTGGTTGTTTGAGGACTTTGAGACACAAACATATTCTTCATTACTCTAACCTTATTGTTGCAAAAAATATTCATTGATTAAATATCGTGGTAGACATTTTAGCAAGAATTTGTGGAAAGTTCATGAATTTGACCACGAGGCAATACTTGACACAATAAGGGTTAGAGCTGATCCAAAAGGTTCACTTGATTGATTTTGGGCCATAAAGATGAATGATTCTACAATATGGTAGAATGATTTTGACAATTTGTATATGATTCTATGTGCATATGAGCTATAATGTGCATATTTAGATGTCAAATTTTGTAAATAAAAATAACAATCAACTGTAATGAACATATTTAGATGTCAAATCTTATATATAAAAATAACAATCAACTGTAATGTGCATATTTAGATGCCAAATTTTGTACATAAAAACAACAATCGACTGTAATGTGAATATTTAGATACAAAATTTTGTATATATAAATAATAATGAGATTCATCATGCATATTAGATGAAAATTTTGAAATATAAAAGTGCCCATGGGCTGATTTACAAATATTAAGAGCTCACATTTTGTATATCTTAATTTATACTATTTGATTATAAATACATATTTAATTTTGTATCCTTACATTTGTATCGTCTTAATACCATGTAAAGTGCAAAAATTATGATTCATTACCGTGAATTTTATATCTTTATATTTGTATCATCTTAATTTTCTATCCTTACATTTGTATTTTCTTAATGCCATGTACATTTGTGTCATCAAATGATGTAATACTTGCAGTCATTGAGTCAAAATTGGTCAAATGTGTCCAAAGTAAAATGGTGATTCTCTAGGGTGAAGGGATAGTGTTGAAGGATTGCATCCTAGCACCGAATGGTCTACACCATTAGCTTCGGTTGGGTGGGTAAACGCTAGTGACCACCCAGTTTTACCTACGGAGTCACTAGAATGTTCGCGACCTTGCAGGACCAAAATGTCCCCAAGGTGCACTAAGCACGATTGGACAATGATCTTTTGAGGCTCGTATATCATATCTCATGAGAGGTATCGACAAATCGTTAGATGCTACATGACCATTTTTTTGATGCCTACAATAACCTCTCTCCATTCTGGGAAATTTAAATTTGTTTGAATTCAGCATGAGAATGTCGCTTGATGCCAAAACTTGCAATGAAGCTCAGTTGAAAATTGTACCATTGGGTTACTTCCAAACCATTCATCCTGGCACTGAATGGTCTACACCATTAGCTCTGGTTGGGTGGGTAAATGCTAGTAACAATCCCATTCCACCGACTTAGTCACTAGAACGTTCCCGACCATGCCAGTCTAAAGTGTCCCCAAGGCGCACTGAGCACGATTGGGTAGTGATCTTTTAGGGCTCATATCTCAGACCTCGTGAGAGGTATCAGAAAACTTTTAGATTCTATAGAAACATGTTTCTTAGGCCTACAATAACCTCTCTCTATTCTGGGAGATTCAAATTTGTTTGAATTTGGCATACCAATCTCGCTTGATGCCAAAACTTGTAGTCAGACTCAATTGAAAGTTGCACCACTAGGTTACTTCCAAACTGTTCATCCTGACACCAAACGGTCTGTGCCTTTAGCTCCTATTGGGTGGGTAAACACTAGTAATAACTCTATTCTTCCCACTTAGTCACTAGAACGTTCGTGACCATGTTGGACCAAAGTGTCCCTAAGGTGCACTAAGCATGATTGAGAAGCAATCTTTTGAGGCTCGTATATCAGACCTCGTGAGATGTATCAATGAATTGTCAGATGCTACAGGACCATGTTTTTGAGACCTACAATAACCTCTCACCATTTTGGGAGATTTGATTTTTTTATATTTTGGCATGCCAATCTCGCTTGATGCCAAAACTTGTAGTTAGGCTCATTTGAAAGTTGCACCACTGGGTTACTTTGAAACTGTTCGTCCTGACACCAAACGATCATTAGCTCCGGTTGGGTGGGTAAATGTTACTGACAACCCCGTTCCTCCCACTTAGTCACTAGAACATTCACGACCATGTTGGAACAAAGTGTCCCCAAGGTGCACTAAACATATTCTACAAGACTATGTTTCTGATGTCTACAAAAACCTCTCTGCACTCTAGGAGATTCAAAATTGTTTTAGTTTTTCATGTCAATCTCGCTTGATACCAAAACTTGTAGTGAGACAGTTTAAAGTTGCACCACTGGGGTTCTTCCAACCTTTTCATCCTGGCACTGTAAGGTCTGCTCCATTAGCTCCCGTTGGGCGGGTAAATGGTAGTCACAACCCCGTTTCACCCACAAAGTCACTAGAACATTCACAACCATGACGGACCAAAGTGCCTCCAAGGTGCACTAAGCATGGTTGGACAATAATATTTTGAGGCTCGTATCTCAGAACCCGTGAGAGGTATTGGAAAACTATCAGATGCTACATGACTGTATTTATGAGGCCTACAATAACCTCTCTCCGTTCTGGGAGATTCATTTTTTTTGAATTTGGCATGCCAATGTCGCTTGATACCAAAATTTGCAGTGAGGCTCAGTTGAAAGTTGCACCACTAGATTTCTTCCAAACCGTTCATCCTAGCACCGAACGGTCTATGCCATTAGCTCCAATTGGGCGAGTAAACGATAGTGACAACCCCATTTCTCCCACTTAGTCACTAGAACATTTGCGACCATGCCGAACCAAAGTGTTGTTGGAATAGAAAGATAAGGGACTGAGAGGGGAGGGGTGAATCAGTACCCTCAATTTTTTTTAACTTAATACACAATCTGCAAATAGTAGTAACTAGGTAACTGAATCCTTTGTATGCAATATTCATTCAATTAATTTTGTAAATGTAAAGTGCATGAATTGAGACAATAGATCAATCATGTAATGTAACACATAACACCAATATTTTGGTTACACAAAAACCCTTGTTAGAAGGTAAAAAACTGCAGTGGGGATGACACCCACAAATTCTTCACTACTACAGATAATAAAGTTTGTCGGTTAAGGCTACAAGATGTGATCACTTCTGGTGATCTTACCCTATTAGGAGTAACATTCAGATCGAATAGATCTACTTCGTGAAAGGATTTAGACAACACTACTTGAGTGTGCACTCGGTTAAGAGATTTACAAACAAACTATTACGTCTAATCTGTTAGGAGATTTTACTAACTCTATTAAAATGATTAAAGAATAACATAAATGTATATGTAAATGACAACTATACTTTATTTGAATCAGATCAATATTAAACTGAATAAATATCACCTCTATGTGTAGTAATCTGTCCTCTATTCTGCTCGGTAGCCTTGACTATTTTTGAATAAACTGAATTGATCTTTGATAACTGCTCTGTCATGTAAACCTTGTTTGAATTCTAATGTCAAGAAGGTGGCTGCAGCTTCATGATCTCCTTCTTCATATTACATTCAACTCACTTATCAAAATGACAATAATTACAAATATATAGAAAACTGTTAAGATTTCCATGACCTAATTAGGTTTACAATATCTTAGAAAACCTAAGATATATGGTGTAGAAAATAGACCTAGATCTGACTATTACATATGAATCATCATTACATTTAATGATTACATCTATAATAAATAATCCTCGATCTTGGTAAAACATTTTATGAATCCATGTAACCGTTTGCATAGATAAATGTGTCATTACTAATTACTATGCCGTTTCCTGGATAAATTGGTAAACACAACCAATTCTGTTCGGTGAATACATTGGTGCTTGGTGTGTATGTTGCTTAGTGTTTACTAACGCTCGCTGCTCGGTTTACTCTGATGCTTGGTAAAAATACTCTAGTGCCCGGTTAAACTTGTTTCCTTTTAGCTCTTGGTACTGCGTTGTGATTGTTTGGTGTGAAGGCTTGTTTATTCAACCAACTAGCATATTATAGCTTGTTCTTTCTTTTATTGAATTATCAGCTTAGATAATCGAATGATCTAATTTGATACTAATGACAACATCTAATGCTCAAATAGAGATAACAATCTCCCCCTTTGGTATTAGTATCAAAACTTGTAATGTATATAAACCAATATATCTCAAACTGTTCTTACACTTCATATATACATAACAAAACTAAATTTTTACAAAATTACATTACTCCCCCTCGGTGCATGCTCCCGATATGTATGTAGTACACTTAGCATATATTTAAACATTTGGCATATACATTATATTTCCTACTTTTTGAGATTAATGCCAAAACCAAAATTTGTACTTACAATTTGTCAAAGATGTGTTGATGGGTTTTCTTGAGAGAATCTAAGAGGTTTTTCCATTTCTCTTTCAAG
Source organism: Chamaecyparis obtusa (assembly GCA_027943335.1). NCBI lineage: Eukaryota > Viridiplantae > Streptophyta > Pinopsida > Cupressales > Cupressaceae > Chamaecyparis > Chamaecyparis obtusa. Next base: position 31,359 of record BSBK01003024.1, read on the forward strand.
TTGCTGAGAGCAATGTTCTCAAGACTGACTTGTGCATGCATATAAAAAATGTTCTCCAACACTGAAATTTCAGGTGTTGAGACTAAGGCTTGTGCCTTGAAAATATGTAGCTCAATTATTTTTAGGCGAGGAAGCAATTCTGCTTGAAGCTCGATGACTTGGTCACATATCTTATCCTCTTGCTTCCTCATGTCTACTCTTAACTGTCCAAGTTCTTTAATTTTGAGTATATGCTTATGAAAAGAATTTGGCTCGGTTAAGGAGGCATTTGCACTGGCTTGGATTTCGGTATGGGTATGTGCAAGATCATGAGGGGCCAAAGCATGCCCTTAAGTGGCAATGAAAAATTAGCAAATCAGGGTTAGTCAATTTGACGTGAAAATTTCAACTAGCTATCAACCTAATATCAAAAAGTTGTAAGAATAGAATCTGTAGAAAATTGAATGTAGTTTCTAAACTACCAGGCCTTTTTTGAAAAAAAGTTAGTATGATTGGTGAAAAGTATAGATTTCAATGCAGCAGTACAAATTTTTTTGGAAAAAAATAAGAAGTAGGTGTATGTCTGACCACCTTAATTATAATCAAATGATAATATTTTATTAGAAGATTTTATATATAAGTAGTAGACTCATGCCTGGATGTGACACATATTTTTTTGTAATTTTATTCCAAAAAAATAATTAATTATGAATTTTCTGCTACAACATTTTCAGAATTAAAAAACTCCCGTGTTGACCACCTTAACTCATTCAAAACTTTACAAAATTCAAATTTTTTTTTCCTTATAGTTGGCGAAGCATAAAATGTGACACATTTTTTGGATTTCAAAAATGTTATACCGTCTGAAAGTTATAGTCATTTTTCAATCAATATATAAATCAACACTTTAGAGGTAACTCAATTAGGAAATAACTAATAATTACTTACCAAATTCAAAATTTGACAACAATTATATTGATAGAAAGCTGATAATCTCCTTAAGATACCCTTTTCGTTTCATCAAATTCGGTTGAAAAAAAATTCGTTAGCTATATGGTCGAAGTCTTGAACTCAGAGAAACAAGGGAAAAATATGTTTTTGAGACATTTCAATAGTTGACCATGTAGGTTTGGTGCACAAAGCAAAACCAAGCGTAATCAGGTACTCGATATTTTCGTGTACCTGATATTTTTGGGTACCCAAAAAGGCTGGCAGAATTTTCACTTTTCACTTTTCCCTCCCCTTTCTCCCTCCCATTTCTCCATCCTTCATATGATTATATATATTAGATTATATCAAAATAAAAAACTATATATTAGATTAAATATTATATATATTAAATATTATATAATATCAATTATATATTAAATATTATATAATATACATTTTACAATAAATATTATTTAATATATATTAATATTAAATGTTACATTATATATCATATATTATATATTATTTTATATGTATAATATATTAATATGTATTTTACAACTATGTACGAAAGGTTGGAAGATTGCAGAAAAATCATGGATGGACATTGAAAGAAGCAAAGGAAATCAATCAGCCATTTAAAAAATTCATGGGTGGCCATTGAGGAAGAGAGAGAGTGAGAAGGTGGTGGGGGCTGAGAGAGGAAGAGAGAGAGTGAGAAGGTGAGAAGGAGAGGGAGAGGGAGAGGGAGAGAGAGAGAGAGAGAGAGAGAGAGAGAGAGAGAGAGAAGGGGAGAGAGTAGGATAGAGAGAGAAGGGGAAGGAGAGAGAGAGAGAGAGAAGGGGAAGGGGAGAGAGTAGGATAGAGAGAGAAGGGGAAGGAGAGAGAGAGAGAGAGAAGGGGAGAGAGTAGGATAGAGAGAGAAGGGGAAGGAGAGAGATAGAAGGGGATGGGGAGAGAGTAGGAGAGAGAGAGAGAAGGGGATGGGGAGAGAGTAGTAGAGAGAAGGGGAAGGGGAGAAAGTAGGAGAGATAGAGAGAAGGGGAAAGGGAGAGAGTAGGAGAGAGAGAAGGGGTAGGAGAGAGAGTAGGAGAGAGAGAAGGGGAATGAGAAGGGGATAGAGTAGGAGAGAGAGAGAAGGGGAAGGGGAGACAGTAAGAGAGAGAGAGGAGGGGAAGGATAACCAATTCATTACAATATTAATCAATAAGGAGCAAGGCAAACTTAAATAATGTCACACCAGGCATTAGAAATCCAAATTCTAATTAGGAGTTTTAAGAAAAGTGAGTAAGGTCCTGGATAGGGACATTACAGATCCACACATTGTTCAGTAGATACCTCCAAGAACCCACATACACGGGAGTAGGTTTGAAGTAAGACTAAGATTGTTTTTCGGTTCAAAAATATTACTGTGTTGTACTTTTGATTAACATCCAATAAATGGATGTGAAATTCACAAATTTGATTATATTACCACTGGTTCTATTTTAAATTTTGGAAAAAATGGATATTTGACATATGTTCATAAATTTCAGTCAACACCATTTTAAAATAACACATCAGTTTATTTTTACACATTGAGAATATCATCAATAGGAATTAAACTGAAATTGACATAGGTCATAGGAAATAAATGCCCCAACTATTTGCTGTCTTCTGCATTTTGAGTTTCTTATTACAATCAGGAGAAGAATATTACTCTCCAAATGGTTTTGGACAGTAACATTTGTACTTCCTCTTCACAAATATTTCTTCCCTCATCTTGCTACCTATTGATACCGACAAAGTGAATCTAGGCATTTCTGCCATGTAATGGGAGAAAAATGGTTTCCTAATTGATACGTGTCTAAATAATACATGCAAGAACCTTTTCTTTGATATTGCTCACTAACACTTTACAATAGAAAATGTTTACAAAAACTGGCATGTACTTGCGTGAGGACATTATATATTACATAAATCTCGCACAGAAGCAGCTAGCAAGCCACTCAAAAATTAGTAACTGATAGTAAGTGGGATAATGTAGATGCTTTAATAAACCACTATCTTCTTTACTCAAGCAACATTTGGTTCATCTGCTCGACTGGGGCATGTTTGGGAATAAACAGTCTCCATTTAAACTCAAGTCTCTAGAAGCAGTTATATTTGTCAGTGGAGGAGATACACCCATTGGATCTACAATAACTTTATGCTCACTAGAATTTCCATTTCTCATCAATTGGGATACTCTTAAAAAAATTGCATCTACCCTTTTACCAATTTGGGAAATCAATGGGTCTATTTGTGGACCTCCAAGGCGTTGGTCACCTAAACAAGAACCTTGAGCTAAATTAGGAACTTCTCTATGAAAGAGATCAGTACCTTGAGAAGCTCTTCACTTGTCAGCTGAATTAAAACCTTGGACCATAGATGGCTTCCCTTTGTTGTAAAATGAGGAGTGAGACTGCCTTGCCAAAGGTGGCAATGAACTTACATTTGAGGGATAATGCCCAACATGAGTAACCTGGTTTCCCAAGTCTCGTAAATGCAAGGCCATTGACGAATATGCATTTCTAATAGAAATATTTTTGGTGCTAGAATGAAGTGCATGAACAAATTCTTTGCCTGCTAATGAACCAATTTGAGGCTTCATTTCACATTGCTCTGTGGATAATTCCACAGCACTTGTTACTTCTCTATTTGAATATTTTGTGTCAGTGTACATGTGCACTGAAGAGCTTCTGTCACTACTTAAGATACTAGCAGATGGTGAGTGCTGATCATCATCATCATCTGACATAGGCTCACACACATATCTTACTTCTTTCCTTTGCTACTTTCCCCTTCCTAGCTCTTCCTCCTTATCTGTAACTTCTATCATGGGTCCAAGAAGCTCTTCCCACTCTATCCCATTAATATGCAAATATTTTTGTCTATAACAGTATTTTCTGCATTTATTATGATATTGATCCGATTTGATGCACCTTCACTATTTGATCCATACTTCCCTTTCATTTTACTTGCTTTGCTCATTTTGCACATCATAGGCCAGGATTTGACAATGGGTATGACCTTGGTACTGCCAGCGTTAATGATAAATTTTACCTTTTAGCTATTAATTTTTTTATCATTTTTCCTGTATGATGCTTTTGTATACAAATTGTGGATATTCTCTAGGAAACTTTTCATTTTTGCAGTGGAGAGGGAGAGGACTAAATTGAGAGAGCAGAAGCAGAGAGCGATAACGATGAAAATATTTCAGGGCTTACAAAAATATGGAAATTATAATCTTCCTCCTAGAGTAGACATTAATGAAGTTCTCAGTGCCTTAGCAGAGGAAGCTGACTGGATTGTTGAAGATGACGATACTACATACATAAATGCAGTATGTATTTTTGGCGTAAATTTATTTTTCATTTCTTTTAGGTCTTTAAAGGTGGCCGACTAAATCTTTGTATTAAATGTCAGGGAATGCATGAAAATAATATGATTCCGAGCACGAGCATGAGTCCCTACAAGGGCATAGTTGTGTCTTTTACAGGCGCCGTAAACCCTAGCTACGCAGAAATGGAGGCTTTAAGGAATAGTTCACACTTGGAATGTTCAAGTGTGTCCTAAGGGGTCCTACGACCCCTTCAAACACACTTGAGCATTCAAATGTGTCAAAAGGGGTCATGGGGACTTCCTAGGGGTCTTAGTACACCTTATCACGCATTGGGACCCCTAGGAAGTCCCCATGACCCCTTTTGACACATTAGAACCCTCAAGTGTGTCCTAAGGGGTCCTACAACCCCTTCGGACACACTTGAGCATTCAAATGTGTCAAAAGGGGTCATGAGGATTTCCTAGGGGTCCTAGTATGCCTTATCACGCGTTAGGACCCCTAGGAAGTCCCCATGACCCCTTTCGACACATTGGAACCCTCAAGTGTGTCCTAAGGGGTCCTACAACCCCTTCGGACACACTTGAGCAAATATGTTAAAAGGGGTCATGGGGACTTCCTAGGGGTCCTAGTACGCCTTATCATGTGTTAGGACCCCTAGGAAGTCCCCATGACCCCTTTCAACACATTGGAACCCTCAAGTGTGTCCTAAGGGGTCCTAAAACCCCTTCAGACACACTTAAGCATTCAAATGTGTCAAAAGGGGTCATGAGGACTTCCTAGGGGTCCTAGTACGCCTTATCACACGTTAGGACCCCTAGGAAGTCCCCATGACCCCTTTCGACACATTCAAACCCTCAAGTGTGTCCTAAGGGGTCTTACAACCCCTTCGAACACACTTGAGGGTTCCAGTGTGTCAAAAGAAGACCCCTTCAAACACACTTGAGGGTTCCAATGTGTCAAAAGAGGTCATGGGGACTTCTTGGGGGTCCTAGTATGCCTTATCACACGTTAGGACTCCTAGGAAGTCCCCATGATCCCTATGGACACATTGGAATGCTCAAGTGTGTCCTAAGGGGTCCTAGGACCCCTTTGAACACACTTGGGCATTCAAATGTGTCAAAAGGGGTCGTGGGGACTTCCTAGTGGTCCTAGTATGCCTTATCACGTGCTAGGACCCCTAGAAAGTCCCCATGACCCCTTTCAACACATTGGAATGCTCAAGTGTGTTCCAAGGGGTCCTACGACCCCTTCAGACACACTTGAGCATTCAAATGTGTCAAAAGGGGTCATGGGGACTTCTTAGGGGTCCTAGTATGCCTTATCATGTGTTAGGACCCCTAGGAAGTCCCCATGATCCCTTTCGACACATTGTAACCCTCAAGTGTGGCCTATGGCCCCTTCAGACACACTTGAGCATTCAAATGTGTCAAAAGGGGTCATGGGGACTTCCTTTCCTAGGGGTCCTAGTACACCTTATCATGTGTTAGGACCCCTAGGAAGTCCCCATGACCCCTATGGACACATTGGAATGTTAAAGTTTTTCCCAAGGGGTCCTACGACCCCTTTGAACACATTTGAGCATTCAAATGTGTAAAAAGGGGTCATGGGGACTTCCTAGGGGTCCTAGTACGCCTTATCATCCATTAGGACCCCTAGGAAGTCCCCATGACCCCTTTCAACACATTGGAACCCTCAAGTGTGTCCTAAGGGGTCCTATGACCCCTTTGGACACACTTGAGCATTCAAATGTGTCAAAAGGGGTCATGGGGACTTCCTAGGGGTCCTAGTATGCCTTATCATGCGTTAAGACCCCTAGAAAGTCCCCATGACCCCTTTCGACACATTGGAACCCTCAAGTGTGTCCTAAGGGGTCCTACGACCCCTTTAGACACACTTGAGTGTTCAAATGTGTCAAAAGGGGTCATGAGGACTTCCTAGGGGTCCTAGTATGCCTTATCACGCGTTATGACTTCTAGAAAGTCCCCATGACCCCTTTTGACCAATTGGAACCCTCAAGTGTGTCCTAAGGGGTTTTATGACCCCTTCGAAAACACTTGAGCATTCAAATGTGTCAAAAGGGGTCATGGGGACTTCCTAAGGGTCCTAGTATGCCTTATGACACATTACAACCCTTAGAAAGTCCCCATGACCCCTTTTGACTCATTGGAACCCTCAAGTGTGTCCTAAGGGGTCCTATGACCCCTTCAGACACACTTGAGTCTTCAAATGTGTCAAAAGGGGTTATGAGAACTTCCTAGGGGTCCTAGTATGCCTTATCACATGTTAGGACCCTTAGAAAGTCCCCATGACCCCATTCGACACATTGGAACCCTCAAGTGTGTCCTAAGGGGTCCTATGACCCCTTCGAACACACTTGAGCTTTCAAATGTGTCAAAAGGGGTCATGGGGACTTTCTAGGGGTCCTAGTATGCCTTATCATGCGTTAGGACCCCTAGGAAGTCCCCATGACCCCTTTGGACACATTGGAATGCTCAAGTGTGTCCTAAGGGGTCCTATGACCCCTTCAAATAGACTTGAGTGTTCAAATGTGTCAAAAGGGGTCATGAGGACTTCCTAGGGGCTTAGTACACCTTATCACGCATTAGGACCCCTAGAAAGTCCCCATGACCCCTTTTGACACATTGGAATGCTCAAGTGTGTCCCAAGGGGTCTTGATTGGCTTAATCATGATTAGTTTCATAGTTCAAATTTCAAACATACCACTAACAGTCATTGCAATGGAACTAGGTCAAGAAAAGAAGTGTGCATGCTTTCGCATTTGGGTCTTCTCTTGTTTCAGAATGAAAACCTAATTGTTTCCACTATAGACAGGGACATGTTCCCAAGGACTACTTACTAAATCTATAAAACACAACTGCTTGCAAGCTGCCTAGTGTACCATAATGCATTGTGTGTTTTATGGTCTACAAGTAACGTGCTTTCTGAGTTTGCACGGGAGAGTAAAAGGGTTAAATTTTTCGTTACTAAAAATGGTGTGGACTATAAGTTGGTGGTTCACTTTCATGAGATTGTAAATGCTAGTGACAACCTCATTCCACCCATGGAGTCACTGGAACGCTCACAACCATGCTCGACCCAAGTGACCCCAAGGTGCACTAAGCATGATTAGGCAATGATCTTCTGAGGCTCATATCTCAGACCTCATGAGAGGTATTGACAAACTATTAGGGGCTACATGATCATGATTCTGAGGTCTACAATAACCTCTCTCAGTTTTGGGCGATTTGACTTCATTTTCATTTGGCAAGGCGATCTCATTTGATGCCAAAACTTGCAGTGAGGGTCAGTTGAAAGTAGTTCAACAATGTATCTTTCAAACCATCCATCCCGGCATCGAACTGTCTACTCCATTGGCTCTAGTTGGCTAGGTAAATGCCAATGAAAACCTCATTCCGCCCACGCAGTCACTGGAACACTCGTGACCACGCTTGACCCAAGTGACCCCAAGGTGCACTAAGCACGATTGGGCAGTGATCTTTTGAGGCTTGTATCTCTGACCTCGTGAGAGGTATCGACAAACCATCAGGGGCTACGAGATCATGTTTTTGAGGTGTACAATAACCTCTCTCAGTTTTGGGTGATTCGACTTCGTTTGCATTTGGCAAGACGATCTCAGTTGATGCCAAAACTTGCAGTGAAGGTTAGTTGAAAGTATCTCAGCAGTGTATCTTTCATACCATCCATCCTGACATCTAACCGTCTACTCCATTGGCTCTGGATGGTTGGGTAAATGCCAATGACAACCCTATTTCACCCACGGAGTCACTGGAACTCTCACCACCAGGCTCTCCCAAGTGACCCCAAGGTGCACTAAGCACGATTAGGCAGCGATCTTTCAAGGCTCATAGCTTAGATCTTGTGAGAGGTATCGACAAACTGTCAAGGGATATAGGATTGTGTTTCCAAGGTCTACAATAACCTCTCTTGGTTTTGGGTGATTCAACTTCATTTTCATTTGGCAAGGTGATCTTAGTCGATGCCAAAACTTACAGTGAGGGTCAGTTGAAAGTAGCTCAGCAGTGTATCTTTCAAACCGTCTGTCCTGGCATTGAATCATCTTCTGGATTGGCTCTAGTTGGCTGGGTAAACACCAGTGAGAACCCTGTTCCACCCATGGAGTCATTGGAACACTCGCACCACGCTCGACCCAAGTGACCCCAAGGTGCACTAAGCATGATTGGGCAGCGATCTTCCGAGGCTTGTATCTCAGACCTCGTGAGAGGTATCAACAAACTGTCAAGGGCTACGAGATTGTGTTTTTGAGGTCTACAATAACCTCTCTTGATTTTGGGTGATTTGACTTCGTTTGCATTTGGCAAGGCGATCTCAGTCGATGCCAAAACTTGTAGTGAGGGTCAATTGAAAGTAGGTCAGCAACGTATCTTTCACACCATCTATCCTGGCATCAAACTGTCTGCTCCATTGGCTCCGATTTGCCAGGTAAACACTAGTGACAACCCTGTTCCACCCATAGAGTCACTAGAACACTCATGACCATGCTCGACCCAAGTGACCCCAAGGTGCACTAAGCACGATTGGGTAGCGATCTTCTGAGGCTTGTATCTTAGACCTTGTAAGAGGTATCAACAAACTATTAGGGGCTACGAGATTGTGTTTCTGAGGTTTAAAATAACCTCTCTCAATTTTAGGTGATTCGACTTCATTTGCATTTGGCAAGGCGATCTCAGTCGATGCCAAAACTTGCAGTGAGAGTCAGTTGAAAGTAGCTCAATAGTGTATCTTTCAAACCGTCTGTCCTGTCATCAAACCATTTGCTCCATCAGCTCTAGTTGGCTGGGTAAACGCCAGTGACAACTCTGATCCGCCTACAGAGTCACTGGAATGCTCGCCACCACGCTCAACCCAAGTGACCCCAAGGTGCACTAAGCATGATTGGGTAGCGATCTTTCGAGACTCATATCTCAGACCTTGTGAGAGGTAGCGAAAAACTGTCAGGGGATACAAGATTGTGTTTTTGAGGTTTACAATAACCTCTCTTAGTTTTGGGTGATTCAAATTCATTTTCATTTGGCAAGGCGATCTCAGTCGATGCCAAAACTTACAGTGAGGGTCAGTTGAAAGTAGCTCAGTAGTGTATCTTTCAAACCATCCATCCTGGCATCAAATCATCTACTCCATCAGCTCCGATTGGCTAGGTAAATGCTAGTGACAACCCTGTTCCACTGATGGAGTCACTGGAACGCTCACGACCACACTCGACCCAAGTGACCCCAAGGTGCACTAAGCATGATTGGGAAGTGATCTTCCGAGGCTCATATCTTGGACCTCGTGAGAGGTATTGACAAACTGTCAAAGGCTACATGATCATGTTTCTGAGGTCTACAATAACCTCCCTTAGTTTTTAGCGATTCAACTTCGTTTGCATTTGGCAAAGCGATCTCAGTCAATCCCAAAACTTGCAGTGAGGGTTAGTTGAAAGTAGCTCAGTAGTGTATCTTTCAAACCATCTATCCTGGCATCAAACCATCTACTCCATTGGCTCTAGTTGACCAGGTAAATGCCATTGACAACCTCATTCCACCCACGGAGACATTGGAATGCTCGCGACCATGCTCGACCCAAGTGACCCCAAGGTGCACTAAGCATGATTGGGCATTGATCTTCTAAGGCTCGTATCTTAGACCTCGTGAGAGGTATCAACAAACCATCAGGGGATACATGATCATGATTCTAGGGTCTACAATAACCTCTCTCATTTTTGGGTGATTCGACTTCATTTGCATTTGGCAAGGTGATCTCAGTCGATGCCAAAACTTGTAGTGAGGGTCAGTTGAAAGTACCTCAGCAGTGTATCTTTCAAACCGTCTGTCCTGGCATCAAACTATCTGCTCCATCAGCTCCGGCTGGTCGGGTAATCACTAGTGACAACCCCGTTCCACCCACGGAGTCACTGAAACACTCGCAACCACGCTCGACCCAAGTAACCTAACAACACACACTAGTACATTTGAGGTCAATTTATGATGACCATTTGTCAAATTTGCAATGGTCATTTGTCGACATTTTGACACATGTTTTCATCATAGTTTTTGCGTTGGAAATTGTGACAGAAGAGATATCCATCAGTTTACTGACACCCCATTACATCAAAACTTGCACATGATAACAACTTTGTTATGGCATTTCTTACGGTCCCTCTATCAGAATTATGACACAAAGACCTATTGGAAATATACAATCTCTGTCGGAACTAACTATCGAAAAGATATCCTTTCTGACATTAGAACTGTTGGTATTGCGACAGATCTTCAACCAATTTCTGACAGATAATCCCGTCGGTGACATAGCATTAGTGTCAGACCTATTTGTCAAAAATTACTTATCTACGACATTTTACCTGTCGGAAGAGTGATGGTAGCGCAGTGTATCTCTGACAGGTTTCCCTGTCAGACGTATAACATTACTGTCGCAATAATTGTCGCAAAGTATTTTCTCTGACATTTGATCTATCGGATGGGTGATGTGTTGGCCTATATTTCGATGGGAAATGATATCAGATGTATAGCAGTGTTGTCAGAATTATTAAGTGTCAAAAAATCGACGGATATGCACATTAAAGATAACATAGCTCAAGAGACCATCATAGGTTGTCTCTTTCTTGTGTCTATATTATTTACAGAATGTTTTACCTTTCATTAGCTCATCAAATCCGAGGATTTGAAAGAATTTAATAGAATATTTTCATGACAACGTATATTATTTAAGTTGACGTTGCACAAATTTATCTACTTCGCACACTTGTAGGCTATGAGGATGGCAATAAAGAAGCATGGCCATGGGAGGAGATGCTTCTTTATCACCGTCCTAATAGTCTACAAGTGCACAAAGTAGATAAATTCATGCAATGTCAACTTAAATAATATACGTTGTCATGAAAATATTCTATTAAATTATTTCAAATCCCCAGATTTGATGAGCTAATGAAAGGTAAAACATTCTGTCAATAATATAGACCGAAGAAAGTGACAACCTATGATGGTCTCTTGAGCTGTGTTATCTTTAGTCCTAGCTACTGGGTAAGGCCTGGAAGACTTATACATGTCGATCGTTGAGAATAATCATCGCCTTGCATTTATGTACACTCCACAAATTGATCCCAGTCTCACAAAAACATTTTACACTTGTACATCTCATCACTACTGGAGGCCTAAAGTAATTTTATACGATCACTAGCACATTTTGTGCATGGATGAGAAACAATATCCAAAGTTTCTAGATAACCATTTTTGAGAAGAGGAATGAGTGGAGGCCAAAGAAGGGATAATTGTGAAGTTTTTTTAGATGTAGGTTACTGAATCATCATCTCTGCACTGGTACTCAATCTGGCCTCCACTCCATATACATCTTCTCAGAATCTAAAAACTCTCCATCATTGATTCCCATCATTTTTTCAGCATCTTCGTGGACTGAGACCTTAAATTATTGAGCTTCTCTTTGTTTCGAGAATAGTTTAACATTCTCTACTTAACAGGGCCAACCATGTGAAGGTGGAAGCTCACCTGGCCCCTTGTAGGAGCCTCTTATGACCCTTTATGACATTTTAAGACCTCTAAGATGTATCCTTAGGGATCGTAAAGGGTCATAAGGGGTCCTGGGACACAACAGCTGAGAAACATAAATGTAGGCATCATGGTCACAATTTTTTGGAGACAAAACATAATTGAGTGGTTTTTCGAGATGATGCAAAGTAGTGGTTGCTTTGCATCGTCTGGGAATAGCACTCAATTATGTTGTGTCTCCAAAAACTTGTGACCATGATGTCTACATTTATGTTTCTCAGCTGTTGTGATATGTACATTGCAGTTTGTCATTGTTGCAGCAGCAGAGCCTATATTCCACAACAAAAAGGAAGACATCTTTCTAGTCTGGGTCTAGATCCTACCCCAATTGTCGAAGGATCCAAGGCCAAACTTGAAAGATGTCTTCCCATTCTGTCTGCAACATTGTGTCCATCCATTATCTCAGGAACATCATCATCTTTCCACTCTTCATTTGCCAAAATGTACGCTTCTTCAAGCTTGTAGAGTAATCTTATTAATAAAAGAACTCTTGTTAACATTACGGTACCCACAGATCAAAATAGTTGATGTTATTGGTGCTTGTGCTCAAGGATATCGATTCACTGTTTTGAAATGGCCAAATCATTTTTATTTCAATTTTAGAGAAAATGAGTGGGAGAAAATGAGCAGGTGAAAGTTGATCGAGTGCGAGAGAAGGCATTGCATTTTATTTGATCATGAATGCTCTATGAAATGACCAATCATGTTTTTTATTCGATTCTTTTTGGTTTTTTTTTCCCCATATTCAGTAGATAAAAATCATGGCAGCAACCACTTAGCCATCTTTTTGATGTTCCAGGTATTTTACAAAGATACAGGTATGTGGATTTATCATCCAATTGCTTGCAGTTATTGGTCAAATGCAAATATGTTGTCACGTTGAAAGGGTAAGATATTAGTTTGGTGTTTTCAGTTTATGTTAAAAGTTGATTTGGTAAAATCCTTAAAAAAAACACTACATGTTCTAAAATGTAAAGAAGTTGAATGTTAAATGTAAGATATATATCTCATCCATATTAATCAAAAGAAAGGACATGAAACTTATAAGGAGATTTACCAAACCAAAAATATAAGCGAATAGGAAACATGATTGGTACCTTATGAATTGGTTTTTGAGGTGCACAATCTTCATCAATCTCATCAAAACAAGACCCCTCCTCATGAAAAATGTATTCAACACAAAAAACAAATCTACAAAACTGAACCAATGACATGTTTAGAACAAAGAAATAGATTGATAATAATATGCTGAAAATTCTATTATGTTTAATACACGCAAAAGGACTAGTCCCAACAATTCTCAAACATACTTTATCTGATATGATAATAACATGCTAATTAAACTGATAAAGGTGTTATCTACATTTAATCTACCAATTACTAATTACACAAAAAACAAATTTACAAAACTGAACCAATGACATGTTCTTCGTATGCGATTTCTTCATCTTTCGAGCCTCTGGCATCATATTCGACCGCAAATTTCAAATGCATTGCATTTTATTTGATCATGAATGCTCTCTAAAATGACCTCATTCTACTAGTGTTGTGCCCTAGCCCATGCTTTATCTCCATTATTTGATGTTATCACTACTACATTTGGGGTCAAATTTTGATGGCCATTTGTCAGATTTGCAACGCTAATTTGTTGACATTTCAACAAATGGGTCCGTCGCCATTTTTGCATAGGAAATTGTGACAGAAGACGTATCCATCAGTTTACCAATACCATATCACGTTGAAAACTTGCATTTTAGCAATAGCTTCGTTATGGCATTTTCTACGGTTTATCCATCAAAATTCTGACACAATGACCTATTAACTATCGAAAAGATATCCTTTCTGACATTATAACTATTGGAATAGTGATAGTTTCCACTTAATTCTGATAGATATACCTATCAGTGATATGGCATTAATGTCGAAGGGTCTGTCAAAAATTTCTATTTGCGACACTTAAAATGTCGAAAGAGTGATAGTCCTTCATTATTTCTCCGACAGGTCCCCTGTCGAATGTATAGCATTACTATCAGAACTATTGTCGTAAATTAGTTTTCTCCAACATTTTATCTGTCAAATGCGTAGCACCTCTGTTAGAATTAATGATTAAGTGTCAAAAAACTGACAGATATGCACATTAAAGATAAAACAGCTCAAGAGACCATCATAGGTTCTCTCTTTCTTCGGTCTATATTATTGACATAATGTTTTACCTTTCATTAGCTCATCAAATCTGGGGATTTGAAAGAATTTAATAGAATATTTTCATGACAACGTATATTATTTAAGTTGATGTTGCATGAATTTATCTACTTCGCGCACTTGTAGACTATGAGGATGGCAATAACGAAGCTAATGAAAGGTAAAACATTTTGTCAATAATATAGACCGAAGAAAGAGAGAACCTATGATGGTCTCTTGAGCTATTTTATCTTTAGTCCTAGCTACCTATCGATTTTCGATAATAATCACTGCCTTGCATTTATGTACAATGCACAAATTGATCCCTGTCTCGCAAAAACATTTTACACTTGTACATCTCATTAATACTGGAGGCCTAAAGTAATTTTATACGATCACTAACATATTTCGTGCATGGATGAGAAACAATATCCAAAGTTTCTAGATAACCATTTTTGAGAAGAGGAATGAGTGCAAGACAAAGAAGGGATAATTCCACAACAGAAAGGAAGACATCTTTTTAGCCTGGGTCTGGATCCTACCCCAATTGTTGAAGGATCTAGGGCCAGTCTAGAAAGATGTCTTCCCAATCTGTCTGCAACATTATGTCCATCCATGATCTTAGTAATATCATCATCTTTCTACTCTTCATTTGCCAAAATATATCGCTTCTTCAAGCTTGCAGTGTAATCTTATTAATAAAAGAACTCTTGCCAACATTACGGTACCCACATATCAAAATAGTTGATGTTATTGGTGCTTGTGCTCAAGTATATTGATTCACTGTTTTGAAATGGCCAAATCATTTTTATTTCATTTGTAGAGAAAAGGAGTGGGAGAAAATGAGTGGGTGAAAGTTGATCGAGCGCGAGAGAAGGCATTGCATTTTATTTGATCATGAATGCTCTCTGAAATGACCAATCATGTTTTTTATTCAATTTTTTTTGGTGTTTTTTTTTCCCATATTCAGTAGATAAAAATCATGGCAGCAGCCACTTAGCCATCTTTTTGATGTTCCAGGTATTTTACAAAGATATAGGTATGTGGATTTATCATTCAGTTGCTTGCAGTTATTGGTCAAATGCAAATATTTTGTCAAGTTGAAAGGGCAAGATATCAGTTTGGTGTTTTCGGTTTATGTTAAAAGTTGATTTGGTAAAATCCTCAAAAAACACACTACATGTTCTAAAATGTAAAGAAGTTGAATGTTAAATGTAAGATATATATCTCATCCATAGTAATCAAAAGAAAGGACATGAAACTTATAAGGAGATTTACCAATCCAAAAATATAAGCGAATAGGAAACATGATTGGTACCTTATGAATTGGTTTTTGAGGTGCACAATCTTCATCAATCTCCTCAGAACAAGACCCCTCCTCACGAAAAATGCATTTAACAGATTAAAAAAATCTACA
This sequence comes from Chamaecyparis obtusa, assembly GCA_027943335.1. Lineage (NCBI taxonomy): Eukaryota > Viridiplantae > Streptophyta > Pinopsida > Cupressales > Cupressaceae > Chamaecyparis > Chamaecyparis obtusa. The sequence continues at coordinate 46,831 of BSBK01003024.1, forward strand.
AAACTGAACCAATGACATGTTTAGAACAAAGAAATAGATTGATAATAATATGCTGAAAATTCTATTATGTTTAATACATGCAAAAGGACTAGTCCCAAAAATTCTTAAACATACTTTATCTGATATGATAATAACATGCTAATTAAACTGATAAAGGTGTTATATGCATTTAATCTACCAATTACTAATTACACAAAAAAAAAATTACAAAACTGAACCAATGGCATGTTCTTCGTGTGGTACACGGAAGATTTGGCTATGAAAAAAAAAGTGAAACGACCTCATCATTTTTATTTCGATTGGATAGAGGAGCGAAAGCTGAGCGTGAGAGAAGGTATGTGATTTCTTCATCTTTCGAGCATCTGACATCATTTTGACTGCAAATTTCAAATGCATTGCATTTTATTTGATCGCGAATGCTCTCTAAAATGACCACATTCTACTGGTGTCGTGCCCTAGCCCGTGCTTTATCTCCATTATTTGATATTATTGGTTCTTGTGCTCAAGTATATCAATTCACTATTTTAAAATGTTTGGATCGTTTAGACAGTTACATTTCCTGATTGTTCCTCTAGTACATAGTCAAGAAATGTAACTGTCTAATGATTATATGTAATGTTGAATGGATTAACTGCTTTATTCTTGGTATAAGTGAATGGAAGGAATAGTGTTTATTAAATACAATCTAGTCACTTATTGAATGCTTTGGAGACTACTGGTTTGACTCTCCATGCGCTACCAGTGACTGAGATTCATTAAAGGATACAAAACCCTTCATTTTGGGGTTATTGTGTGTGGATTCAAATGTAGGTTTGATTTGATTAATGTTTAGAAGAGATCAATAAAGTATTTAAAGAAAATCTTACATGTTTGGAGATGTTTGAGAGGAACTTATCATGACTGTACCCTCACAAACATCAGCATAGATTGGTTTTACTAAATTTCTTTTCTCTATTTTGAGGTTTCCTTTCTTTGCTGCAGGGGTACAGTCAGAGGGTTCATTGACAAAATGATCCTTCAAATGGTTACTATGACTATGAATGATTTGATATAGAATATTGCTCATTTTAATTGAAGTTTGGAATAGCTTGTGCAAGGGTGAAAGTAGTTTTGATCATTTTGATCATGACTGTTCCTCTACATAGTCAGGAAATGTAACTATCTAATGATTATATGTAATGTTGAATGGATTAAATGCTTTATTCTTGGTAGAAGTGAATGGAAGGAATAGTGTTGGTGTTAGGTTTCATTTATTATTGAATTCAATGGTTTCCAAGATGTGTTGAGGAGTTTGCTCCTTGTTTAATGTTAATTGTTCCTGCACAATCCACTCATACAACAATGAAGTTACAAAATTGAACCAATGACATGTTTACAACAAAGAAATAGAATGATAATAATATGCTAAAAATTCTATTCTGTTTAATACATGCCAAAGGATTGCATTCTAAATTGTTGTCACTGAAATGACCGCATTCTACAGGTGTTGTGCCCTAGCCCGTGGTTTAACTCCATTATTTGATGTTATTGGTGCTTGTGCTCAAGGATATACATTTTTTTGAAATGTTGACTGTGGTTATCAAATGGACATCCCATGAACTTCTAGCTAGGCACCATTTGTATTGATAGCTTAGGGCATCAAATGTATTGTATCATTGATAGTTGATACTTTGTTAAAAGGAAATAGGACAAAGAATGATTTTTATTTAGTTTCTCTATTTTGATCCCTAAGTGGCTTACAACCCTAGAGAAGTATATGCAGATTTACAGATGCAGTTGTAGGATACATAGCAGCCGATAATTCATAATAAATCCATGCATCCAATTTGAATCACAATTAATTCAAAGAACTCGGGTCCTCCAATGGCCCAATCATCCGGACCTTGACTATCCCCTCAACTAGTGACCCTTCAAAATTGGGTTATCATGCAATCAATGAGTGACCTTCATTCTCTTGGTGAGCTTCTAGGTAGGCACCATTTGTATATTTGATAGCTTAGGGCATCAAATGTATATTGTATCATTGATAGTTGAGACTTTGTTAAAGGAAATAGAAGAAAGAATGATTTTAATTTAGTTTCTCTATTTTTATCTCTAAGTGGCTTGCAATCGTAGAGAAGTATATGCAGATTTACGGATGTAGTTGCAGGATACATAGTAGCAGATAATTTAAAAGAAATCCATGCATCTAATTTGAATAGAAATTACTACAAAGAAATAGGGTCCTCCAATGGCCCAATCATCAGGACCTTGACTGTCCCCTTAACCAGTGACCCTTCAAAACTAGGTTATCATGCAATTGGTGAGTGATCCTTCATTCTCTTGGTCTGCCCTGCAACCAAACATATTGGAAATACACAATATAATGATAACAAGTCTTTCACAATCCCCCTTCCCTCAAGGAACACTATCAACCATCCCTTCCACATAGCATTTCACTATTTTATTAGTGGATTGTGCAGGAACAGTTAACACTAAACAAGGAGAAAAATCCTCAACACATCTTGGAAACCATTGAATTCAATAATAAATGAAACCTATCACCAACACTATTCCTTCCATAGTTGCAGGATACATAGCAGTCGATAATTCACAAGAAATCCATGCATTAAATTTTTATAAGGATATCCTACTAATCAATAGGAATTTTCTTGAGATGACCAATGATTATGCATTTTGATGGCAGTGTGCTAGTTCAAAAGGATAATATAAATCTGAAACAATTTTTTCTAATTTTTTCAAACTATAAATGTGGTTAAAGGGAAAATATTATGGCCCCTACACTGTGGTTGTTAGCCTAATTAAGACAGGCCTACCTTTGCATATAATAAGAGGCCAACATGAAACAAACATCCAGAGGTTAGGGGGTTGTTCCCTATCCATAATTTATTATTTAAGTGCTAAGTGATGATGGGTATATCATGTAATTCATACCTAGTGTGTCTCTTTCTTTCTCTCCACATTTCACATTAGGAGTATATGTTATAAAATACTAATGAAATCAACTATAGGTCAAATCTAATCAAAATTGCAATATAAAAATTAAAATAGATCTTGAAGAAATATGGGAACCATTTTTGACAGATATTGTACAAATGAAGAGAATACTCCAAAGAGGAAATGCTTCAATGTGGAACAATTGAAGGACAATATTTTACTTTTATATGCACATCTGCAATGTTTTTGATATATTTCTGAGATAACAAAACCATAGAAAGAATAGCATATAGAAGAAAGTAAAGAATAATGATCATACTTTGAGATATTGTGGAAAATTAAAGGAAAGAATGCTTGGTGGGGTTATCATGCAATCAGTGAGTGATCCTTCATTCCCCTCTTCCAGTGACCCTTCAAAACCGGGTTATCATGCAATCAGTGAGTGATCCTTCATTCTCCTGATCTGCCCTGCATCCAAACATATTGGAAATACACAATACAATGATAACAAGTCTTTCAAAATCCCCCTTCCCTCAAGGAACACTATCAACCATCCCTTCCACATAGCATTTCACTGTTGTATGAGTGGATTGTGGAGGAACAATTAACATTAAACAAGGAGCAAACTCCTCAACACATCTTTGTTGTAAACATGCCATTGGTTCAGTTTTGTAAATCTATTTTTTTTATGTTAAATGCATTTAAATGGAACATTAAGCATAGTAATAATATGCTTAGTCTATTAGTAATTGCAGATTAAATTCCCATAACACCTTTATCAGTTTGGCATGTTATTATAAGATACTAAAGAAGACTTGCTATTTCTCAGAGAAATCTTCACTGTCCCGCACAATGAAGACAATGAAGATTGACCTCCTGCCCCACAACAAAGAACATTGTAATAAGAATAAGATAGTGCCAAGAAACATTTTCACAAATATGAAACGTGAGGAAAAGTAATAACATTAACAATGCCAAGATTCATAGCATTAAATTTCACCCGTGGATGAGTTTCTGCAGTGGGTTGCCCAACATAAAAAATATGTTGAGTTGCATTTGAGCTATAACTAAGAGTATCATGTAGAACAGACCCTAAACTTTGAAAGCATTCTCCAGCCTGGCAATTCAAAATTCAATCTAAGCAAGCATCAGTAAGTGAAATAAATTATAGACATCAACATCAACATCATCATAATCATTAGACATAAATTATAGACATCAACATCAACATAATCATAATCATTTGGAGGGTATTCATTTTGGTCCTTGGATAGTACTTGTGTGTGTGAAAATTGTACCTGATCTGTAAACACAACACTTTAGTAAAATATTAGAGGTTAGTTATAATCAAAATCGTGCAAAATTGAAATCTAATTTAACCAAGTGATTTACTGCCTTCTAGTAGGTGCGAGATTAATGTTCTCAGATTGTTATCAAGATCAGTGACCTAGACGACACCTAAACAAAGGATTTGAATGCAATTGATCTAGATATGAAATATGAATGCAATTAATCTATATTTTTGATATTTTCTATGCAATAAGAATGATAAAAACTGATATGAATCTATGCTAATATGAAAATTGATATGCAATGCTAATCTAGAAATGATATGATATGAGAATGAAGATTCTAACAATAATATGAAAGCTATGAATTTGAAATTGATCTCACAAAGCTTCGAATCCTCAAATTTATCTTTCAAGCTCCAATTGTGCAAATTCTCCAAATCTGATATGCTATGATTCCTGTAGAGTAAGTTTGCAATTTGCGAGATGCTTGGATGCAAATTTGAGAGATGAATTATGAAGAGCTGAGCCTTGTTTTTATAGAAATCCAAGGCTTTGGAGGTGCATGGAAAAAAAGCCATAAATCACTCAAATAACTCAGGTTGATTTTTGAGTTATTTTTAAATAAAAGATAATTAACTCACAAAAACATGCAAAAGCTAAGTTTTAACTCAAAATAGAGTTTAGCTTTAATTGATAATTGATAGTTGTCTGCTTTTATGATTGCATGTTTTATTTATGAATTAATTTAATAATAAAGTGATTTATTTCCAACTTAACTTTTTTTAAAAATAAAACAATTGATTTATGGGTTAATCAATTATTTAATCAAACTTTTATTAAAAATTATATTATTAAATAATGACAACTTGCTTTAATTAATTAAATAATAATTTAATCAATTATTCATATGATATTAGATTTATTGTCAAAATTAAATAATACAATTAATAATAGATAGAATTAAATTTAATTACATAATTAAGTGGCAAATATTAAATCTAATTAATTAAATATGAAAATATTCAATTAATCAAACTTTAGGATAAATGTGATTTATTGCCAAATAATTATTAAATTAAAGATAATTAAAATAATTAGGAATATTGCTAGGAATATTCCTCGATGTAGAATTTAAGATAATCAATTATGATTCGATGATGTTTAGATGTGCCTTAGATTAGGACTTTGATGTTGATTTCATTCGAATTATTGATGTAGGAGATTAATGAACTTATAGCCCATTTTTGGGGTATTACATTTTGCCCCTCTTTGAATTACTGTGTGAAGTGCAATGGTTCAAAGAAAGTCTGTGTTTGATAAAGATATGAAACTGATGTTTGAAATTGATAATTGATATGAGACAGAAGCTGATTGATATTGATTTGATATGAAGATAATAGGTCCTGAATGACCAAAGATAATGTTCACTATAACAACAAATGAACCTATGATTGTGAAAAAGTGTCAAAATGCCTGATTCCAAACCTTAGGATTGCAAAGAAGTGAGTGACCGGTTCTAGACTTGATTGTCTTAGCAGAACTAGCAGGTATCACATCTGAATCCTTCAGTTGCCGAAGAACCAAGGAAAGAACACTATGATCCGATGGTTGCAAAAACTGATACAGTTTACAAGATTAGGAGGATACCAGATTGATATGGATCGACGAATCTGATATGCCCCAAGTGATGATAGATTTTCCCCGAGTGATGAGGACTTTTGATGAATCAACAACTAGATGTGGTTGTTGTCTTGATTACTGAGGAAAGATTGATAGAATTTGATTTACAGACTTTGAATGATGTGCAATACCATGCCCCCTTTGGGATTAAAATTGAAATCTGACAAGAAAAGTCAGCGTTGAGAGTTCAGAAGCATGTTAATTGATTAGAAAAGTGGTTATACACGTTCAAGAATGTATTCTGCATCGTTTGGAGGTCCAGACGACCAAGTTTGACTAGGTTAAACCATGAGTTGACCATGGTTGACCAAGTTAAAATTTTGATAGTTTGATGTAAGATAATCAGTTAAGTTGAATACTGAATTTCTATGATGATTGAAGGTTGATTATGTAAGTAGTTAATAATATGAATGATCTCAAATTTGAATTTTGATCCCGAAAAAAGATTCTACTTGCTGTTTCGTTGGAGGAACCTTCGTGTGAGATTCAGCTCTTGTTAGATTTGAAGATGCGAGTGGAGAATTGTTTAAGCATTGAAGTTCGTTTAATCATTGTGAGATCATGCAAACATGCAAAAATGCAAAGAGAGATGCAGTATGAAATGCAACCTAAGACCTAGGACCTATTCACTGATCATGTGTCGATTTGTTATCATCATTAAACTTTTAGGTAACCAGATAAATCAATACAATGCCCACTAGCTATGAAACCATAGACATATGAATATCAATTTGTATGCGCAAGAATCAATACAACACCCACTGGTCAACAACCATGGACATATGAATATTGATTTTATTTTCAGAATGTCAGATTAGATATAAGCACCAAGGCATAAACAACAGGATGACTTGAATATCATGTCCATTTTGATATAGCAATTTGTATAAGCATCAAAACATAAACGTCATGATGACCTGAATACGCCTTGCATTCAAACACATCAAACAGCCAAGAGATCATTCTAAATCCAATGTGAATTACCCGTAGTGACCCTTTATCATTCACATCCTTAGGTAAGATCGTGTTTCACAGTAGGAGAAAGAACTCACTCAAAAAGATAATAGTTAGATCAATACTTCTTTGAATCATCCGGGTATCAATGGTCGAGGTATGCATGGCCATCCAATTCGAGATAGAGGCTCTTACAGTCAGACACCATTTCAATCCAAAATTTTCAAAGTTGTTAGATTTTCACATACAAGCAGAAGACAAAGAAAAGATTATGCCCCCAGTCATCACTCTCTAAATCCTATAAAGGACATCATCGAAGAGCTCAAAGGGACACAATATGAAAAAATCTCAATGCGAATCAGTAAACATACAAGGAGATAAAAGCATGTAAAAAACATAGATTATTTTTAGTTGAGTTTGGATGTTTGATTGCATTGTTGTAGATGCAAAATCCTTTCTGGAGACAAGACTGACTGACTGACTCACATGAAGCTTCAAAGGACTCTGACTAGATATGATCCATATAAGATACATGGGAGACCATAGGATATGACATTGATTGCCCCCAAGTGTTAAACATTGATAGGATACAGACGCTTGAGCTGATTGGTGTACAGACCGACTTATTGAAAATTAGAAATGTAGAAACAAACCAGGAGATGTGTACAAACTAAAGCAAGACTGAAAGCTAGGAAAGACCAAGATTGTGCTAATAGATGGAGCATTTTGAAACAAGTGGCACCCATTTGCCGGGTTTTCACCATCTTGGTAGAGATTCTATTTTTGCTACCAAGGCGCCTGTTTCCAGGTTTTCACCAAGGCACTTTTTCTTTTTCTCATTTTTTTTGTATTTTTTTTTTTTCAATTTTTTTGAATTTTTGATATTTTTTATTTTTTTTGTGAATCATCAAGGCACCTATTGCTAGGTTTTCACCAAGATGTTCATTTTTTCAGGACTTTTTCATATTTTAAAGATTTTTTTCAGGATATTTTACCATAGACTGAATGCCTTAGGCGTAGAATTTTTTTAGATGGAGAACGTTGATTGGTTCTCGGAGCTGTTCTCCTTCAGTCGTTGAGAGTTGATAGGCACCAGAGCCAAAAGTAGTAGTGATTACAAAGGGACCCAGCCAATTGGGTTCAAACTTCCCCTTGTGTTCTCGATGTGATTGATTTTTAAGATTCTCTCTCAAAACTAGATCACCAACCTAAAATTCTCTATGTCTGACTTTCTTGTTGTAGCCTCTAGACATTCTCTTTTGATATACTCTGAGATGATCATACGCTGCTTGTTTATGCTCATCTAGTAGTTCAAGTTCTTGCAACTTAGACACTCTGTAGTCATCATCAGTTACTAGACCATGCATTCTGATTCTTAGTGATGAGATTTTGACCTCAATAGGTAGTACCACTTCAGACCCATAAACTAAAGTGAAAGGTGTAGCCCCTATGGAAGTTTTGATACTTGATCTGATACTTGTTCTGATATTGATTCTGATACTTGTTCTGATATTGGTTCTAATACTTGTTTTGATACTGGTTATGATACTTGTTCGGATACTTTTTCTGATACTGGTTCTGATATTGGTTCTGATACTTGGTATACTTGATAGCATCTTTTTCCATTGCAAACTCCCAAGCAAGATCATATCATGCAGTCCCAATGTCTAGCAAGGTGGAGAACAAGAGGGATTGGCAAGCTGGTGGAAGAGATGGAAGACAAGAGAATGAAGGAGAATGAATGGAAGAAATCCTCAAGGGAACACTCCTCAAGAATACTCAAGCTAGGAAAAAATTGTCATGTAAAGCGCATTTGGACAAGAAATAAAAGGCCAACATAGGATAAGTCACAAAATTGTAATGCCAAAGAAGGAAAGGATGTAGTCTAAAGGAGTAAACATGTCAAGAGGCTTCATAGCACCGTGTTTTACTCTTTTTTATTTCTTTCTTTTAGATCAAGACCAAAAGGGAAAAGGATAGCGAAAGGCTAAAATTAATGGAGGAAAATAAATATGAAGGCTAAACATGAAGGAAATGAAAGAAAGATCATCATAAGATAGCTCACAAGATAGCCAAATGTTTGTGTATAGGTCAACATTGCCAAGATCAAAGAGAGAAGATGGAATGGATGAAATATGTAGAAGAACTATGCATGATGCTTGATTGTCAGGTTTTCATCATGGTACTTATCCAAGGCACCACAAGGGAGTGGTTTTCACTATAAGACGAATTTATTTTTCTTTACTTTTGCTACCAAGGCGCTTGTTTCCAGATTTTCACCAAGGCACATTTTCAATTTTATTTTCATTTTTTTTTTTCCTCTTTTTTTGAATTTTTGGAAGAAGGCAAGCTTTTTAGATAGTGCTCCTTGAAAGGATAAACCATGATATGCCAAGGATTCAAAATGATATGCTCAAAGATGCTGATAGGGAAAGGGAGATGGAAGAGAAAAATGGAGGATAAGGTTTTATGTAAAGCGAGTGAGGTTGGAAGATAGGAGGAATAGGCAAATGAGGAAAAAGGATAGAAGGTAGAAGGATAATGAATGGAAGGATTGTGAAAGGATAGATGGAAAGGAAGGAAAGATCAACATCGAAACACACCTTGGAGGGTGGCGAGAGGATGGAGGAAATGTGAATGAAGGAATATGTGAAGGAATATGGTGAATGGATAGCAGAGGTTGTGGTTTAGGCACATGGAATGGAAGAATATTTTTGGAAGAAGATGAAGTGGAAGCCTTTGGAAGCTTGAATGTCAACTTCACTTTTTGTTCAACACCAGACTCTTTCAAGAGAGACTTTGGAATCCATATAGTCGTAGGCTTTTCATTTCTTTTTGGTAATTTGGAGAGAATATCTTCAATGATGGATTTTGGAACCCATACTTGTCTTGTAGTTTTTTTCTTAGATATCTCTTTTGACTTTATGCCTCCATGCTGATTAGAGGAGACATGGTGATCTTCTTTTTTTGATGGATTCTTGTATTGCTTCTTTTTCTTGTATTGAACATTCAAGTTACTTCCAAAAGACTTGGGACTTGTGGAAGAAGAAGAAGGATATGACTGGTTTAAATAGGTGGGTGGATGAAAAGGATTCAAAGGTGTGAATCTATGTTGATCTTGAGGAAAGATAGGAGATGGAGATATGTAAGGACCCAAGATGGATGGTGAATTAGGAGAGTTAGGAGGGGAAAGTGAAGGGACATAAGGACCCAAGATGGAAGGCACACATGAAGCCCTGTGTGGTGGTGGAAGAGCTCCAAGGATGGAAGTGGAAGATGCAAAAGGATAATCAATAAGTTCATCAACATTTATATGACAACCAAGGACATCATCATCTTTAGAGTGAGCATTAGAATTTTCAATAGAATCATGGACATCTTGAACATGAGCACCTTCTTTGATAGGATTGTTCAAAGCTTGCAAAGACTTATGAAGAGAAGAAAGTGGAAGTGAACATGAAGTGGTAGAATAAGAAGATGGAAGACTTTGATCTTGACAAGGATCTTTGGATAGCATAAGCGCATAATTTTTCTCTTGATTTTCAATACGCTTAACATTGGAAGTAACAACACTATTTTTACCCACCTTAATGGAAGTATCATCTTTGGAAAGCACAAGTGTAGTAAGGTTATTTTGATTGTCAATAAGCTCAACAGTGTCAGTAGTAGCTTGATCTTGCTTAGGAGAAGACTTAAGACATGGTGGAATGCATGAAAAAGGGTCTATAGGATCAAAAGAACCCTGAGGCAGATAAGAGACATTGGAAAAAGGAGTGGATGACATGGAGGGTTCTTGATCTTGATCTTGATCTTTCTTTATGTTCTTTTCTTCATCATTTTTGGAGTCTTCTTGACATGGAGCCACTTCTAAGGACAAGGAAGCATGTTGGGATTGCATAGATGGCTTTGGAAGAGATGGTGGAGGACTAGCTGAAGTAGGGATTATAGCATATGAAGGCTTAGGCTCTTTAGATTTATCATTATTGAAAGTATTTGCAGCCAAGTGAAGGTTAGCTTGAGTTTCTTTAAGAGGTAGTCCTGGAGGATAACTATAGGGAACCACATGAAAAGTATCAGGGCTTGTGTCGGATGAAGGTTCTGTGAAAGATTTGAAAGACTCGAAAGCTTTAGGAAATGTACGGGTATTGGAGGAAGTAGGGGATGGAAGGGAACCATCACAAGACAAAGGTCCAACATTAACATGATCTTACTTGAGAGTGTAATCTTTATTTTCAGCCTGAGAGTTCTTAGAGGAGAGATCCTTATAGTATTGATGTTTCAAGCTAGCACGATGCATTTTATAGTCCTCAGCAGTAGTAGATGGATCATAATCAAGGTATTGTCCACAAAAGCCATCAAAGTCTCTTTCAAAATCAGAATCATATGGATCACCATCATGATCTATCCAATGTGATGGCCCATTTGTAGTAAGTAGGAACACATGACGAGGAGGACTCTTAGGAACAGAGGTGTCATATGTATCATTACATTATCTGTCATCATAGTCATCATAGTCTCCAAAGCTGGATGTGTCACTCTCCATGGAAGAGGTATCATAAGGGTTATCACGTTGCTCACATTTTGTCTGAGGGCATGGTGACATGTACAAGTCTTTATCAAATGGAAAAGAGCATAGAGTTTCCATGGAGAACTCTTTAGGTTTCTTTTCTTTCTCAAGTTTGTCAAGCTGGACTTGCATAGCTTGCAGCTGCTTCATCATAGCAGTGATCAGAGCTTCTTCCTCTTGTGTATTGATTCTTTGAGACATGTGTACTGATTCTCAATAGCTATTGCTCTATTCTTGACACAGTGATTTGTATGATAGATTTTGGAAATAGACTGAAAAAGATAAATATCTAGCAATTCTGACAACTCTCAAAAATTTCTCAAATGACACTCTGAAAAACTCGTACGACAGTGGGTGAGCTATGAAACAACAGTTGAAAAACTCGTACGACAGTTGGGTAGCAATGAAACTACAGTTGAAAATCTCATACAACAGTTGCAAGATTTTGACTTTGAGAATTTGTTGGCATGGAAACTCATATGACACTAGGTACTCAATCATACGATAGATGGACAGTAATGAAATGACACTTGGTAGAAGCTTGTATGACTTTCTGACTTCCTGAGATGACTTTTGACTCCAACAAAGGATTTTACTTCAGATTTTGCAAATTTTGAGTTTTCAGTTTCGGATTGTTTGCAAATTTCAATGTCCAAATTTGAAGATTGTAATAGATTTGTTCATTTTCAGTAACCAGATAGATAAACAAGCACGCAAAACAAGAAGCAAGTGATTTCAAGCATGTGTGAAAACAATGAACAAGGGAAAAAGCAACCTTGCACATGAACAATCAAGTGACTTATTCGTTCTAATCCTCAAAAGTGCTAATTGTGTATGTTCCAAAAATATTTTGCAATAACGCACATATACCCTATAAAATAAAAATTTGGCCTCTCTAGGGTTTTTAGTAATGGTTTGACTCTGCAACTTTTATGATCCAAAGGGGTGAACTCCAATCCCGGCGCACCAAGGTTTTGACACAGTCTGAGAACTTAATCTTCAAGAGCTGCTAGGGAGATCTGACAACCCAACAATGAACCATACCTGTGGAGATTTCTTCCACAAGGACATTTATATAGCGGCTGTCACTACCATGGTGAAAATGGCTATTACCGCTTGAGGTTCCATCAACACAGTTTGCCCTATGAAGGGATTGTCCACTACGGTTAACCCTCTCTAAAGTGACTCACAATAGTATACCACAAGGGGACTTGGCTCCAGATCCAAGGTTTTTGACACCTTTTCACTTTTAACCCAAACAAAGCAAGCAGATTAATCCAACACGCTAAGATAAAGTTTTGCTTCACCAAGGTCTATGATGCCAACTCTACATGATCTATCAACCTCTCCGAGGAGAGAATGTATCAATCAATAAGAGAAGGCGCACTAACCAATTTTGATTCACCAAAGCTCATGATGTCAACCCCATGTGATCTATCAACCTCTCTTGGGAGAGAATGTATCGATTAATAAGAGAAGACACACTAACCAAGTTGAATGTGAAACGCACTAAGTATCCTCCCTACCTACAAGGATTCTATCGTCAAGAAAGATTTCAATAGGAATCCAATCTCTCAAGAATCATGAATAGTGTTCATAGGGCCTAATTACTATGTGAGCACATATGTATGTTTCCAAAAGCAAATCTACCAAAAGTACCCAAAAAGTAGAAAGAGGAACACTTAACGCTTAAAGAGAATATGAGATGAGTCCACAAGGTGGAACACTTAACACCTCACACAAGTTGAAAATGAGTCCCCAACTTAGAAAACAAGTGAGTTCCTAAAAGTACAAATGGGTTGCCAAGTGGAACAATTAACGCTTCTCTCTTGTAGACCCCTCCCCTTTATGGCGCTGAGATTGCAACCACAGGGCGGAAATGAGGGGCCGGTGGATTAGCGAGTCCAATAACCTAAGATAGCAATCAAGATCAATCACAAGTATCTAAGACTACTTAATGAATCCTTAAGGGGTCACAACCTAGTATCAATTATGCAAGTGTGTAAAACAAAAGTATGAAAAGAATCACCCAAGCTAGACACACGAGAGATTTATTTTAAGTCCCAAATCGAAATGTCATTAGATGAAGGAGAATACTTGGGATCCTTGCAATGCGCTTAGTAGATTTTACTTGATTTTTAGCAATTTTTGTTGAGCTTTACTATGCAAGCAAGCTACAAACTCTCCAACAAGCCAACAAGCAAACAAGATATGCAAGGTATATTCAACTTATGAAAACCCTAGGGTTAGATCTAAAAATTAATTGTTAGGAGCAATAATAACCAGAAATTAATCCAAATGATAACTCATATCATGCATTGAATCATATGAAAAATAAGTGCATACCCATCACAAAATTTTAATTTTTTTGCACTGCATTTGACCTAGTCAACAAGATCTAATTTTTTTGATATGATTTTGGCTACAAAAATAGAAATTCAGAATAGAGACCCCTGCTAAAAAATAGAGAGCTTTCCAAAAATGTAAAATTTGTAGAAAAATCTCTTTATTTGTGCCCTAGAGACCCGTTTTATCAAAATAGACTAGTTTTTGTAAATTGACTATTTGAGCTATTATATTGCATCCAAATTTAAAATACAAAGAATGGACCCCCTATAGAATTTAAAGAGCTTTCTAAAAATATAAAAAATTCTAAAAAATATGCTGATTTGCGTCAGATATTAATTTTTTTTTAGAATTTCAAGAAAAAATTATTAAAAATTCAAAACATCTCAAAAAATTCTAAATTTTTTACTGTAACTTTTCTGATATGTCACCAACCTGAAAAACAAATTTTAGACCAAACTCCAAGCCGTTTGGGAGATAAAATTAAATCTTTGAAACTTTGGAGTTTTAGCTCCCAAAAAAAATCAAAACCAGCATGCAAAGGTGGGTTGCCCCACAGTGGGCGCGAGAAATGTGTGTGTGAAAATTGTACCTAATCTGTAAACACAACACTTCAGTAAAACATTAGAGGTTAGCTATAATCAAAATCGTGCAAAATTGAAATCTAATTTAACCAAGCGATTTACTACCTTCTAGTAGGTGCGAGATTAATGTTCTCAGATTGTCATCGAGATCACTGACCTAGACGACACCTAAACAAAGGATTTAAATGCAATTGATCTAGATATGAAATATGAATGCAATTAATCTATATTTTTGATATTTTCTATGCAATAAGAATGATAAAAACTGATATGAATCTATGCTAATATGAAAATTGATATGCAATGCTAATCTAGAAATGATATGATATGAGAATGAAGATTCTAACAATAATATGAAAGCTATGAATTTGAAATTGATCTCACAAAGCTTCGAATCCTCAAATTTATCTTTCAAGTTCCAATTGTGCAAATTTTCCAAATCTGATATGCTATGATTCTTGTAGAGTGAGTTTGCAATTTGCGAGATGCTTGGATGCAAATTTGAGAGATGAATTATGAAGAGCTGAGCCTTATTTTTATAGAAATCCAAGGCTTTGGAGGTGCATGGAAAAAAAACCATAAATCACTCAAATAACTCATGTTGATTTTTGAGTTATTTTTAAATAAAAGATAATTAACTCACAAAAATATGCAAAAGCTAAGTTTTAACTCAAAATAGAGTTTAGCTTTAATTGATAATTGATAGTTGTCTGCTTTTATGATTGTGCATATTTTATTTATGAATTAATTTAATAATAAAGTGATTTATTTCCAACTTAACTGCTTTTAAAAATAAAACAATTGATTTATGGGTTAATCAATTATTTAATCAAACTTTTATTAAAAATTATATTATTAAATAATGACAACTTGCTTTAATTAATTAAATAAGAATTTAATCAATTATTCATATGATATTAGATTTATTGTCAAAATTAAATAATACAATTAATAATATAAAGAATTGAATTTAATTACACAATTAAGTGGCAAATATTAAATCTAATTAATTAAATATGAAAATATTTAATTAATCAAACTTTAGGATAAATGTGATTTATTGCCAAATAATTATTAAATTAAAGATAATTAAGATAATTAGGAATATTGCTAAGAATATTCCCCGATGCAGAATTTAAGATAATCAATTATGATTCGATGATGTTTAGATGTGCCTTAGATTAAGACTTTGATGTCGATTTCATTCGAATTATTGATGTAGGAGATTAATGAACTTATAGCTCATTTTTGGGGTATTACAGTACTATGTTTCTTGAAAGTTCTTGTGATGCTTCTAAACTTTAAAAACATATTTTATGGCTTAATGATAATATAGATTAGTGTTTTATTTTCTAATAGAATGTTGTTGATCATTCATGGTCTTGAAAAAACTTTTGATTGTTTTGATTCTCAAGTCTTGACGTTGTTTCTCAATGTGATATAGACTGACCACAAGATGGTTCAGTTGGTCCTCTCTTTCTATTTAATCATTTGTCTTCTTCATGGTGTAAGTGTCAATATGTTATAATCCAACATGAAGTGTGGTTCAAATGAAGTTGAACCAAATGCTGACCGTGATGGCTATAATCATGATGAAGATAAATATGAATATTAAATCTAAAATATGGCTTGTAATTTGAATTTTCATTGTGAATAAAGAAACTATAGATTCCAATTGACTCATTCTATGTTGTAGTATATTTGTTCCCTAGATCTACCATATTATATATGTATAGCTTGTAAGGAACATCTTCTGCTCATCTATGTATCATAGCTCGTTGAGAGTTCTTAGGAGAAAGACAAGATGTCAGTGGGAGATGGAGAAACCAATATCAGAACACCACTTGAAGCCTTGCAATGTTGAGAGTGAGATAAAAGCTACACTTGAGACCCTATATAAGGAACAAACTTATTGAGCTTCACTTTGTTTTGAGAATAGTTTTATATTCTGTACTAAACAGGGCCAACCACGTGAAGGTGGAAGCTCATTTGGCCCCACCCCCCCCGAACATCACTCTAAATTCCCCGTTAACATCTAACTTTCATTCATTATTTCATCCATTAATAAAATGTAACATTCATTAATTATCACACGATAACATTCATTCACACATTAATAAAATGTGACATTCATTAATTATCACACGATAACATTCATTAACACATTATAAAATTTATGAACATTCACTACCACATAATTAAATTCATTGGCATATAAAAATCAGTCATTATCAACTAAGGTGCATAGATGACAATCATTTCTTTTTTTCTTTTGATTTCTAGTTTTTAAGATATAATTGTAAGATGAGTGTAGACACGGAAAATTGGCAAAGACTTAAATCAATCAAAAGGTGCATCAAATCATCAAAATAGCATGAAAAATCAATAAATGGAACAAAGGCAATTTAAATCAAAGGAAAATTCAATTAAATGATTAAATGATTAAATAAAGCTTGAAAAAGGGGAAAACACTAAGAAATTGATTAAATTCAATTAATGACATAGTTGTTGAAATGAAAAATCAAAATGAACCTCTTACCCTTCATGGCTAAATTTAATTACTTTAATTAATTAATAAATCATGAATTTCCCTCAACAAAGGAAAAAATAGACAAAATAGACACAAATCACTCACTTTTGTTGAAATGGTCTAGCCTTTTGAAACCATTTAAATGTTTGTCCCCCCGATTTATGGACAAAGCAAAGCCAATTGACCTTACCCAAGCATAACCATGGTTATCTCACTCTACCCCCTACCCTTGGGAAAATCTTATAAATAGAAAGCATTTTGAGGCATTATTGATCCACTCCATATCTTTGAATTGCAGCAAAGCTCTTGCAATTTGCATCCACACCACTTACTTAGCATTTTCATTGATAATTAGCTTCAATTGTTGATCATTTTAGAGATTTCTTATCAAATAGAGCTAGAATTTGATAATTAGATCTAGTTTGCATATCATTCTTAGTTCAATTCTCATAATTAGAGTGTCACTAGTGAGGATTTGTAGCTGAGAGCCTCACTTACTACTTCAATTTAGAGAACCATGAGATGTTAATAGATTAATTGTGCATTTGTTAGATTATTTTGCTTTAATTCTTGTTGTTCTTAGTTAATCTTGTTATTTCATGAAGGTGTAAATCACTCACACACAAATGGCGCCCACCGTGGGGCTCTAGGCCTTAAATTTATCATAATTTTCATGTTATTTGCAAATTTTAGGCTAGAATTGCATGATTTTGCTCACTGTTTGCAGGTTACAGGAAAGAAATCATGCCTACCGGTAAAGAAATCACGCCTAAAGCAAAGAGATGTTGCTCAAGGAAATTAAAATGTCACCTGGAGTCTGAACGATCACGCTTTTCAGCCTGCAGAATCATGCTTCTGGCGAAAGAAATCACGCCTGCGAAAATTAAATTCTCGCCTCACGGATAAGCAGCTGATGCCTTTGGCTATTTAGATGTCACCTGGAAAGAATTAAAAGCCGCGGCCGAGGAATCATTTTACGCCTGGTGTAAAGGGAGTTTCCTGCCTTTCGCATTTAATTTCTCGCTTTGAGTATTTTAAATGTCACCTTGGATTAATTAAATGTCGCTTCTATGAATTAATTTGTCGCTTGCAATAAATAGTTTACGCATTATTTTAATTTGATATCGCACTTGATTACTTTAATCTCGCTTGAGCCCCTTTTGGTGATGCTCGCGGTTAAAGTAATTACGTCTTTATTAAATTAGATCTCGCCTTTAGCATGGACAATGTCACCTGGTTTAGCATTTATATTGTATCAGAGTAATTGCTGTTGTCGCATGTATTAAAGATTTCATGCGTTTGAAAAATTTAATATCGCACTTGTCTATTTTAATCTCGCTTGAGCCCCTTTTGGTAACGCTCGCGGTTAAAGTAGTCACGTCTTTGTTAAATTTAATCTCGCTTGTAGTCTGGATGATGTCGCCTGACTGTATTTTCTCTATTTTGTCAAAAAAATGTTAAAATGAGGACTATATGCTAACTTCACGATCATTTTTTTGTCTCAGGTACATGCTCTGTCACAGAAAAGTGCTCAAAATTTTTTTTTTCTTTTTTGCATGTAAAAAAGAAACAAAAAAGGACATCCTATTAGAGTATACCTTGCACCTTTTGGATTTAATTTGTAAATATTTGAGTTCAAAAAGAATCAAAAGCATAATCAATTATATCATTTTAAGCTTTGATTTTGGTTTCCCCTCACTTTGTATGAATTTGTGTTGACTAACTTGTTGGTGGAGGGAACATTTTGCTAAGGTAAGAGAAGGATTTGGAGAGAAAATGAAAAATCTACTACTTAAAAATGCGCCTAGCCTTTGCTAGCATCGTTTGAGGTATTTTTCTCATCAAGCTTGCACTTCCCTTAAATTGTGGCATTTTCAAAGTTCAAAACATAGTTTAATCATAAAAGGAAAAAATAAACACTTCAATTCTAAGAACCCCTTTGTCACGGGGTTGAAAAAGAACCAAATTGATTGTGAGTGTTTGGGATAAGGGAAAAGCAATAGGGATATGCTCTTCACTCTTTGAGTGAATCAAATTCCCAAACTTGCTCTACCAAATCCACTTTTCATGCTTTCAAATGAACATGTTTAAAACTTAGTGGGCTCGCCTCCCGAGATTGCCTTAAAAGGGCTAGTGAGAGGGACAGCCCAAAGTGGGATACACTTGCTTTTGCCATGAGAATCTGACCCACTATAAAATAAAATGCGTGTATCTTTAATGGGGTGCACGACAAAAAGGATTTTAGCTCTTTCGAACTTCCTCTAGTAGTCTTAACAGATTGCGCAAAATCGTGCTTCGGTGCGTGTGGGAAGCCCCTTAACATACTTGGGGGATGAAAGGCTAAGATCTATTTTAAACGGAAAACTTACTACAAAATGGTAAAAATAGCAAAAAACTACCTAATAGAGCCATTTAAAAGCCAAATTTGTGCTAGGTAGCTTGCTTGGAAGTCTTTCTTGTGATCAAACCCGTGGAAACATTCGAGAATATACACATTAGAATGATCTAGGGACATGGTGAACTATTGATGTGTGTGTTGAGATTGTCTTCAACTTTTCAAACAAGAAGTTCCAAAGTATTTGATCAAAATACAATTAAAATTTTTAAATCTTAAAAAATTGATCAATACCATTTACCCATTCCAAACCAATCCAACCGGATTGAAATTCACGAAGGAAGTTTATTTGGGAAACAAATCAACCCTATTATGGAGCATAATTATCGAAGTCAAGATCAAGATCTCCATAGGAATCAAAGCGATGAGGTTTCTGAAGATGATGTTGTTGAAGCATCCCAAAGTCCCGTGTTTCTGGAAATAATGGAATTACTTTTGAAGTGGGATAAAGACACATATTTTCTAGCTTTAGCTCAAGCAGGAGCTAAACTTCCTTATAATTATGACACATCAACCTTGAGAAAGAATGAGGAAAAACAAAGAGATACATCATATAAAATGCCATTATTAATATCAAGCTATTCTTTTCAAAGTGATGAGGTGTCTAAAGATGATGTTGTGAGAGCATCCCAAGATCCCGTGTTTATAGAAATAATGGAATGAATTTTGGACTGGGATAAAGAAGCATATTTCCTAACTTTAGCTCAATCAGGAGCTAAGCTTCCACATAATTATGACACATCAACTTTAAGAAAGGATGAAGAAAAGCAAAAAGATACTTTATCTAAAGAGCCATCATTAAGATCAATTTGTCCTTTCCTCTATGATGATGGGTCATCCATATCTTCATCCTCCTCACAAAAGGAAGCATTTAAGAGTGATAAACTTATCTCAGATCAAAGGAAATTGCATAATCAACCTATGTGTGATCAAGATAATAAAGAGTATGGAGTGAAAAATACCGCTCTCAAGCAAGATCTAATTCAAAAACCTCCATATAGCAAGAGTAATCCATTCATCCTTTGTCCATCTCCTAACAAGGTTTCTCCCTGGATGACTTGTACACCTTTCATCCTTCATCCATCTCCCGAACCTCTATCTAGCAAAGACCCTCCCATAACTAGCATTTCCTTTCATTTTTTCTTCATCTCCCAAAGCTCCACAATTATCCAACATTCCTCCATCAAAGAATGAGCCTAATGATGACACTTTTCCCATTGACTATGTCTACCCTCAAGGGCTACCTCTAAAAGAAACCCAAGCTAACTCACATCTTGCTGTAGACCTTTTCCATGCTTCAAAGATCTTAGAACCCAAAGCTTCATGTGCCTCAATGCCTATTATACCTATTCAAGAGGATCCTACACCATTCTTCCAAACATTCCCCACACATATCCAAACATCTACCTTGTCCTTAGAAGTGGCTTCATGTCAAGAAGATAATCCAAAAAGAAAAGAGATAAATAGTGATAAAGATCAAGATCAAGATTATATACAAACCCCTCCCATATTTGATGAAGGTCCCATATCCTTTGAACCTTGTGATGATCCCCTTGCATCCTTTCATGTCTTTCAAGATGATATCCTTCCGTTCCAAGAACAAAGTACCCTTCCAAGTTCCACATCTTCTCCACTTCCCAAGCAAGATTAAGATATCCCTTCCATAACTTCCAATGAGCATATTGAAAATCAAGAGCAAAATACCTTCGCTACACAATTCAAAGATCCTTGTCAAGATCAAAGTATCCCATCATTTCCTTGTCATATTCCTCCATGTTCACCTCAAGAAACCATCATTCTTCCAAATCCATTGCAAGATAATAAATCCCTTCAAGCTTTAGTTGATCCTATCAAATGTGTTCCTATCAAAGCTACTCATGAGCCTATTAGTATAAATATAAATCTTAAAGATAAGAATGTTGATGATGGAGCTCCTTCCAAAGATATTGATATCCCTTTCACACCTTATATCCCTCCATTCAAATACAACCACATACCTCCACTATCCTCCAAATCCATTTTGGGTGCCTATGTCCCAAAACAAAAGTCTTCATTCCTTCCATCCATACTAGGTCCATATATTCCCCCATCAACTGTTCCTATCATCCCTAGCTATCCATTCACTTACCCTACCATGTATCAAGATCAACAAAGACACACATACTTGAAGAATGTCCAAACACCAATCCATATGAACCATCCATATTATTCCTATTCATCCACAATTCCTAAGTCTTTTGGAAGCAATGTTGATGTGCAACATAAAAATCATAAATCCAAGAATCCATATGTGCATAAAAATCACAATGTCCCATCTAATCGACATGTGAATGAAAAGAAAAATGAAATATCCAAAAGGTCACAAAGGTCCATTAAGCAAAAAGAAAAAAATAAAATGTGGGTTCCTAAATCCCTCATTGAAGAAATGCATTCAAAAGCATTCCAAAAGGAAGAAAAATCAAAGAATATGTGGATTCCCAAGTCATTGTTGAAGGACTTTCACACAAAAGAAGAATCAAAATTGACATTCAAGCTTCCAAAGGCTTCCATTCCATCTCCTTCCAAACATCCTTCATCTTCTTACATCCCAAAATCCACTACCTCAAAAATATCCTTACCTCCATCATCTATTGTTCCTCCATCATTCCACCACTCTTCAAAGTGTGTGTCAAAGTTGATCTTGCCAACATTTCCATCTTCAACATACCTTTTTCTTATCCTCACATTCATTTTCCAATGCATACTTTCCATACTTCCATCCCTCTTATCAATACCTTTGAGCATCCTAGTCATACCCATGGTTTATTATAGCATATCTTTCAGAGGAGCATTGTCCAAAGATTCTAATGTTGGGAAAATATTGAAAAATACAAAAAAAGAAAAAAATAAAGAAAAAAAGAAAAAAATGAAAAAAGAGAAAAAGTGCCTTGGTGAAAACCTAGCAATAGGCACCTTGGTAGAAAAAATAAAAAGAAATAAATTTAGGGTGAAAACCACTTCTTGTGGCGCCTTAGACAAGTACCATGATGAAAACCTGGCAAACAGGCGTCATGCGTAATTCTTCTTTCTTGCACTCTACACTTGGGGGCAAAGTTTCATCCATGCCATCTTCCATCTTCCTATCATTTACCTCACTTTCATCCATATTTCCATCTTTCACCTTTCATCTTGACAAGGTTGAACACATCCATGAGCATTGAGTATCTTAACATCCGTTATCCTTTCCATCAGCTTATGTACTTGTTGCATCCATGTTACCCTATCATGATCTTGCTTATCCCAAATTCACCTTCATCATTCCTTGATAGCTTTTTCACAATCCCAAAACATCCCTTCATAGCCTCCATCACTACTTTATCATGACTGTGTTATCTTATACACATCTTACCCAAATTGACCCTTGGTCTTGATCAAAATGAAGAAAAAAAAAAAAATTGTTATCAAAAACTTCTTGACATGTCCACTCTTTTGGATCACTCCTTTTCATGGCAGCAGATTGTTATCCTATACACTATCTAGACCTACATCATTGACTTCCATGGCTTATCCAAAAACATGCTTCACATTGCTATATCATTTTTTCCTTAGCTTGGGTACTCTTGAGGAGATAGTCCTATGGGTCACATTCGCATACTTCTTCCATCATAGCCTTTCCATCTCTAATCCATCAGCTTGCAAATCCATCCTTCGTGTCCTATATCTTGCTAAGACATTGGGGGAAAACCAATGTGATCTTGTTTGAGAGTGGGTAAAAAGGACAGCATGAAGTACTTTTGAGTTGCATCTTGCATAAACTGAGCTTCGGTAAAATCTTGAAAGTTTGTCCAAGTCCAACATTTTTTCTATCCAACTGGGGCATTTGATCTTAATCAGCAGATTTCAAGAACATGCATGAATTCACATGAAGCAAGGCATTAAACCCAAAAAGAATTCAATAGTACAATATTTAGTCACATCAAAGAGAGAATTATCAGAGCTTCAGAAGAGAGAAGAAGATTTTTGTGAACCTTTGATGGATATCATTGTTCACTAACCAAGAATTCAATTACCACAACTTGATCCATGAGCCTTCATTGACTTTATTATTCGGGATTAAAAATTGACAAAACACTTTAAAAAGATCAGAATACTTGGAAATACTTTTTGAAAATCATGAAACAATGCAAAACACTTGAAGCTTTCTTTTGATGATCTTTACTTACATTGATTTTTATCACATTTTTTTAGCTAATCAATGATGTTTCGACTAGATTGGTGATGATGGAGACATGGTATTTTTCTTGCCTTTGAGTGACTGTCTTGAGGGATATCAAACAACTTATGTGAATTCGTCTAACGACATGGTCATCAAAGAACCATCGAGGACTTTCATATAAGGTGGAAGGTTGACCTTTGCTTGTTTATGCAAAATTGAATTCGTTGAAACTGGTATTCATACTCTCATAGTTGGTTTATTCAACTAGTGTGGGTTGTACTAGTTTCCAAAAGGAGGTTACCAAATGCAATAAAAAGTGGTATTCATATCATCATGTCAGTGGGCAGTGGTGATTGTATCGACTTTTCGGTCCCAAGTGCTCAATGATGAAAATTTATCCTCAAGGCATTTATTTGCTAAAGCTAGTGACACTTAGTTGCATTGCATTGCATTATCATGGAAGGTTAATTGCATTATCATGTTAGATTAATTGCATGTGCATTTTTTTGTAGTATTTTTCTAAGGGAAAAGGGGGGTCATTCAATTGAAATCTTGATCAATCATAAAATGGGTCATTCAATCAAGAATCAAAGAAAGTCCATAAATCATAAATGTCCATAATATCAAAGATCCATGAACTTTGTCTAATCAAAGATACAATGTCATCAAAGTGATAAATCAAAGTCCTGATCAATAACTGAAATATCATGATACAATATCAACAAACTGAAAGAGCTCCATAATCAATCATCTCAATAACATGTACTCTAGCTAGGTCAAACCCATGACTTAAATCCAAATATCCAAGAAGCTAAGGTCCGTATATATATCATTTACGGAAATGTGCTTGTTTGGCAAATCAAGGGAATCATATCAGTATTTTATATCAGTGAGTCATCTTACTTCAATCAATCCTATCAAAGTATCAAGCAATCACACCCAGTACCATCGTTCATGTCTCTGTGTCCTGAGAACGAAGCAACATTATCAAATCATATCGGTTTTCACACTGATTGATTTATCCTATCAAAACTATCCTATCAGATTGACAAATCACATTCATTGGTACCATTATCCTGTTATAATCACTTGTTTTCACTTAACTACAACAGACTTATCTATCTTGGATATGCAAAATTGTGAGTCATGGCATATCATTAATATTTTTTTCAGAAATGAAAACATATTGGACCAATCAATTAAAATCTTTCAAATCAAGGAATCAATATGTTTTATTTCTGAGGGGGCATCAGAGTATCAAATGGGCATCACATCAAAAAAACATTTATCAGTGGGGCATATCATATCAAGTATCATATCATATCAGTATCATATCAAGATATCAGTATCATATCATATTGTTATCATATCAAGAGGCAAATCAATTTCATATCAGTTTCATATCAAATCTATCAATATATCAGCAATCAATCAACCCAGGACCTTTATCAATCAACCCAGGACCTTTATCAGTGAACCCAGGACCTATCATCAAACCAAGACCCATATCAGATCAGTATCATATCAGAGGTATCAGAATCAGATCAGCACCATCATCAGAGGCACATCATCATCATCAGGAAGTACATCAATCAGAATGATCAGAGGCATATCAGAACCAGGACCTGAATTAGATCATCATACTAAAGGAATCTTTGAATCGGTGTTCTTTGCACATCGACTCAAAGAGGGGCATTTGTAGACACAGAAAATTGGCAAAGGCTTAAATCAATCAAAAGGTGCATCAAATCATCAAAATAGCATGAAAAATCAATAAATGAAACAAAGGCAATTTAAATCAAAGAAAAATTCAATTAAATGATTAAATGATTAAATAAAGCTTGAAAAAGGGGAAAACACTAAGAAATTGATTAAATTCAATTAATGACATAGTTGTTGAAATGAAAAATCAAAATGAACCTCTTACCCTTCATGGCTAAATTTAATTACTTTAATTAATTAATAAATCATGAATTTCCCTCAACAAAGGAAAAAGGAGACAAAATAGACACAAATCACTCACTTTTGTTGAAATGGTCCAGCCTTTTGAAACCATTTAAATGTTTGTCCCCCCCATTTATGGACAAAGCAAAGCCAATTGACCTTACCCAAGCATAACTATGGTTATCTCACTCTACCCCCTACCCTTGGGAAAATCTTATAAATAGAAGGCATTTTGAGGCATTATTGATCCACTCCATATCTTTGAATTGCAGCAAAGCTCTTGCAATTTGCATCCACACCACTTACTTAGCATTTTCATTGATCATTAGCTTCAATTGTTGATCATTTTAGAGATTTCTTATCAAATAGAGCTAAAATTTGATAATTAGATCTAGTTTGCATATCATTCTTAGTTCAATTCTCATAATTAGAGTGTCACTAGTGAGGATTTGCAGCTGAGAGCCTCACTTACTACTTCAATTTAGAGAACCATGAGATGTTGATAGATTAATTGTGCATTTGTTAGATTATTTTGCTCTAATTCTTGTTGTTCTTAGTTAATCTTGTTATTTCATGAAGGTGTAAATCACTCACACACAATGAGTATCGATATGATCATCATGATCATCTACCCTCTCATTAGATCTCAATGCACGCTTAGTTCTTTGTTGATGCAAAGGGGGCTCATCTGCAATAACATATAAAAGGGTTAAATTAAAAACATTTTATTATAATTAAAAACATTTTAAACATTTTAAAGTATTTCAGTACTTTACAGGCCATAATCATATAGCTCTTTACCTGATCTAGTCACATCATCAACATTGAGGTTAGTTTGTCGAACCATGAGACTGTGTGGGATGCTCGTGAAAGGAGTCTGGGTACCTACATATGTAATTCAATTATCTAATGTTAGCTAAAAAACTCATGATACATATACTCAAAACCACATAGTAAGTACATTAAAAACCATAAGCATCCCATAGTAAGTACATCATGAATTAATTAGATTAAGCATTGATTGCATAACTGCACATTTCTATCAAGAAATCAATATTAAATAGATTAAATAGTGATCACGTAACTTTACATTTCATTCATGTCATTCATCTTCTTCTTCATCCAACTAATTGCCATGATCATCGTTGACGTCGACATCATCACCACCACCGTCATTGTCTTCATCTTCATCGTTGTCGTCATCATCAGCATCATCATCAGCATCATCATCATCATCATCATCATCAGCAACATCATCATCATCATCATCATCATCATCATCATCATCATCATTAGCATCATTAGTAGCATCATCAGTAGCATCATCATCATCATCATCTTCTTCTTCTTCAAGAAAAGTTGGGCTAGGAATATCATCGACTAACTGTTGTTCATGATCATCATGTACATCATCTTCTAGTTGTTCACAATCTTCTTCCATCACATTATACCTCATCGGCCTTCCTCTTGGATCATGTCTAACAACAAATGAACAACCCGATTTATGCGGAACCTCTGAGTAAAATACCTACTCACATTGGCTTGGAAGAACATAGGGTTAATCCCCAACTGGCTCAAACCACCTTGTATTAATCATTAAAAATTCATTGTCATGTTCAATAACAGTTCTATCAGGATCATTTTGATTAAGTCATAGCCTATACCATCTGACGACGAAGAGAACTAATCTGAAGGAATTAAAGTCACACTCAAGTATATCATTCAAAATGCCATAGTATCGATTTTCGAACTCTCAAGGATGTAAGTCATTTCTAGATGAAATATTAGTCACCTGAAAGACTGCACTTATCCCATAATCACAAGTTTTCTTTGTGTCATCCAACTTTTTGATGCGAAATTTATGACCATTGCAAAACATAGCCTTGTGGTGTTTGACCTGCAAAAATATGTAAAACATGTATAAATTAATGCATCGAGAGTTCATAAACGTACGAGTGATTAACAAATTTATATGTACCTAGAAATCTTTTAAACCATGTGCTAAATCTATTTTCCTTTGGGTAAAATTTGGATCTTCGTTACAATGAGCTTCATTAACCAATGAAGACACAGCTTCCCATGTTAATGTGTGACCTAAATGATGACATCGTTCAATCCATTTCATCATCCAATCTTGATTGTTTGCAATATACAAATGTATTGCATCCCACTCTTAAGCAACTGTACAAAAAATAAATAGATGACTTACAACCGATTAATTTTAAAGATTAAGATTTAATTAATAGCTACAATAACATCTTATAATTTATTACCTCTCACTTTCCTCATTCTGCCTTCCCCCACCAAGTACTCCCCTTCAAATTTTCTAATGGTGTCGAGATCTCAAATGCGATCTATATGGATCTTTGCTGTAAGCTTAAGAAGATATTCAGTAACATACACCATAGTCTGGTATACCATATATCCCTCCACCATAGAACCCTTAGGACGTGCTCTTTGCCAAACCAAAACCTTCAAAAATTTCAAGTGCCTCTCAACCATCCACATTGACCGAGTGTGTATGGGTCCACACATTTCAATCTCCTTAACTTGGTGTATGATGTAGTGTTCTTGTGCATTGAAAAAGGTTGAAGGTAGACACTTTTGCATTTCACACATTAGAAGAGGAATTCTTCTCTTCCAGTATTTTATATTTGCTCTATGAATTTATTTAGATGACAACCACCTACAAGACATTCAAGACACAAAAATATATAAACATGAGACTTTAATATATATATATATATATACACACACACACACACACACACACACACATAACAAATTGAATAGATATCATTGCTTACCTCATGTATTTTCCAAGATCATATATCACTTGTTTGATGTTATTGTCGAAGTTCTCTGGGAGAGATAGGGGTAGCACGTACTGCAACAATTATAAAAATAATCATGTCATTCTTTTCTCATATAATACAATGAGAAGTACATGCAGTTTACAAATATATTGTAAATACAAAAGAACATGACTTACTTTGATGAAGGTATGCCAATCATGCATTTTCAACCCTAACCCAAATTCACCTTTCTTTGATATGGTACTGCTTATGTTTGTAGCAAATCCTGTGGGAAATTGAATTTTTCGTATGACTTCTTTTATGGCATCACCTTGTTGTTCTGTTAATAATCAAGGAAGGGCACTTGTATTAATCTATTTTCCATTTCTATTTGATTCAATGAAATTTTTCATTGCATGATTGGATTCATGAATGTCACTATAAATTTTGACAATTTTTTCTTTGTCACACTTTCCATCCAATATCTTCCACAATGTCTCCATTACATTCTTTCCAATATGCATAGTATCAAACAAATGCACATCAAGAGGCTGCTCGTAGTAGGGAAACCTACTAAATTGTTCGGGATAACTCTTTAGTCCCTTTGGAAGGTGCTCAGTAGTGTTGCCTTGACGACATTCACGATCATCAATCACATAATCAACAAACAAAACATAATAAAAATATACAAATTTCAAACATAAACTGTTAGGTAGAATGGCAGTACCTTGACGATTAATTCTATTGTATTCCAACTTCCATAAGTGAGGTGTCATTCTCTATGGCTTAGATGTAGTCTCTTCTTTCCCATTGAAAATATGTTTTTCGGGTAATTCGATAGTTATGATTTTTGTGGAGAAAGTGTCTATACTCATCAAACACCTGCTTTTTAAAAATTTTTGAATAACGAGATTTCATCTTTGGACCACAAACTGGACATGCAAATTTTCCCTTTGTTTGAAGACCTACAAGGTAATGATACAATTGGATTAAATATGCTAATTTTTATTTTTAGAATTATCAAGTGTGAGAGAAGGCATTGCATTTTATTTGATCATGAATGCTCTATGAAATGACCAATCATGTTTTCTATTCGATTCTTTTTGGTGTTTTTTTCCCATATTCAGTAGATAAAAATCATGGCGGCAGCCACTTAGCCATATTTTGATGTTCTAGGTATTTTACAAAGATACATGTATGTGGATTTATCATTCAATTGCTTGCAGTTATTGGTCAAATGCAAATATTTTATCATGTTGAAAGGGCAAGATATCAATTTGGTGTTTTCAATTTATGTTAAATGTTGATATATATCTCATCCATAGTAATCAAAAGAAAGGACATGAAACTTATAAGGAGATTTACCAAACCAAAAATATAAGCGAATAGGAAACATGATTGGTACCTTATGAATTGGTTTTTGAGGTGCATAATCTTCATCAATCTCCTCAGAACAAGACCCCTCCTCATGAAAAATGTATTCAACACAAAAAACAAATCTACAAAACTGAACCAATGACATGTTTAGAACAAAGAAATAGATTGATAATAATATGCTGAAAATTCTATTATGTTTAATACACGCAAAAGGACCAGTCCCAACAATTCTTAAACATACTTTATCTGATATGATAATAACATGCTAATTAAACTGATAAAGGTGTTATTTGCATTTAATCTACCAATTACTAATTACACAAAAAACAAATTTATAAAACTGAACCAATGGCATGTTCTTCGTATGTGATTTCTTCATCTTTCGAGCCTCTTGCATCATATTCAACTATAAATTTCAAATGCATTGCATTTTATTTGATCATGAATGCTTTTTGAAATGACCACATTCTACTAGTGTCGTGCCCTAGCCCATGCTTTATCTCCATTATTTGATGTTATTGGTGCTTGTGCTCAAGGATATCGATTCACTATTTTCAAATGTTTGGATCATTTTGATCGTGACTGTTCCTCTAGTACACAGTCAAGAATTGTAACTGTCTAATGATTATATGTAATGTTGAATGGATTAAATGCTTTATTCTTGGTAGAAGTGAATGGAAGGAATAGTGTTGGTGTTAGGTTTCATTTATTATTGAATTCAATGGTTTCCAAGATGTGTTGAGGAGTTTGCTCCTGGTTTAATGTTAACTATTCCTGCACAATCCACTCATACAATAGTGAAATGCTATATGATTGAAAATTTCATACAACTGGTCCTTTGGTGTGTATTAAATACAATTGAGTCACTTATTGAATGCTTTGAAGACTACTGGTTTGACTATCCATGTGTTACCAGTGACTGAGATTCATTAAAAGATATAAAACCCTTCATTTTGGGGTTATTGTGTGTGGATTCAAATGTAGGTTTGATTTGGTTAATGTTTAGAAGAGATCAATAAAGTATTTAAAGAAAATCTTACATGTTTGGAGAGGTTTGAGAGGCACTTATCATGACTGTACCCTCACAAATAGCAGCATAGACTGGTTTTACTATGTTTCCTTTCTCTATTTTAAAGTTTCCTTTCTCTGCCACAGGGGTACAGTCAGAGGGTTCATTGAAAAAATGATCCTTTGAATGGTTACTATGAATATGAATGATTTGATATAGCATATTTCTCATTTTACTTGAAGTTTGGAATAGCTTATGCAAGGGTGAAAGTAGTTTTGATCATTTTGGTCGTGACTGTTCCTCTACACAGTCAGAAAATGTAACTGTCTAATGATTATATGTAATGTTGAATGGATTAAATGCTTTATTCTTGGTAGAAGTGAATGGAGTTTCCAAGATGTGTTGAGGATTTTTCTCCTTGTTTAATGTTAACTGTTCATACACAATCCACTCATACAACAGTGAAGTTACAAAACTGAACCAATGGCATGTTTACAACAAAGAAATAGAATGATAATAATATGCTAAAAATTCTATATATTCTATTTAATACATGCCAAAGGATCAGTCCCAACAATTATTAAACATACTAGTTATCTGATATGATCAATTGTTAATAAAGGTCTAATTCTGTAGACTACTAGCACGAAGGAAGATTTGACCTAGCCAAATCTTCCTTGTACCACACAAAAAAAAAGTGTGATAACTATGTCTACTCCAACCTTAATTGTTTAAGAATTCATCATATCAGATAAAGTATGTTTAAGAATTGTTGGGAGTTCTATTAGACCTTTGTTGTAAACATGCCATTGGTTTTCAAATGTTTGGATTCACATTTGGTGATATTACTGGCATGTTTAATGATGCCATTGTATATTTCTGTCACTGAAATGACCACATTCTACTGGTGTCGTGCCCTAGCCCGTGCTTTAACTCTATTATTTGATGTTATTGGTGCTTGTGCTCAAGGATATCCATTTTTTTGAAATGTTGACTGTGGTTATCAAATGGATAGCCCATGAGCTTCTAGCTAGGCGTCATTTGTATTGATAGCTTAGGGCATCAAATGTATTGTATCATTGATAGTTGAGACTTTGTTAAAAGGAAATAGGACAAAAAATGATTTTGATTTAGTTTCTCTATTTTGATCTCTAAGTGGCTTACAACCCTAGAGAAGTATATGCAGATTTACAGATACAGTTGCAGGATACATAGCAGCCGATAATTCACAAGAAATCTATGCATCCAATTTGAATAGAAATTCATACAAAGAAATAGGGTCCTCCAATGGCCCAATCATCTGGACCTTGAGTGTCCCCTCAACTAGTGACCCTTCAAAACTGGGTTATCATGCAATCAGTGAGTGATCCTTCATTCTCCTGGTTTGCCCTGCATCCATACATATTGGAAATACACAATACAATGATAACAAGTCTTTCACAACCCCCTTCCCTCAAGGGACACTATCAACCATTCCTTCCACATAGCATTTCACTATTTTATGAGTGGATTGTGCAGGAACAGTTAACATTAAATAAGGAGAAAACTCCTCAACACATCTTTGTTGTAAACATGCCATTGGTTCAGTTTTGTAAATTTGTTTTTTGTGTTAAATGCATTTAAATGGAACATTAAGTATAGTAATAATATGCTTAATCTATTAGTAATTGCAGATTAAATGCCCATAACACCTTTATCAGTTTAACATGTTATTATAAGATACTAAAGAAGACCTGCTATTTGTTAGAGAAATCTTCACTATCCCCCATAATGAAGACAATAAAGGTTGACCTCCTGCCCCACAATAAAGAACATTTTAATAAGAATAAGATATAATATTGTGTTAGAATAAACTTTGAACAAAGACATGTAATGCTTAACTTAATGATCTAAAAAGCTGCAAATATAAGAATTGAAAAAGAAGATAGTGCCAAGAAACATTTTCACAAATATGAAACATGAGGAAAAGTAATAACATTAACAATGCCAAGATTCACAACATTAAATTTCACCTGCGGATGAGTTTCTACAGTGGGTTTCCCAGCATCAAAAATATGTTGAGTTGTATTTGAGCTATAACTAAGGGTATCATGTGGAATAGACCCTAAACTTTGAAAGTGTTCTCTAGCATGGCAATTCAAAATTCAATCTAGGCAAGCATCAGTAAGTGAAATAAATTATAGACATCAACATCAACATCAACATCATCATAATCATTAGAAATAAACTTTAAAGACATATTTTGGATAGTACTATGTTTCTTGAAAGTTTTTGTGATGCTTCTAAACTTTAAAGACATATTTTATGGCTTAATGATAACATAGATTATTGTTTTGTTTTCTAATGGAATGTTGTTGATCATTCATGGTCTTGAAGAAACTTTTGATTGTTTGTATTCTCAAGTCTTGACGTTGTTTCTCAATGTGATATAGACTGACCACAAGATGGTTCAGTTGGTCCTCTCTTTCTATTTAATCATTTGTCTTCTTCATGGTGTAAGTGTCAATATGTTATAATCCAACCAGCATGTCATACCCCCACTTCTAACAAACCGCACAACATGCAAATCATAGCCAAAGATTTGGGTGATTAGCATACACAAACAGTGATTACCCTTAGGAAAAAATGATCATTAATATTCATTAATGGTGGGCGGTGTTTCCTTGGTAATAAAGGCATTGACAACATTCATCATCTTAACCAAGTCATGGGTGGTGATCCTTGAAATAGCACAATTAGTAAAAGGAAATAATAACATAACACAATTTGGAGTGAGGAAGAAGGAAAATTGGAAAAAAAAATATGAAATAATCAGGTTGGAATTAGAGAAGAATTCAGAAATAAACTTGAATTAGAAAAAAGACAAGTTATCCAGTTCTTTGTTTGAGGCTAGATTCCAGTTCTACTTTTGTTCTCCTCTAGGTTCCTTTGGTAGGAACTTGGGTTCCTGGGCCAATCCCAGGTGCACCTGCAGTATTTTATTCATAATTTTATAGGCTAACTCAGTATTATGGTAACATGGGTATGACCACCCTCCATGCCTTATAATGGTACCCGACATGGAGTGTGGTTCAAATGAAGTTGAACCAAATGCTGACCATGATGGCTATGATCATGATGAAGATGAATATGAATATTAAATCTAAAATATGGCTTGTAATTTGAATTTTCATTGTGAATAAAGAAACTATAGATTCAAGTTGACTCATTCTATGTTGTAGTATATTTGTTCCCTAGATCTACCATATTATATATGTGTAGCCTATAAGGGACATCTTCTGCTCGTCCATGTATCAAAGCTTGGTGAGAGTTCTTAGGAGAAAGACAAGATGTCAGTGGGAGATGGAGAAACCAATCTCAGAACACCAATTGAAGCCTTGCAATGTTGAGAGTGGGATAAAAGCTACACTTGAGACCCTATATAAGGAACAAACTTATTGAGCTTCACTTTGTTTTGAGAATAGTTTTATATTCTGTACTAAACAGGGCCAACCACGTGAAGGTGGAAGCTCATTTGGCCCCACCCCCCCAACATCACTCTAAATTTCCTGTTAACATCTAACATTCATTCATTATTTCATCCATTAATAAAATGTAACATTCATTAATTATCACACGATAACATTCATTCACACATTAATAAAATGTGACATTCATTAATTATCACACGATAACATTCATTAACACATTATAAAATTTATGAACATTCAATACAACATAATTAAATTCATTGGCATATAAAAATCAGTCATTATCAATTAAGGTGCATAGATGACAATCATTTCTTTTGATGATCATCTACCCTCTCATTAGATCTCAATGCACACCTAGTTCTCTGTTGATGCAAAGGGGGGTCATCTGCAATAACATATAAAAGGGTTAAATTAAAAACATTTTATTATAATTAAAAACATTAGAAACATTTTAAAGTATTTCAGTACTTTACAGGCCATAATCGTATAGCTCTTTACCTAATCTAGTCACATCATCAACATCGAGGTCAGTTTCTCTGGCCTCGGCCTCAACCTCAACCTGTTCATTAACAACGGCCTCTACACTCTCTATAGCTGTAATACAAATTGTTACATTAATCCAAACACCAATTGCAATTAAATTTGTATTACTACACCAATCAATTTAAGATGTTTACTTGTATTACCATGATGCACATCCTGATTGTCATCAACACGCACAGGTTGTGTACGGTAAGAATCGATAGGTTGCATTTCAATTTCATACGCATTCATGTTATCATTGTTTTCTTACTTAAAACAAATTTACTCACTTTATGTTGGAACTTAACATCAAATGCTTCTTTATCGTTGTCCTAATAGTCTACAAGTGTGTGAAGTAGATAAATTCGTGCAACGTCAACTTAAATAATATACGTTGTCATGAAAATATTCTATTAAATTCTTTCAAATCCCTGGATTTGATGAGCTAATGAAAGGTAAAACATTCTATCAATAATATAGACTGAAGAAAGAGACAACCTATGATGGTCTCTTGAGCTGTGTTATCTTTAGTCCTAGCTACTGGGTAAGGCCTGGAAGACTTATACCTGTCGATTATCGAGAATAATCACCGCCTTGCATTTATGTACACTGCACAAATTGATCCTAGTCTTGCAAAAACATTTTACACTTGTACATCTCATCAATATTGGAGGCCTAAAGTAATTTTATATGATCACTAGCACATTTTGTGCATGGATGAGAAACAATATCCAAAGTTTCTAGATAACCATTTTTGAGAAGAGGAATGAGTGGAGGCCAAAGAAGGGATAATTGTGAAGGTTTTATAGATGTAGGTTATTGAATCATCATCTCTGCACTAGTATTCAATCTCACCTCCACTCCATATACGTCTTCTCAGAATCTAAAAACTCTCCATCATTGATTCCCATCATTTTTTCAGCATCTTCGTGGACTGAGACCTTAAATTATTGAGCTTCTCTTTGTTTTGAGAATAGTTTAAAATTCTCTACTTAACATGTCCAACCACGTGAAGGTGGAAGCTCATCTAGCCCCTTCGAGGAGCCTCTTATGACCCTTTACGACATTTTAAGACCTCTAAGATGTATTCTTAGGGATCGTAAATGGTCGTAAAGGGTCATAAGGGGTCCTGGGACACAATAGCTGAGAAACATAATTGTAGGCATCGTGGTCACAATTTTTTGGAGACAATGTAATTGAGTTGTATACCCAGATAATGGAGAGCAACTCTTGCACCTCCAATTCCAAGTTGACTACATCTGTTGCTCATGAATACAAGGTCCTCCAAACGATGTATTCAACTTGGAATCGGGGTTGCAGAAGTTGTTCTCCATCGCTTGGGTACACAACTCAATTACATTGTCTCCAAAAGATTGTGACTATGATGCCTACAATTATGTTTCTCAGCTATTGTGAAATCTACATTTATGTTTCTCAGTTGTCGTGTTTATGTGCATGTTTTTTATGTGTTTTGGATAGTAAGTCAAATTTAATTTTTTCATGGACTAAGACCTTAAATCATGTAATGAGGATGCTCAAAACACAAGTATATGCAAATTTCATTATTTAATAATAAAAATCTATTAAAATGTTTATACCTTCTTCTCCCATTTTCTGGTGTAATTCCTCTTTGAGTATCCTGTTTCTCCTTTGCATCCAAAATGAACTCATTCCAATCCCTCATTGGAATAAAGGGAGGACACTCAAACTTCAGTAAGACTTCATACCACGCAATGTTCATAGATTACGTTCAATGCATTATTTACATTCGTAAATCAGCGTTGCATACAAATCTACGGACGGTGCTTGGTACGAAGCCACACTCAAGCTTGAAAATGATAGCCAATCCATAGTCAAGGTCAAGGAACAAATGGAATAACCAAGAACACACTATACGTTAAATCATGTGATTGATAGCAGATTGGGGCTCACCTGAGCCATAAACATGAAGAATTATTCTAAAAAAAGATTTAAACCATATATATGCGCACTTGAGGCAAAGAGAAGTTACGTCATATCCATATTAAAATATTAGTTACAATATGAAAATACTAAACTAACTAATTCCCGAGTTCATCTCTGCATATGGTCGCAACAAAGATATGTGATTACAATACAGAGAAGGCATCGTAAAAATATAATTTTGGAATTTTCCCTAGCCTGACACATTTTGCACTCAAATCCTTCATCGCGGATAAGTGGAGATGGGTGGATAGATGCAGATGAGTTGTCATCGACCCAACTAAAGTATCCACAGCCATTATTTCCCTGTGATGCCCAGTCTGCATTAGTTCTTATATTATAATGAATAGTATTTACATTAGAAACATTAAATATATACACATTAGCAACCTTTTTTCTATTTGGACAGCACCAAAATTGTCATCCAGGGTTGTTCGGTGTCTGTGAAGTCTTCAACACACATTGCCCACCACCACATTGACAGTTTGGCATATTGACAAGAGTCATCGAGCCTATATATCAATAATGCACCACACCATCATTACTACATTTATTATTTTTATATGAAATACACCAAGGAGTACCATAAAAAATATTAACCATTTACAATAATGGAAAGTAAACCTAAATCAAATAGCTCATTTTTTTATCAACATGTGTAGTCTCCGTGTATATGAAAATGAAAGAAATATGAAGCTGAAATAAAATAGTGAACAAAATAGTATTCCACATAGACTGAATTAAATATACCATCAAAAGAAGGTGACAAAATCCTATCACGAAGCACAAACATAGGAAATAAAAAAGGGACAAAAGACAAGAAATAAGAAAAATCATTACGACTATAGAAAAATAATTTATACTATAATAAAAAAAAGAAACACTCTTTGTCAACAATTTTCAAAATCATTAGCACTATAGAAAAATAATTAAGACTACAAAATCAAATTTTAGAAATGGACGGTTCTGATGCTTTGCCATTACAACAATTGAGCATTCATCATTTGGTATTATTTATTCCATTTAAGTATGTCAACAATGTTCAAAATCCTGTCACCAAGCACAGACAGGAAATAAGAAAAATCATTAGGACTATAGAAAAATCAAGTTGTAGAAATGGACAATTCTGATATTGGGTTGCCATTATAACAATTGAGCATTCATCATTTGGTACTTCTTGGTGTATTCCATTTAAGTTTTGTAGTTGTCATGTTTATGTGCATGTTCTTTATGTGTTTGGCTTCTCTCCCTCGCAAGGGATGCGTCGATAGGTAATTGATTTGAAAGCATAATGATTTGACAGTATTTTTTTAGGATAGGTGTAATCATCCCGCCAACCTTAATTAAAAAAATTTGTGATATATGTCAAGTACTTATAATTGGTATGCCCAACAAACAAAGACTTAGTAGTAAAAGCATGCCCTTTGGTTTACTAGTTTAATCTGGTTTAAGAATGATTTGTTTCATGTTTGAATGTACCATTGAATGAAGCTTGGCTATATTAATTACAATCTTAAGACTCGTGACTCTTCAAATTCTCTTGTTTCCTTTAGACCTCCAAACATGTGTACTTTGAGTAGCCCTCCAACAAATGGACTTGTGATAATTTTCACAATAGTACATGTGTAGGAGGACTACTAAAAGTACTGCTTAGGCAAATCTGAATGTTCATCACCTATGCATATAAGAGTTGATCATAGAAGGTATATGCTGCTGGGTAAGCTCCTAATAGCGCTCAGGTAAATATGCATGTTCATCACCTGTGCATATGAAGTGGCTCTAATGGAAGATACAATCACTAAATTCTGCATACTCCTTATTTTGTTTTGCGTTGATATTGTTAGACATGGTATTTCTTGAATGGAATGACTCATTACTTGTACATTGACTAGAATGTTGGTGGAAGAAGGATGATTTGTTTGCAACCATTTTTTCAACTCTAATTTTATCAACACAAAGGGACATTTATCATAGCCATAGAAACATGTTTATTTTAAAATGAAATACACCAAGGAGTACCATCAGAAA
This sequence comes from Chamaecyparis obtusa, assembly GCA_027943335.1. Classification (NCBI taxonomy): domain Eukaryota; kingdom Viridiplantae; phylum Streptophyta; class Pinopsida; order Cupressales; family Cupressaceae; genus Chamaecyparis; species Chamaecyparis obtusa. The sequence continues at coordinate 85,421 of BSBK01003024.1, forward strand.
TATTGACTATTTACAATCATGAATAGTTAACCTTAATCAAATAGCTCATTTTTTTATCATCATGTGTAGTCTCTTTGTATATGAAAAATGAATAAAATATCAAGCTGAAATAAAACAGTGAACAAAAATTCAAATTCAAGGCCTAATTTATCAAGAGCAACAAACATTAGGATGAAAGAAAAATAATTAAGAGTACAAAAAAATCATTAGGACTATAGAAAAATCATTAAGACTAGAAAATCAAGTTCTAGAAAAATCATTAAGAGTACTATAGAAAAATCATTAGGACTATAGAAAAATCATTAAGAATAGAAAATCAAGTTCTAGAAAAATCATTACGACTATAGAAAAATTATTTAGACTATAAAATCAAGTTCTAGAAATGGACGGTTATGATGCTTTGCCATTACAATAATTGAGCATTCATCATTTGGTACTTCTTGGTGTATTCCATTTAAGTTTTTCAGCTGCCGTGTTTATGTGCATGTTCTTTATGTGTTTGGCTTCTCTCCCTCGCAAGGGATATGTTGATAGGTAATTGATTTGAAAGCATAATGATTTGACTGTTCCAAGTAATGTTCTTAATCCTTTGAAGTTTCTCATGGTCCTGATGTAAGTTGATTGGATTAAGCAATTTGGGGATCCAATATGACTTTAGGGGAGTTCAAAAAATGTTTTGGAAGACTTAGAGGAACTATTAGCATGACTGTTCCTTCATCTACAGTGAGTTAGACTAAATTTGTTAAGTTTTTCCTTTGTTTTGAAGTGTATTTTGTAATCTATTTACTTTCCATGGACCCAAAGACCTAGGACCCATGGAAAAAGGATACTAACAATGTATTATACAACTCTAATGTTCTTAACTTGCAGAGATTTGAGAAAGTAAAGAGAACACTGGCTATGTTTAATGTTAACTGTTCATGCACAATCCACACATAAAATAGTGAAATGCTATGTGATTGACAATTTCATACAACTGGTCCTTTGACGTGTATTAAATATAATAGAATTTTTAGCATATTATTATCATTCTATTTCTTTGTTGTAAACATGTCATTGGTTCAATTTTAATCTACTGGTGTCATGCCCTAGCCCATGCTTTATCTCCATTATTTGATGTTATTCACTATTTTGAAATGTAGATTGTGGTTATCAAATGGAAAAAATAGAAAAAAAAAATTGTACATGAATTTTTTTTACAAAACTGAACCAATGGCATGTTTACAACAAAGAAATAGAATGATAATAATTTGCTGAAAATTCTATTTTGTTTAATACACACCAAATGACTAGTTGTATGAAATTTTCAATCACATAGTATTTCACTATTGTATGGGTGGATTGTGTAGGAACAGTTAACATTAAACAAGGAGAAAACACCTCAACACATCTTGGAAACCATTGAATTCAATAATAAATGAAACCTAACACCAACACTATTCCTTCCATTCACTTCTACCAAGAATTTCAGCACAAGCACAAGCTATTCCAAACTTCAAGTAAAATGAGAAATATGCTATATAAAATCATTCATATTTATAGTAACCATTCAAAGGATCATTTTGTCAATGAACCCTCTAACTATACCCCTACATTAGAGAAATGAAACCTCAAAATAGAGAAAGGAAACTTAGTAAAACCAGTCTATGCCGCTGTTTGTGAGGGTACAGTCATGATAAATGCCTCTCAAACCTCTCCAAACATGTAAGATTGTCTTTAAATACTTTATTTATCTCTTCTAAAAATTAACCAAATCAAACCTACATTTGAATCCACACATAATAACACCAAAATGAAGGCTTTTGTATCCTTTAATCCATTCAAAATTACATATAATCATTAGATAGTTACATTTTTTGATTGTGTAGAGGAACAGTCACGACCAAAACGATCAAAACTACTTTCACCCTTGCACAAGCTATTCCAAACTTCAAGTAAAATGAGCAATATGCTATATCAAATCATTCATATTCATAGTAACCGTTCAAAGGATCATTTTGTCAATGAACCCTCTGACTGTACCCTTGTGGCAGAGAAAGGAAACCTCAAAATAGAGAAAGAAAACTTAGTAAAACTAGTCTATGCCACTGTTTGTGAGGGTACATACATGATAAGTGCCTCTTAAACCTCTCCAAATATGTAAGAATGTCTTTAAATACTTTATTGATCTCTTCTAAACATTAACGCATGGACAGTCAAACCAGTAGTCTCCAAAGCATTCAATAAGTGAATATGAATGTTTGAAAACTTTCCTCTCAACTTCTCCAACCACTCCTAATTAGTTAGAGGGATTAGGTGAGTGTTTAGACACTAAAACTTCTTAAACATACTTTATCTAATATGATGAATTGTAATATCAACAAACGTGAATCCAAACATTTGAAAATAGTGAATCGATATACTTGAGCACAAGCACCAATAACATCAAATAATGGAGATAAAGCACGGGCTAGGACATGACACCAATAGAATGCGGTCATTTCAATGAACATTCATGATCAAATAAAATGCAATTCATTTAAAATTTGTGGTTGAATATGATGCCAGAGGCTCAAAAGACGTTGCCCGTCAAAGATACCAATCAAAGATGAAGAAATCACATACCTTCTCTCGCGCTCAGCTTGCATGAAGGAAGATTTGATAGCCAAATCTTCCTTGTACCACATGAAGAACATGCCATTGGTTCAGTTTAGCATGTTATTATCATATCAGATAAAGTATGTTTAAGAATTGTTGGTAAGGATAGGAATAGTGGAGATTCTAGAAATATCCCTCTAACTGATTAGGAGTGGTTGGGGAAGTTGAGAGGAAAGTTTTCAAACATTCATATTCACTTATTGAATGCTTTGGAGACTATTGGTTTGACTGTCCATGTGTTACCAATGACTGAGATTCATTAAAGGATACAAAACCCTTCATTTTGGGTTATTGTGTGTGGATTCATCCGCTTTAGCCGGGAAGATCAAGAAGATGGGGCAGGAGGACATTGTGGTAGAAGAAGTATTTAAAGAAGCAACAAGAAGCAATAGAAAAGTTTTTAGGAGTTTGGAACAACATTTCAAAATCCATGAATGGTATGGGTAAGGTGACCTTCATTCTTGGCCGTGACTTCAATGAAACATTGGATATGGTTGATAAGAAGAAGGATCACTTGTTGATAGTGCTCCTTGAGGGAAGGGGCATTGTGAAAGACTTGTTATCATTTTACTGTGTATTTCCAATATGTTTGGATGTAGGGCAGACTAGGAGAATGAATGATCACTCACTGATTGCATGATAACCCAGTTTTGAAGGGTCACTGGTTGAGGGGACAGTCAAGGTCTGGATGTTGATAGTAATTCATTGAGGGAAGGGGGATTCTAAAAGACTTGTTATCATTGTATTGTGTATTTCCAATATGTTTGGATGCAGGGTAGACCAGGAGAATGAAGGATCACTCACTGATTGCATGATAACCCAATTTTGAAGGGTCACTGGTTGAGGGGACAGTCAAGGTCTGGATGTTGATAGTGTTCCTTGAGTGAAGGGGGATTGTGAAAGGCTTGTTATCATTGTATTGTGTATTTCCAATATGTTTGGATGCAGGGTAGACCAGGAGAATGAAGGATCACTCACTAATTGCATGATAACCCAGTTTTGAAGGGTCATTGGAAAAGGAGGGAATGAAGGATCACTCACTGATTGCATGATAACCCCACCAAGAATTCTTTCCTTTAAGTTTCCACAATATCTCAAAATATGATCATTATTCTTTACTTTCTTCTATATGCTATTCTTTCTATGGTTTTGTTATCTCAGAAATATATCAAAAAAATTGTAGATGTGCATATAAAAGTAAAATATTGTCCTTCAATTGTTCCACATTGAAGCATTTCCTCTTGGGAGTATTCTCTTCATTTGTACAATATCTGTCAAAAATGGTTCCCATATTTCTTCAAGATCTATTTTAATATTTATACTACAATTTTGATTAGATTTGACCAATAGTTGATTTCATTGGTATTTTATAGCATATACTCCTAATGTGAAATGTGGAGAGGAAGAAAGAGACACACTAGGTATGAATTACATGATCTACCCATCATCACTTAGCACTTAAATAATAAATTATGGATAGGGACCAACCCCCTAAATTTTGGATGTTTGTTTCATGTTGGCCTCTTATTATATGCAAAGGTAGGCCTATCTTAGGCTAACAACCACAGTGTAGGGGCCATAAATTATAGATCCCAAAATAGTACACACTTGTATTAAATTAGGTTCACTATACTACAAGGGAATGGAAACCATGCAATAGTGCCTCATGGGGATGGAAGCAACCCTTCACCAAGAAGATGATTGTGTTTGCAATATTTACTAGAGGAAAAGAACATAATTTGGTTCTAATAATTACTCCTAGAAGATAATGGCACCCACAAAACAATTGGAAAAGATAGCACTCACTATATCTTTTATCACTCTTTTAAAGCTGGGACAATAAATCTCAAAGATTGATCAACGAATTCTTGAACACAAAGAACCATTGTCAATTATGATTCATGTGTACAATAGCCAACAACCGGTTGTTCCAATCATGGTGTCCAGTAATTATGTTAGAAAAAGCATCTACAAATCCCTTACACAACCATAATAGATTCAAACCATGAACCATAAGAACCTAACAATGGGACTAATGAAGATACAACCTAAACAAATCTTGATCATATTCCACCCTATTGTAAGGCCCAAGAAGTAACTCTATCTTAAAGCTACACATTCCTCTAGATGAAGCTCAAAGGTTAGGTAGCTGAAGCATATCAATACTTGAATGAATATAGGAATAATTTGATGTACAATCATTTTCTAGCTTGGTTTGTGGGTTTTCCACATAATATTTTCCCTTTAACCACATTTATAGTTTGAGAAAATCAAAAAAATTTGTTTCATATTTATATTATCTTTTTGAACTAGAACATTGCCATCAAAATGCATAGTCATTGGTCATATCAAGAAAATTCCTATTGATTAGTATGATATCCTTATAAAAATTTGATGCATGGATTTCTTGTGAATTATCGACTGCTATGTATCCTGCTACTATGAAAGGAATAGTGTTGTTAGGTTTCATTTATTATTGAATTCAATGGTTTCCAAGATGTGTTGAGGAGTTTTCTCCTTGTTTAATGTTAATTGTTCCTACACAATCCACTCATAAAATAGTGAAATGCTATGTGGAAGGGATGGTTGATAGTGTTCCTTGGTGGAAGGGGGATTGTGAAAGACTTGTTATCATTGTATTGTGTATTTCCAATATGTTTGGATGCAGGGCAGACTAGGAGAATGAAGGATCACTCACTGATTGCATGATAACCCAATTTTGAAGGGTCACTGGTTGAGGGGATAGTCAAGGTCCGGATGATTGGGCCATTGGGGGACCCTAGTTCTTTGTATTAATTTCTATTCAAATTGGATGCATGGATTTCTTGTGAATTATCAGCTGCTATGTATCCTGCAACTGGATTCGTAAATCTGCATATACTTCTCTAGTGTTGTAAGCCACTTAGGGATCAAAATAGAGAAACTAAATAAAAATCATTCTTTGCCCTATTTCCTTTTAACAAAGTCTCAAATATCAATGATACAATACATTTGATGCCCTAAGCTATCAATACAAATGACGCCTAGCTAGAAGCTCATGAGTTGTCCATTTGATAACCACAGTCAACATTTGAAAAAAATGGATATCCTTGAGCACAAGCACCAATAACATCAAATAATGGAGTTAAAGCATGAGCTAGGGCATGACACTAGTAGAATGCGGTCATTTCAGTGATAGAAATATATAATGGCATCTTTAAACATATATGCTAGTAATATCAACAAACGTGAATCCAAACATTTGAATACCATGAATCGATATCCTTGAGCACAAGCACCAATAACATCAAATAATAGAGATAAAGCACTGGCTAGGGCATGAAACCAGTAGAATGTGGTAATTTTAGAGAGCATTCATGATAAAATAAAATGAAATGCATTCGAATATGATGCTAGAGGCTCGAAAGATGAAGAAATCACATACCTTCTCTCGCGCTCAACTTTTGCTCGTTTTCTCCCGCTCCTCTATCCAATAAAAATAAAAATGATGAGGCTGTTTCACTTTTTTTTTAATGTATACTCTAAATCTATCAAAATTCCAATGGTCAATTAAACACCCATCGGAATACCGACATCATCGGGGCCTATTACAAAAAAAAACACCAAATTCGTAATAAAAATTTACCCGTTGGAAACTTTTATTGAAATTTGGCCCCAAATGTAGTAGTGACAAGTGCTACATTTCTCTGTGGATTTAGTAAACCCCAATATGATGAGTTATGTACATAGTATTGAAACAATGTAGTACTAAGTGGCTCAAGTGGGTTTACAAGTTGGGTTAAGGGCCATGGGATCTGTGACGTAGTAGAGTGGGTATATAGAGTATAATATCAACACTTGTCTTTGTAATGTAACTTCAACAAGATATGATTTAAATCATAATGATAATCATAGTCAAGATATAACTTCACCATTCAATTCCATAAACATGAATAATAAATATATATACAAAAGATGATGCAAATAGAACATAAAAATGAAAATGTTTTATATATAGAAAGTATCAAATGTATCAAAAGTATCTCCATATACAAATATGGCACATACCATTTCAAAATGTCTACAAAATCAATGTTTCAAGGTGTATAATTTGGCATATATGCCATCTCAAAATGTGCCAAGTGGCATCTCTAAGTGATCACAAAACTAAAACTACATCCTATGCCATAGGGGCATCATCAAAATGTCACCTCTTTGAAGAAGTGTTTGGATCTGATTGATCCTACATAAAAAATGAGTTCAAACCCAAGTTAGATTGCTTAATTTATATGATTTGTACATAAATATATATAATTCATAATTCAAACACTAATTTAATTAAAATTATAATTGAATACAAACATCTGTACCTGGCCTCTCAGTCACCTACCATGATCAGGTGTCCTAACATAAGTCTTTGGTAGCGAAGGGACAATGCCAGCATAACCAACTCCGACCTATAAATATATATTTGCAATAATGAGATTAGTAGAGTGGTGCAACATAGAGTACTACACCTACAAAATAGGATGATAGCATAATAAAATTACAAATTGATTGAACTAAAATTAAAACTTACATCCGCTGATCCCTCCTCTGGAATAGTGGCCTGGGTCAACAATGATACGAAGGATTCTAGTGGGCCCTCCCTCACACTGGGAGTAATCTATGAGAGTAAAACGATTGTCAATTATATATAAATGTACTTCATCATAACAACCCTCGTTACAAAATACAAATAATAATATGTAAAAGTCTACGTACAATCAGGCTATCACTCTGAATCGAGATGCCTGTTAGCCTAGGCTCCCGAACCCGTGTCGGGACATCATCAAGAGCCACACCCTATACAATAAAGTGCAAGTAAAATATTTATTACTACACACAAGTGGCATACATATGCATGCATAATTAATCTTAAACAATTAATTACCTTTCCTTTGTCGACACCTAATGAAGGAACCCCCTTATGCCCCCCACTGACATCACCTGTAGCCTACAAGAGTATAATAAGATGACAATATATTAGTAAATGTATGAATTTTATTGCTCTAATTGATAGAGATTTAAGCATGTACACCAAATGATATAAAAAAAACTAATGGGTACACAATTTATAATATACCGTATAGGCATCAAGGCCAAATGAAATGGCCGAAAGTGTGGAGTCATCCACCCGTCTCAACTCCTCCTCTGTCATCGACTGAACATAAATGGAAAAAATACATATAAATAAGTGCGTGCAATCATTAAAACTAATCTAAATAAATAAATTATTTTAAAATTAAATAAGTCATGTGACAAATTGATTTATAACATTTACTCTTACCATATCAATAGGAGTCCATGGCTCTGAGTACACCTCCTGAGCACTCTCATGAGATGTAGATGCTCCATGAGGTGTTGCAGCCTCTATAGCTGTGTCTCCTATATCCTCCTCATCAATAACATACTGATATGTATCACCATCAATAAGTGGTCTGAGGCACATATTCTTTCATATAATACAAATATGGGGCTCGGATACATGTGAACTCCGGCGATATGTCAATGCACTGGCATCATCCACACTAGGAGGCAACACTAACCTGGTCTGCATGATCAATTGATCACTCAACAAATGAATGGCCTTGATAGTTTGTGAGGTAGCGTCTACAATGATATCGGGATGCTGCACTGGAAGAGGGGGTGTGATATCAGTGGGGGGGACAAAGGTAGTGGCCTTTTTGCACTGGGTAAATGGCCTAGTCTGAGGAGCTCCTCCGCCTATGTCTATGTTGGGCCTCATGCTAAAATAATTAACATTGTGACCAAGCACAAACTCAGCATACAATTTTTTTATGAAATAGAAAGGGAGCTCCAAATTTCTATGGGGTGGTTTATCAAAAACCATCCACCAGTGATCCCAAAAGTGTGTGCACATTGCTTCATTTGTGCACCATTTTATTGATAATTTGGGCTTTTTGGGGTCAACTTGTAAACTGATTTTAGGATTCACAAAAGGGAGTCTATATCTTCCTTAGTTATATCAAGGTCCGCAATCCCATCATGGTCAAGTCCATCATCAAATTGGGCGTGCATATCATCACGCCAATGACGAGCAACATTATGTTGCTGCGTGAGTGTGTCAATGTTTTCAACAATAGTATTTAGGGTGGCAAGCATGGGACCTAATGTAGGTATATTGTGATATGTGTTTTGGAAACCTCATATTGTGTTCAAATTATCTTGTATCAAATCTTCTAAAGATCAAGGGTTTTGAGACGGGGGATTGTTTTGGGGATTGCTATTTGGTGCGGAAGGGTTATTATCTTCATTGTTGTCAGCCATGCTTGATTAAATTAAAAAATAATCTAAATTTCAATTTGATTTCATATATTATTACAAAAATAAATACAAAACCCTATTTCAACCAAAAAAACTACATTTAGCATCAAAATGAATAAAATAATTAAAATATACAAAGAATTTACTTACCGTAAATACTGCGGAGTTGAATTTTTTGTTGGGGAAATCAGATACCCAAAAAAATTGAGTATCAGATATATGGAGCCATTTTACAAACCAAAAAAAATGAGAGAAATGAGAAACACAACCCACGGGTTTTAATTTATGCCACAGGTTTTAGGTACTCAATATTTTTAGGTACCCGATAAGGATTGTGCTTTGGTGTCAGGTTTGCCCAGGTGTACTGACACCCAGGCCTACTAAAAAGTCAACAAGCATTTTCATGCACTTTTGGACGAGTGAAAAGTGAATATTTTTCACATCGCCTCTTTTTGGCCCCTCATGATCTTGCACATACCCGTATCCAACTTCTTAATCTTTTCACTGACCTCAGTAGTGAAACTCTCCATGGTGCATAACTTAAATAACATCTGCATTATTTTCTAAGCAATAGTTTGGAGATCGGTTATTACCTCAGAAAGCTTCACTTTATTTACTGCCACTTCTTGGCTGATCTTTTTTGCTAATTTATTCTAAATCTTAGCTTCTGCCCTTTCTTTAATTCTCTTTTCAGCATCAATAGATGGGGCATTTATTTGATTAGCAAGTGTGGCAAGCTAGTCCAATATAGGTGTCTCTTCATTTATTTGGACCTCATGTACAACCTGCTCCAAGATGTCTCTTACATCTTCAAGAATCTGCTTGCTCTTGCTCTCTTTCCCCAGCTTCTCCTAAGTTACCTTTCTTGTGCATAAATCCCCATATTTTCTTAGTGCTTTGGGGTTCAAGGTCCTCGAGTCACATTCAGGTATTTCTATTATCTCATCAAGTGTGACCGACCCTTTGCCATGATTTTTCTTCTTCTTCTTAGGCTCTTGGGGTTAAGTCTTAATAGAAGGAACAATAGCCTTTACCTCAATACTCAGTGTATCTTTCCCACTAGACATTGTATCTTCCTTTTCCTACTCCTCGATAACCTGTGTGTCGGTTGATTGAGATGGAGCTTCAGATGTAGTGTCTGGTAGTGTTGTCTTGGTAGGCTTAGGGTCATCTTGGCCCTATGTATCTACCTCTTTTTACTTAGGCTTTTCTGTCTCTATAGTTGTACTTGTTCCTTGTTCCCTTGATGTGTCCTTGGCTTGCTTGGGGATTGAGCTTTTAGGTTCCTCCTTTGAAATTATTTCAATAGCTTCCATCAAGATAGGAAGATCACCCGGTATAATACTCATAGTTGGCTCGGTTGAGGCTTGCTCTTCTGGTTAATCTCCAGCTATTGTGACATCTTCATCATCCTTGATGTCATCAGGATTACCATTTGTGATGTCCTCAATGAGTACAACATATGAATCATTGTTGATTCCTTGTATTGTAACTTGTTCTGGTGCATCTTGGATCACATTGATTTCCTCGGTGGCAGCAGTGGTATCAACTACCTTGGTATCTGATAACTCAAGTGTAATCTTTGGTGCCAAGTCTACATCATCAGAATGAATGCCTTTTCCTTTTCTTTTAAGCTTCTTCTTAGAAATTATGGCTAAAGACATCTTGTCTGATTCTACTCAGGCATGAAGTATGGAAGTCCAAATAAGTTGACTGTTCTCATCAATGTCTTCTAGATTTTCATCAAGTATCTGCAGTGCCTGACTCTTTACTAAGAATCTCTTTGAATATGTTTTCATTGGTAATCGAACATAATAACCTAGCCAAAATAACCCTAGACATAATAACCCCGCCATAATAACCCAAGGACACAATAACCCAGGGTCACAATAACCCATAGTCAAAATAATCCATGGACAAAATAACCCATGTCATTTTAGATCAAGTTTGTATGCTAAAAAGGGGATTGTGAGGAACCATAGAGGATATTTAGGTCATTTTTAGACCATATATACATTATATACCCCTAAAATAGCTTTAAAACATCTTTAATATGCTTAAATAACTTATAAAATGGTAAATAGTTATAGAAATAAAGACAATTTCGTGGGAATAAGATAAATAAGAGTTATTATGAAAAGATATAAGTCAAAAGGCATTATGAAGAGGCATTAAGAGGATATATAAAGTGGTAGAATTAAGAGAAGTAAAGGAAGGAGGAAGGGGAGAAAAATTAAGAGTGTGTAGAGTGATTAGGAAAAGAGAAATCAAAATTCATAAATTTTGTTTTCCTTTCTCTATAATCTTATGGGGTTATTTTGTCCTCGGGTTAATGTGGTCAGGTTATTTTTTCCAAGGTTATTTTGGCCGGGTTATAATGTCATGTAATTGTTTTCATTAAGTCCTCAATTTCAGGAACTGTCAGTGTAGGCATTGCTAAAACTAGGGATTGTTCCCTCATTCTTTTCTCAGTATTAAATGCATATGTCCACCTTTGTGAGATTCTCTCATATAATTCCTTAGGTACATACTTAGAGAATTAAATTGGTACCTTCCTAAATTTTATCATCATTTGAATTACAACTTCTATTTTATTCTGGTCTTTGGTTGACAAATGTTCAAACCGACCAATTTTAGGATCACTTAATTCTCCATTCTCTATTATGTCTTCATCTACTTCATCAATAGAATGGTTTTTATTGCTAACTACCTTGAATTGATCATTATCATCTTCATCATCATCTAAATCATCTTTACCTTTGATTAGTCTTCTTCTTTTCTTAGGGGCTTCAGTAGAAATTTTTGTGCCTCTCTTCTTGTATGTTTTGGTCGGTGATGTTGCAGTAGGCCTTGATACTTTCACAACTCCTTCCTTCGGTGGAGGTGAAGCTGCAGTAGATGACCTTGTACGTACCCTAGTTTTCACTTCTGACTGCATCTTCTTTAGAGTGGGGGAAGGTGAGACCGGTGTAGGATCTACATCTCTGTTAGACTCGGTCTCTTCCTCATCATAAGGTTTGTTAGAAAGAAGTAACTGACCTTCGGTTGCTACATCAACTGGTATGCTCTCGAATGATCCAACATCATCACCAAATTTCTTAACCAAATTAGTCATCATTTTCCTAGATTTATTTGTTATTTTACCGACGAGCATGCCTATTTTTATTCTTGTCTTGGCCTCTTCAAAAGTACCAAACCTTTTAGCTTTAGGGTCCTTAGGCTCAGCCAGTAAATCCTTTATTGATCTAGAAGAAAAAACAATATCTAATTCATCACCCATAGGAGCTAGCCATTTCATCCTTGGTTCCACATCCTTAATAAAGGTGTGATCAGTGTCAACTAGAAAGAAAATTTCATGTTCATACCCTTCAACTAGTTGTCTTGGAATTTTGCTCCTTGAATTCATTCTCTCCTTGAATTGTTCAAAATAATTATCTACTAAACTGTTAAAGTTATCTCCTAGACTATTAATCAAATCGGTAATCTAGAGTGTAACTAGCCTGTCGGTTGACCAATCTATATTATCGATTGAGGGAAAAAATTTTTGTACATAGAAGAATATGCATAGTAGCAGGGTTCCAAACTTACAGGTGTTAGACTTTGCCGACCGGATATTCTTCAAGTTTTCCTCTACCTGCTTCGGGAGTAGCTCGGCAAGGTCCAAGTGAAATCCCTTCTTAACTATCTTATAAGCTATGTCAACAACTCCACATGGTACACTATTTGGCCTTCTTGACTGGAATATCTTATAACCAATGACATAAGCTCCAAATCTTGTCTTGGGATCTTTGATTATGCTAAGTTTCATTGCTTGATCATCCCATTTGGCTCCAGTATTCTTTTCTATCTTAGCTTGAGGTGCATTCCTTATTGCCTTGACTTTGTCTATGGTAGGGTATTTGGTTACCACTTTTATGATGTTCCTTATAATCTTTATGGGCTCATCCAACCAAAATTTTCCATCGTGATACCGAATCAACATGATCCTTATCCATTCGTTCTTGAAGTTCTTTAGAAAATTTAGGGCATTGACCAGTCCTTTTAATTTCAGGTGCTCATGTGCAAGTTTTAGTTTACCATCTTCACCACACAACTTTTGATAAGTTGTAAACATCTTGAAATCACCTATTTCCCCAATTTTGCAATGTATGAATGAACATATGTCTTCCACCAGTAGAACCCTAGGTGGTATGCTTGAGAAAGCTCCCATTTTATCATTTTGTGATGCCACTTCGAGATGAAGTTTATATTTAGGTTCATTATAAGTAGAAGAAATGATTAGATTGACTTCCTCTTCCTCTACATACTTGGACTTGTTCACTTTTGATGCGGACGCCATTGTTTCTAACTTAGGGTTTCCATAAGTGACAAATGAACAACTTGATGATGATAGTACTTACTCTAAATGATGATGAGATCACTCGAAATACTTCGAATCTATGCTCAAATGCTCTAGAAAATACTTTGCTTTGGTTTGGTCTGAAAACTCTTTGCTCTTCAAAATCACTGTGTAAAAAATGAACTTTAAGTTCATCCCGTATTTATAGATTTTTCAAATTACCGCTCAAACTTTTTGTCATAAATGCTTGACCTAATCATAGCTTGATGAAAAATGTCAAACTTAGAAAATGCCAAAAAATACCATAAGCTTGGTTAACATGTAATTTTACTCGGTTAATAATGGCACTCGGTTAACCTTACATAATAGTCACTGACTGGCAACTTCTCACTTGGTCTAACATATACCGACTGTAAACTCTTTAAAGCTCAAAAATTGTAAAACCATAATGCATCTCAATTCATGCAGATTTGGTATGGGCACATGTAATATAAGGAATTGTATCTTAAATATGATCAATTTGAACTAGTAGTTCCATGCATACCTTTTTCATCTTAGGTGGAGGTGTTGATGTCACCCAATCCAATGGATGAGGTTTCACTGACTGCATTGCTTGACTCAACATTATCATTTGATGCTTTTCTCCACATAGTGTTTCTTAATCTCATGATATCTTCAATAGTATTTCCATTTTAAAAAAATTTCATTTTCGATGCTCGGTCTCTATAATCTTTACTTAGATGACCGACTTTATGATAATGTAAGCATGCCATACCTACGCTTGTCTAGCTTTGAGATTTGCCTGTCCATCTCTTCCTCCTGCAATTAGCTATAATATGTCCATATCTTCCACATGATGTGTAGTAAACCCATGTGTTATAATCCCAAGTATAGGCATTACCTTATCTACTCAGTTGATAGATCTTGTTCTGTCCTTTCGGTGTCCAAACTTGCTTCATCTTTGTTCTGCATTCTTGTGAGGTGTGTCCATGCATATTGCAAGTGTTATAGTGTTTCTCTATATAGGGTTTTTTAGGAGTCCTATTAAACTTAGATTTACATTTATATGCTTGGTGTCCAAACTTGTTACAACTATAAAAATAACCATTGAATTTAGGAGTGATTTTAGGTTTACCTTGTGCTTGACTCCTGCAAACATTTGAGGTGTGACCCGGTTTACCATAGTGATAGCATGATATATTCTTGGATCTTTGACTTTTGTACTATTTATTCATCTGTTCAACTTGTTTAGATGATTCTCCTTGCATGGTATAGCCTAATCCAGTAGTGCTTCCAAGTTCTCTTTGACTAATTAGAAAATCATCAATTTTCTTGGAACTATCCTTAGCCTTTTTCATCATCTCATTATGTTGCTGCTGCATTTTCACTTCATTTCTCAATTTTTCATTTTCTTCTTCGAGTTCACCAATATCTTCAAGTTTCCTTGTCAACTCAATATTTACTCAGTTGATCTCTTGGCTTACAATAACCATCTGATTTGATATTTCAAAGTGATGCTCGGTAAGTCTCAATATCTTAGATTCCTTAGCTTGTAAATTTTCAGTCATTTTTCTTCTGTCTTCAACAACCAAATTTCTTTCTTTTTCAACTTGTCTAGCATTGTTCATCACATCAATCATTCTTAACATTTGTGCTTCTTGATCGATCTACATGGCTTTTACTTGTTCAGTCAAATAAAGATTTTTCTTAGACAAATCAGAAATTGCACTTTCAGATATTTCAGATATACTACTCGATCTAGATTTGGAAATCTCAAATGGATCATCAATGTATTCTTCATGGTAATCAGTCTCACACTACTTAATAGCCATATCTTTTCTCTGAATCAGTAACCTTTTCAACTCATCCTTAGCTTTCTTGTATTTCTTAATGAAGATATGCATTTGAATCTTTTGATTCTCAATACTCTTGTCCAACCTATATCTTTCCATGTTTAGATCTTTCCTCTTCAGTGGTTAGAATTCCAAAAATAAAAGATCTAGCTTTGATACCAATTGTTGGAATAGAAAGATAAGGGACTGAGAGGGGAGGGGTGAATCAGTACCCTAAAAAACATTTAACTTAATACACAATCTGCAAATAGTAGTAACTAGGTAACTGGATCCTTTGTATGCAACATTCATTCAATTGATTTTGTAAATGTAAAGTTCATGAAATGAAACAATAGATCAATCATGTAATGTAACACATAACACCAATATTTTGGTTACGCAGAAATCCTTGCTAGAAGGTAAAAAATGCGGTGGGGATGACACCCACAAATTCTTCACTACTATAGATAATAAATTTTTTCGGTTAAGGCTACAAGTTGTGATCACTTTTGGTGATCTTACCCTATTAGGAGTAATATTCAGATCGACTAGATTTACCTTGTGAAAGGATTTAAACAACACTACTTGAGTGTGCACTCGATTAAGAGATTTACAAATAGACTGTTAAGTCTACTCTATTAGGAGATTTTACTAACTCTGTTACAATGATTAGAGAATAACATAAATGTATATGTAAATGACAACTATACTTTTTCTGAATTAGATCAATGTTAAACTAAATAAATATCACCTCTATGTGTAGTAATCTATCCCCTGTTCTACTCAGTAGCCTTGACTATTTCTGAATAAATTGAATTGATCTCTGATAACTTCTCTGTCATGTAAACCTTGTCTAAATTATGATGTCAAGAAGGTGGCTACTTCTTCATGATATCCTTCTTCATATTACATTAGACTCACTTGTCAAAATGACAACAATTACAAATATATAGCAAACTGTTAAGAATGCCATGACCTAATTAGGTTTATAATATCTTAGAAAACCTAAGATCTACGATGTACATAATCGACCTTGATTTGACTATTACATAGGAATCATCATTACATTTAATGATTACATCTATAATAAATAATCCTCAATCTTGGTAAAACATTTTATGAATCCATGTAATCATTTGTATAGGTAAATGTGCCATTATTGATTACTATGTCATTTCTTGGATAACTTGGTAAACATAGCCAATTTTGTTTGGTGAATACACTAGTGCTCGGTGTGTATGCTACTTGGTGTTTACTGATGCTCAGTGCTTGGTTTACTCTGATGCTCGGTAAAACTACTTTGGTGCCTGGTTAAACTTGTTTCCTTTTAGCTCTCGGTACTGCCTTGTGATTGTTCGGTGTGAAGGCTTGTTTATTCAACCAACTAGCATATTATAGCTTGTTGTTCTTTCTTTTACTGATTGATCAGCTTAGATAACTGACTGATCCAATTTGATACTAATGACAACATCTAATGCTCAAATAGAGAAAACAAGTGTCCCCAAGGTGCACTAAGCATGATTGGGAAACTATCATTTGAGGCTCATATCTCAGACATCGTGAGAGGTATTGGTGAACTATTAGATGCTACAAGACCATGTTTTTGAGGCCTACAATAACCTCTCTCCATTATGGGAGATCATTTTTTTTAAATTTGGCATGCTAATCTCGCTTGATGCCAAAACTTGTAGTGAGTCTCAGTTGAAAGTTGCACCACTGGGTTACTTCCAAACCATTCATCCTACCACTAAATGGTCTATGCCATTAGCTCCTATTAAGTGGGTAAATGCTAGTAACAACATTGTTCCTCCTACTTAGTTAGTAGAACATTTGCAACCATGCCGTACTAAAGTGTCCCCAAAGTGCACTAAGCATGAATAGGCAGTGATCTTTCAAAGGTTGTATCTTAGACCTTGTGAGAGGTATTGGCAAAATGTTAGATGTTATAGGACTATGTTTCTGAGGCTTACAATAACCTCTCTCTATTCTGGGAGATTCAATTTTTTTTGAATTTGGCATGCCAATCTCGCTTGATGCCAAAAGTTGCAGTAAGGCTCAGTTGAAAGTTACACCACAAGGTTACTTCCAAACCGTTCATCCTAGCACTGAACGGTCTGCGCCATTAGCTCTTTTTGGGTGGGTAAACACTAGTAACAACCCTATTTTTCCCACTTAGTTTCTAGAACATTCATGACCATGCCAAACCAAAGTGTCCCCAAGGTGCACTAAGCATGATTAGAAAATGATCTTTGGAGGCTCGTATCTTGGACCTTATGAGAGGTATCAATTTTTTTATAGATGTTATAGGATTATGATTTTGAGGTCTAAAATAACCTCTCTCCATTATGAGTGATTTGAATTTGTTTGAATTTGGCATGCCAATCTCGCTTGATGCCAAAACTTGGAGTGAGGAGTAGTTAAAAGTTGCACCACTAGGAAAACTATTCATCCTGACACTGAACAGTCTATGCCATTATCTCTTGTTGGATGGGTAAACACTACTAACAACCTCATTTCACCCATGGAGTCACTAGAATATTTGCAACCATGCCAGACCAAAGTGTCCCCAAGGTGCACTAAGCACGATTGAGAAGTAATATTTTGAGGCTTGTATCTCATACCCTATGAGAGGTATCAGAAAACCATCAAATGCTATAGGACCATATTTATGAGGCCTACAATAACCTCTCTCCCTTTTGGGAGATTCAAATTTTCTTGAATTTGGCATTCCAATCTCGCTTGATGCCAAAACTTGTTGTGAGGCTCAGTTGAAAGTCACACCACTAGGTTTCTTCCAAACCGTTCGTCCTAGCACCAAACGGTCTGTGCCATTATCTCCTATTGGGTGTATAAAAACTACTGATAACCTCATTTTCCCCATAGAGTCACTATAATGATTGTGACCATGCCGGACCAATGTGTCCCCAAGCTGCACTAAGCATGATTGGGAAGTAATCTTTCGAGGCTCGTATCTCAGACTCCATGAGAGGTATCGACAAACCATCAGATGATACAGGACCATGTTTCTAAAGCTTAAAATATCCTCTCTCCATTCTGGGAGATTTGAATTGTTTGAATTTGACATGCCAATCTTTCTTGATGCCAAAACTTGTAGTGAGGCTTACTTGAAAGTTGCACCACTAGATTTCTTCCAGACCATTCATCCTGGCACCGAACGGTCTATTCCATTAGCTCCCATTGGCAGGTAAATGATACTGACAACCTCATTTCACCCATGGAGTCACTAGAATGTTCATGACCATCTTGACCAAAGTGTCCCCAAGGTGCACTAAGCACCATTGGGTATGTTAGTGACCGTTCTGGTGTGTCGAGAGGAAAAGTGGGACCATTCCTAGGGCAAACCTACCTAATGAGATGTCATATAAGGATCATTTTGTGTCCACAATGAATAGATGTTGCTGCTCCAAGTTGATTATACAAGGGACCTCATCGGTAGGGTAGGTCGGGTCCTATGTGTCCTAAACATGTTAGGTTCCTATGGACCATTTTGGTATGTAATAGAGACTACATGTTCAAATCTGGTCAAAGGGTCAATAATATACTACTAATTGATGTTTTGAGTTCTCAGGATGATCACATTTCTAGATAACCTTCAAAGAACGCAAAGCGTACAAACAAATTTTATTAAGTCATGAAGCATACTTGTAGCACAAAGATTATGAAGCATACACATGAATTCACTTAAGTCATGCACGTAGCCCGTACACATAAATTTAGGTTATGAAGAATGTACTTGAATACATATGAATATAGTTAATACATAAATCCTACACATGAGTACATATACAAGCATATTTACATACTAACAATGAACAAATGAATGCACAATTAATAAATTGAATTGAATATCAAGTTTCATATATATCAAAATGAACAATAATTTTGTACATATCAAAAAGTGGCATACATGCCAAATAAAAAATAGAGTTACAAAAATGTGGCATCGACTATGTCAAGGTCGATATATACAATAATTTTTTTGAATATATACAATATTTAGTCATTCAATAACCACAACTAAATCTATATATCTCTATCAATATCTATGAATCTGCTAGATCATTGAAATTGAGCCTCTTCAAAGCAGTAGGTGGCTCACTAGGTGTTTGCACAAGAACAATTCAAATGCTAAATCAGATATCTTTTCTAAAAAACATCAAAATAACTAAATAATGGATTGTAATTTATTGGCAGTTGAATTGTTGGTTACCTCATCTCTTTCTTCTACAATTGGGTCGTTATCGAAAGCTGTTGGTCCCCATCTTGTGTGATCTAGACTCCTTGTTAGCAAAATGGTTAGTGCTCCCCTCAGGATTCATGACATGGCTTAACCACCTCCTGTGTCTTCTATAAGTCTAGTGGTTGTATCGGGCATTAACAGGTCGATCTTTTGGTGCAATAGAAACTACTACTTGTAACAAGTGGTATCAGAGCTTGGTCACAGGTTCGAATCCCTTCGGGTAACACTGAGGGGGAGATTGTTGGAAAAATGGTCAGCGCTTCCCTCAGGATTCGTGACATGGCTTAACCGCCTCCTGTGTGTTCTATAAGTCTAGTGGTTGTATCGGGCATTAACAGGTCGATCTTTTGGTGCAACGACAACTACTACTTGTAACACTCCTAACAAAATATAAAGGTAGAGGATCCATGGGAGGTTGTGAAGAGGGCTAATAGGTAAAATAAAATCAGTACAAGTTAACAACATATATGTCAAGATATACTAAAAAAATAAAAATGCATGTACTCATATCTAAATGCAAATGTTTAACATGTATATAGAAAAAATGTATACCAAAACCTCAGATGGATCTCCTATACTATTAGGAGACATCACCACTGATGAGGTAGCTACAACCAATTCCTATATGAACAATCATAACATATGTCATAGTCATAGAGGAAGGATTTTTAAGATATTTAGAATGATAAAGAATGCAATTGAAAGTAAATATAAAAATGTTACCTCTTCTCTCCCCTGAACATCAACAACATTAGGTGTATTCATTAATTCTATAAAACCTAATTATTTCTATATATAGAACAAATAAATTAGGCACATTCATCAATATAGACTACAAGTACATGTTTAATCATGAATAATATATTTCAACAAATAAATTTAAATTCTATTGAATTACCTTTTGTCATTTGGGTGTCCTCAAGGATTTCTTTCTCTTTCCCGGTGTCCTCAAGTCAGGTGGGGTACCCTAGCAAAAAAAATAACATATAAGAGAAACGAATATGATACTGCATGGGTTCAATTAAAACTGTAAACAAGAGATGTGCAAAATATTATACCGCAAAGCTTTAAAACCCAAAGTCAATGGCAGAAAGGGTGATATCATCAAGTTTGGAAATTTGAGCAGTCGACAAGCCCTATAAAAAAAAACTAAATATGAATATATTAACAAAATATATTTTGAAACATAAATATTATTCCATTTTAAGGAATATTTAAAAAAAATTACCCCAGGTGTCGAAGCTACACACGTACATGTACCTCTACTCAAACAAACACTCTGTGGTGTGCTCGTATCACATACTACACCTTGTAATGCATATTATTCATGTATCAATTTAAATTATTCTCTAAATAAAAAATAATTTACTTTTATAAGATTTAGGTGATTAATTAATAACATGTTAAAAAACAAATAAACAAACATGTCTCTACACTTTATAAAATACCATCATCATTAATTCATCTCTGAGGGATGCATCCTTAATAGTGAATGCATGGCATCTACTCCACAATGTGTACATGAATGAGATGATGAGCCATCCTCATTCACGTTAGTATCCACTCCAACACATATATCCTGACAATTGGGGCACATATGCTCAATGGGTTGGGCTGGTCCAAATAGTCCATCTGATGATGATGGAGGTGGCAGGGGTGTTGATCCAAATGGTGCATCTAATGACGATGGAGGTGGAAAAAAAGTTGATCCACCCTCTGCTCTGACAAATTGTGTGTCATTCTCAATAATGACATTAGTCAATGATGTGGCTACATGAAGAGTATGTAAATCTATGTAGTCATTCACAACTATTGGGACCGCAACATGAACCATGGTTTTTTTAGCTAGAGGCCTCCTATATTGTGGTTGTACCACCCTACAGGCCCCAAGTCTATCATGCACAGAGCCTCTCCCTCTACCCTGGAACTATCAGATGTCAAAGTAATTTAGCTTCTCACCAAGGATAAACTCACAATATAGCTTTCTCAAAAAATATAGAGGCACCTCCGAATTATTACAAGGTGCTTGGTCAAATACCATATACCACCTATCCCAAAAAGATGCTTTAATCCTATTGTGAACACACCAATGTATAGGAAACCAATTTATATTTAGTTTTAGGGTCTTACTAGTACTAGGATCAGTGAAAAGAGCACATATGTCACTTTTAAGTATGGCCTTATTTTTCACTTCATCATGTATGACAACCCATCTGCATAAAATGCTCTCAAAACCTATCCTTCCATGAACCTCATTTGGTAACCTCTCTAGAAACCTCATTTGCACTATTGGCCATTCTTTCTAGCATCAAGGCGAGGGTTGAGTGGTGGTCAAGACCAGAGGACCTCCACCTATTAACCAATATAGATATTTGGGCACTATTATGTGTAAGGCATTATATGAGATCATCTTGTGTGGCATCTACATGATCTAATGGAAGACATGGAGAGTTTACGGGTGGCGGTGGCTGTTGAGGAGGATTTTATGGGTGTGAAAGAGGATTTTATGGTTCTGGTTGTTACTCATGTTTAATATTTTCTTCTATTGCTTGTGCACGAGGTCTTTGTTTTCTTTTTCATTTTGGGGAATTCTTTCTAGAATCTGAGATCAAAATTAAAAAAAAAACATAAATCAATCAAAAAACCCTACTTCATATAAAATACAAAAAATAATAATTGAAACACTAAAATCTTACCTTTCCAATGTGGTGTCATTTTTGTGAATTGATGAAAAATACAAATGGAAGCAAATGGAACCAAAACAAGCTCACATTATGATGAAAATAGCTTCCTCAATTGACCATTCCTTCATTTATAGCATTGGAAATGGTCCGAAGCTGTAGGCTTTGGGGAACATAATGTTCCTCAAAACTCGTATAGGTTTTGAGGTTCATTTTTGTTCCTCAAAACCCGTACAGGTTTTGAGGTTCATTTTTGTTCCTCAAAACCCGTACAAGTTTTGAGGTCCTATTGGATTTTTTTAATTATTTTTGGCTAGGCTTGGTAAAACCAAGCCTAACACGATTTTGAATTTTGTATAAACCGCATGGGTTATGAAAATTTTCATTTTTTTTGGATGTGGCCACTAAATTGTCCACCATCTTGGTGCACTTACCCTTGGAGAATTTATTAGCGGACATTTCATAAACTTTCCCGATCCTGTAAAATTTTAGACCAGACAAGGGTAAACCAGTTACCTAAGCAATAAGCTCCACATTGAGGACGATTTTCCTCCTGTCAATATTTACTGAATGGTTCCTCCATCCTGCAATGAATTTTTGGGTGATGCCCTTATCCTATCCATGCAGATTCTCAAGGTAAGTCGTGATCCTACCCTTCTCCAGTGTCCTCCAAAGTTTAGGGTTCTTCTTGAGTTTCAAACAGTTGGTTGGTTCCTCTCTATTCAAATCACCCCCCATGATCACCTTTCTCTGCAACTTAAAATGTAGATAATGAATTAAAGAAACCTAGAGCCAAACGGTTAAAAAACCAAACCCGAGCACCCAAAAAGCATGTGAATAGTAATGATGATTCATTAACATTTTGAGCCTGCTGTGATTTTTGATGATGTAAACTTTACTCCACAATCCTTTTATCATTTCCAATAAATCTTTCCACCTTACTACTTGTCTTATCATAATATATAAGACTGATAGATAATAGATAAATGACAATAATTTATAATAACTTAATTAATTTTACTTATTTGTGTCAATAGACAAATGACTTTAGTGTATTTGAAATAAAGAAATTGGTCTAGTTTGTTTGGGATAAGCTTAATTTAATTGTTATTACATATTTGGTTTGACATATTTTCTACATTCTCAAAAATAATTTACTTTAAAAAATATAAAATGATATCATTGGTCCATATTATTTAAAATAAGTCTACCTTATTGAAAATTACTTTTGATTTATTCAAAATAAAATATAGAAATATAAATCAATTATGAATCTCAACAAAGACACTTTAACAAATATATTCGGTACATTTTCCTAAAACCATTATAAATTTCAAACATTATGTATTTTTTTCATTATATATTAAATTTGTAGTGGATCATTTATTAGTGTCTATATTCCAACGCAATCAACTAGCGTCAGAATTTATGACGCAAAGTTTTTGACAACCTGCAATGTCGACAGTCTGACGAATGGGAGTCGACATGCCGATGAATGTTTGTTAGAAAAATGGCCCAAATGTACTAGTGACACTTCAACAATTCTACTTTAACTCGCATACAATGCATAGTCTCAATCACATATCACTACAACATATCATAGGTTCTCTACTACTTCCTTATTATCAAATAGTATAATATATATTATCATCTGATCAAATTTCAAGTCATCCATATACACTTCAACCAATAGGTCATCTCCCATAATAAGTTACATGCTTCCTTTGAATTATTTCATAAATTTCACATAAGTTGGCAAAGATATAATAAAAATTATTGTCAATTGGTAATCACACGTTACAAGAAATGCTTAATCTCACCCAAACATTATAGGACCAAAAATAGTCACCTGATGAAATGTGGACATTCTGATAAACTATTCTATATAGGGAAACTAACAAATGAAACTACTAGACCTTATATCATTTATTTTGTACAAACATACCACATGAAAAATTGAATATATATACATATATATTGTAGTCAAAGATATGTTATTCAAACTGCAAAATCATATCTACAATGGTAGAGCAGTGCAGACCCAAATACGAATAGAAAAGTCATGAAATTGTTATACCAATCACAACATAAGTCAATTCAAGAGTATGTAATGATAACCAATATAGATTATGTGCAAAATTCACCTTCTAACATCTCTAAGAGAATGGAGGATGGATTTGACTCACAAGTCAAAGTGTTCTTGCCACTAAAAAAACCTGAATTAGCACAATCTAGATTTTGTGTCCCAAATGGGAGAGTTTCAACATTCTTTAATATCTCAATAGTGTACTTCAGTGTCAATGTCCTAATTATTATTGTATGAACATCCTTTTGAACCCTTTGTGTAAGTGACAATAGTAATCATTAAAGTATTCAAACAACCTCACATACACACCATTTCAAGTACTAAAATATACCACCTCTTGTTACCTCATTTTGCTTTGCACTTTAAAAGTGCTACTTGACTATCACCTAATCTCAGAAACATACAAGGGATAGTACCAAATACTAAGAAATAATATCTACCAATTTTTTCTCTATTAAACATTGAATAAAATATGACAATTTCATGAACACAAACTAGGTCCATCCCAAGGACCTCAACTATCTTCATATCTGTAATGAATTTATCTGAGGTGTTTTGTCAAACAGTTGTTGTTAAAATGTCATAGTAAACCAAGATGTCACAGGACAAGAGCACACTGAAAAGTAATGTTGCTAAAATTCCTTATAACAGTTTAAATTAGACTTTGAAGTATCTCCTTCTACCATCTCCAAAAAAAAAGAAGTTTTCGTAGATTTTTTTTCATGCATTTATTTTGTTTCATCACCGTGACCTTTTAGCTATTTGGAAGATTTCAAACTTTTAATTTCTGTGACGTGTTTTAACGCCAAAATATGTCATTTTCTTGCGTTTTTAAAAATTAAAATACGTCTCTCCAAAATTTTAAATTTTAGACCAACTTCACAAGAAATTGAAATTGTCAAACAGAAAATTGAAAATATTTGGTTTGGTGATATTCAGAAAGATTATATATAATTGAAATCTCCTGCCCTTCAGGCACGTCTTCACAAAACTTGCAGTTAATAATCATCTCTAAACAAGAGTCAGTGTTGAATTTCAATTTTCAATAAGCAAGTCAGTTATCAATTGTCTTCAATCTACAACTAAGTCAATAATTAAGTGCATGCGGTTAATAAGCAAGTCAGTATTTAAAACTCCCATGTGACAATATTTCAAAATGTATGTGATATGTTTGAGGGCAGATGAGGGAGCCCTTCTCTCTATATATAAATGCAGTTTTTCACAATAATGTATTGTTTCATTTCATATTAATTAGTTAGTTTTATGTAGAGATATAGTAGGAGTCCAGTTAAATTCTCTTTTAAAAAAATAAATGGAATGTAAGAATGAATTTATATAATTATAAATGGTTTTAGTTTTCTAATACAGTTAACTATCATTTTATTAGTCATTTATTAACTACAATTTGTAATCTATAATTCGATTTGTTATTGACCTATAATCTAACAACAAGGTTGTTGAATCGCTTTCATATATATATATATAGCACGTATACAGGCACACACACACGCACACGCGCGGGCACACACACACGCACATATATATACATAGATATACATATATACATATATATAAATATTCATATATATATATATATATATATATATATATATATATATATATATATATGTATGTATGTATGTATGTATGTATGTATGTATGTATGTATGTATGTATGTATGTATGTATGTGAATTTTGTACCTGATCTGTAGACACAACACTTCAGTAAAATATTAGAGGTTAGTTGATATCGAAATCGTGCAATAAATGAAAGCTAAACTAACCAGACGATTTACTGCCTTCTAATAGGTGCGAATATGATGTTCTCAGATTGTTATCGAGATCAGTGACCTTGACGACACCTAAATGAAAGATTTGAATGCAAAATCTAGATATGAAATATGAATGCAATTAATCTATTTTTTTTTATTTTCTATGCAATGATATGATGAAAACTTGATATGAATCTAATCTAAAATGAACTGATATGAAATTGATCCAACAATGATATGAAAATGAATCTAAATGAATGTAAAAACCAAATTGATCTCACAATAGCCTTGATTCACAATAAGCTTTGATTATCCAAATTTCAATTCTTCAACATAGTTGTACAATTCGTAGACGATTTTGGCAGAGTAAGCTGACAAAATTATGAGATGATTTGTGAAGAGTTGAGCCTTGGTTTTATAGAAATCTAGGGTTTTGGAGGTGCATGGGAAAAACCATAAATCACTCAAATAACTCAGGTTGATTTTTGAGTTATTTTTAAATAAAAGATATTTTAACTCACAAAAACATGCAAAAGCAGAGTTCAACTCAAAATAGAGTTTGACTTTAATTGATAATGGATAGTTATATGCTTTTATTGATTGTGCATGTTTTATTTATGAATTAATTTAATAATAAAGTGATTTATTTCCAACTTAACTAATTTTGAAAAATAAAACAATTGATTTATGGATTAATCAATTATTTTTCAAACTTTTATTCAAAAACAATATTATTAAAAATTGACAACTTGTTTTAATTAATTAAATAAGAATTTAATCAATTATTCATAAGATTTTAGATTTATTGTCAAAATTAAATAATACAATTTAGAAATAAATATAATTAACTTCAATTAAATAATTAAGTGGTAGAATTAAATCTAATTAATTAAATATTGAGAATATTCAATTAATCACACTTTAGAATAAATTAGATTTATCGCCAAATAATCATTAAATTAAAGATAATTATGATAATTATGATAATTATGAATATTACTAGGAATATTCCCTGATGTAGAATTTAGGATAATCAATTAGAATTCGATAATGTTCGGATGTGCATTTGGTTAGGACTTTGATGTTGATTTCGTTCGATTTGAAGATGTAGGAGGTTAATGAATCTATAGCCCATTTTTGGGGTATTACATTTTACCCCTCTTTGAATTGCTGTGCGAAGCGCAGTGGTTCAAAGACAATCTGTGTTTGATAAAGATATGAAACTGATATGAAAGATATGATGATATTAGGTCCTGAATGACCAAAGATAATGTTCACTATAGCAACGATGAACCAATGAAATAAAAGCATCAAAACGCTTGATTCTGAACCTTATGATTGTGAAGAAGTGAGTGACCAATTCCAGACTCGATTGTCCTTAGAAGAATCACGTAGGTATCACATCTGAACCCTTCAGTTATCGAAGAACCAAGGAAATAACACTAATGAACAGATGGTTACAAAAAGTTGATACAGTTTACAAAATTAGGAGAATACCAGATTGATATGGATCTCGATGAATCTAATATGCCCCAAGTGATGATAGATTTGCCTCAAGTGATGAGGTCATTTTGATGAATCAATAACTAGACGTGGTTGTTGTCTTGATTACTGAAGAAAGGTATGATTTCAGCAAAGATATGATTTCAAATTAGATTACAGACTTTGAATGATGTGCAATACCATACCCCCTTCAGGATTAAAATTGAAATCTGACAAGAAAAGTCAGTGTTAAATGGTTTAGAAGCAAGTTAATTGATTTGAGAAGAGGTTAAACACGTTCAAGAACACGCTCTGCATCGTTTGGAGGTCCTGGAGACCAAGTTTGACTAGGTTTGATCATGAGTTGACCATGGTTGACCAAGTTGAAATTTCAATAGTTTGATGTAAGATAAGCAGTTAAGTTGAATACTGGATTTCTGTGATGATGGAAGGTCGAATATGCCAGTAGTAGACTGTCCTGGGCCCAAAATTTTAAATTGCGATTTTGACATAATAAATGATCTTAGATTTTAATTTTGATTTCGAAAATGGATTCAGAACATCGAAATTAGCCAAGGGTGCAAATTTTGTGGAAAACGGAGCACTTTGAAAATTAGGTCAAAAGCTATATAAAGGTCGAAAGGGTCATTTTCAAATCATTTCAACCATTTGAATTTTGAGATCTTGTGGAGCCCTCTGAGTGAGAAAATGGTAGAACAGAGAGAATCGAAGGTACCTGTGAGTTCGCATTGATTTGAGCGCAGCCAGAGACATGATAGACCTTGACGGTATGGACATTTGGTATGTGGAGCTCTGTGCCTCTCTGAAAATTCAAAATTTTCATGTTTTATAGCCTTTTAGATTTTTTTCATACGCGTTTTGCTTTTTGAATTTCGCATGTATGAAAACTCGTATGAGTCCAATCCCATACTCGTACGACATTTGAATTGCATTTGCTTTGTCATTTCATGACCCACCTAGTGTCATATGAAGGGGACCCATGAGTCGTACGACATTTCATTGGGTCCTTGGAAACTTGTACGATAATGAATCCAGTGTCGTATGACCATGGATTGTTGTATGGGCTACTGTAGAGTGTCGTACGACTTTCGGTGCCAGTCTGGACTGTCGTATGAAAAATAGTTAGCTCAAAACTCTATTTTAGGTCAAGATTTTTACTTTTCTGATTGCTGATGCAGATCGCTGACCTTTTAACCTACCTTTTGAAGTACCAAACTGTCCAATTTCTGTACCATTAGCCTGTTGTTGAACCCAATTTCTGATAGAATTCCCTATTTTTGTATGATATAGGTCACATATCTAGATGTTCATGTCCGACATTCATATCCGACGACCCAGAGATTATGTGTCTCACTTCCTGACCCTATGAGGGTTCATCTTACTACATGTGGTTTTGAGTATTTGATCCATTTACCCGATATTAGGGTAAACCATGGCCTTTTGATTGCACTGATTGAGAGAATCCATTCTGAGACACATATGTTTCATTTACCAACTAGAGAGATCACTGTGACTCCAGAGGATATATATAGGATATTACATATTCCATTCCATAGTAGTCGGCATCTTAAGTATGTGAGTACTGGGCAGACTGGTCTTCATGCCTTTAGGCATCTGTTCGGAGATGACACAGTTGATGGGGTCCATTTCTTGGGAGACCCTTGTACAAAGATATGGTCAGACGCATCGCTTAGAGTGCATTATTGCTGGGATGATTGGTGAGCTCATCATGCTAGGCCGTTAGTAGAATGGTTTCTTGATGGGATGGGCCCCGATGGTAGCACTTCTTATGGTGACTCCCACTGAGCTTGCTTGGGGTCAGTGTCTTTTGGCACATATGTTTTCAGAGATGCACGAGGTTGTGTATCAAGATTGCAAGAGCTTCACCTCTGGAGCTCTTGTGTTACAGATATGGGCCTGGGAGCATATCCTAGTTTTGAGACCGGTTTTTTAGACACAGTGTCAGCCACAGGAGCCAGTGATATACACATATACTGGTTATGTCACACAAGTCTGCATGGGCCATACTGAGTATTTTAGATGATGCTTGGATGATATGACTTTTGTGCATTGGAGACCATACTTGCAGATAGAGGCCTGGCCCACTGCAAGAGAGCAGTATAGCTTCCTTTTTCAGAGTCGGGTACTCATTGGTCGGTCCTCCACTATTTTGGAGAGATTTCTCATTACTAGAGTGTGGCGTCAGTATGGACAGAGATAGGATGCCCCATAGGAGTATACTGCATATGCCCGTATAGTTCGTGAGATCAGGCTCGGATGGACATAGAGGCTCACTTATTATTTATGTTCAGAGGGGTACAACACTATCATAGGTAGAGACTGGGACTACCATCCATAGGTTGTTGATGCAGGGGTCACAAATGGATACATCTCTTGGCTTGCAGATCACCCTATCCATAGATTCTCGGATCCCACTGAGTTGATACCCTCCATGGAGGAGGCGATGGATGTGACAGGAGCTCCTATGAGACCAAGTCCCAGACTTTAGGTAGTACATCCTACACCACCCAGACCGAGAGTGATGGCTCCACTACAGAGACTAGCAAGACATATGAGGCCCCTGTGTCCTTCTACTTCTACAACAGGTACATCCATAGGTTCACAAAGATGGACTAGGGGTGAGAGTGGCACTTTGGGCAGTGTTGGTTCTGCAGATGATGTATTAGCAGCTGAGCAGGTTGTAGGTGTTGGTACAGATATGGGTACAGATGATCCCTTTGATCTAGGGGCTGAGATTAGATGTCGTAAGGTGCGTAGAGTAGGTACCACAGAGCAGGCAGAGCAGCTAGCAGAGCCAGCATAGGACACAAATATGCCAGTAGTAGAGGATGAGCCTAATGTACCTCCTACTTCATTAGAGATTATTAGACGTCTCAGAGCTTAGGTCTGGGACTTGAAGGTACAAAGTGCTAGGTGGGAGGAGAGGTATCTAGAGGTAGATAGGCAGCGTACAGAGCTTTGTGCAGAGGTTCAGAGATTACACACAGAGGTGACCCATCAGACCTCACGGGCTTCGTATTATGTGTCTGCATATTACGCTGTTGTCCCTACTGCATAAAGAGTACCCACATATTCAGATTATATGGTAGCCTCAAAGGGAGCTAGGGCACCGAGAATAGAGGTGATACTAGATGCACCACCCCCTCCTCCACCAGATGCCAAGGAGCATGCCGATAGTTGACTCCTATTCTTATGTTTTGATATACTCTGTTCTTTTTAATCATTGATATACTGTTCTGACTCTGATAGTTCTCAGGAGCTCATTCTTTTGTATATTGTGCCAGTAGTGCACCCCTGACACATCTCGAGTTGATGATATATATGAGATCGATATTTTGGTTCATGACTTCATTTGTACTTGTCACGTTTTGATTTATGATGATATCATGTGATGTTTATGCTATGAGTAGTGTAGAATGTATGTATGGATTAATGCAATACAATGATTTCTATCATATGTATGGATGTTATGCAAATGTAATGGATTATGAAAAGATGTATGTATGATTTATGCTTATGCACTAGATATAATGTAATGCAACAAATGGTAATGATATGGGATGTAAATGCAACGATACACATGATATGTTTTTTTAGGTTGATGAAGACAAGTACTCAGTCTTATGTCAAAAGGATATTTAACCCAGGAGGGTTACTGCTTGCAGTTCGGTGAAGAGACCTTCAAGTGAGACTCAGCTCTCGTTAGATGTGAAGAATTGTTTAAGCTTTGAAGTGTTTCCAAACATTTGTGAGATCATGAAGACATGCAAAATGCAAAGAAACATGCAAAATGAAATGCAACCTAGGACCTAGGACCTACTCACTGATCATATGTCAATTTTTTTATCATCATTGAACTTTCGGGTAATCGGATAAATCAATACAATGCCCACTAGTTATGAAACCATAGACATATGAATATTGATTTGTATGCACAGGAATCAATACAACATCCACTAGTCAATCAACCATAGATATATGAATATTGATTTTATTTTCAGAATGTCAGATTAGATATAAGCACCAAGGCACAAACGCCAGGATGACCTGAAGATCATGTCCATTTTGATATAGAAATTTGTATAAGCATCAAAACATGAACATCGTGATGACCAGAATACGCCTTGCATTTCAAACACATCAAATAGTCAAGAGATCATTCTAAATCCAATGTGAATTACCCGTAGTGACCCTTTATCGTTCACATCTTTAGGTAAGATCATGTTTCACAATAGGAGAAAGAACTCACTCAAAAAGATAATAGTTAGATCAAATTTCCTTGAATTTTCTGGGTATCAATGGTAGAGGTACGCATGGCCATCCAATTCAAGATAGAGGCTCTTACAGTCGGACACCATTTCAATCCAAATTTTCCAAAGTTGTTAAATTTTCACATACAAGAAAAAAATAAAGAAAATATTATGCCCCCGGTCATCACTCTCTAAATCCTATAAAGGACATCATCAAAGAGCTCGAAGGGACATAATATGCAAAAATCTCAATGCGAATCAGTAAGCATACAAGGAGATAAAAGCATGCAAAGCACATATTGTTTTCAGTTTGTGTTTGATTGCGTTGTGGTACATGCAAAATCCTTTCTGGAGAGGAGACTGACTAACTGACTCAGATGAAACTTCAAAGGACTCTAACTAGATATGATACATCTAAGATACATTGGAGGCCATAGGATGTGACATTGATTGCCCCCAAGTTTGAACATTGATAGGATACAAACGCTTGAGTTGATTGGTGTACAGACCGACTTATTGATAAACCAACTGGGAGATATGTACAAACTAAAGCAAGACTGAAAGCTGGGAAAGACCAAGATTGTGCTGATAGATGGAGCATTTTGAAACAAGTGGCACCTATTTGCCAGGTTTTCACCATCTTGTAGAGATTCTATTTTTGCTACCAAGGCACCTGTTTCCAGGTTTTCACCAAGGCACTTTTTCTTTTTCTTATTTTTTTGTATTTTTTCATTTTTTCAATTTTTTTGTACTTTTGATATTTTTACTTTTTTTGTGAATCACTAAGGTGCCTATTGCTAGGTTTTCACCAAGATGTTCATTTTTTCAGGACTTCTTCATATTTTAAAAATTTTTTTCAGGACATTTTACCATACACTGAATGCCTTAGGCATATAATTTCTTCAAATGGAGAACATTGATTGGTTCTCAGAGCTATTCTCCTTTAGTCGTTGAGAGTTGATAGGCAATAGAGCCAAAAGTAGTAGTGATTACAAAAGGACCCAACCAGTTGGGTTCAAACTTCCCCTTGCGTTCTCGATGTGATTGATTTTTAGGATTCTCTCTCAAGACTAGATCACCAACCTGAAATTCTCTGTGTCTGACTTTCTTGTTGTAACCTCTAGACATTCTCTTCTAATATACTTTGAGATGATCATATGCTGCTTGTTTGCACTCATCTAGTAGTTCAAGTTCTTACAACCTAGACACTTTGTAGTCATCATCAGTTACTAGACCATGCATTCTAATTCTTAGTGATGGGATTTCAACCTTAATACGCAGTACCACTTCTGACCCATAAACTAAAGCGAAAGGTGTAGCCCCAGTAGGTGTTCTGATACTTGTTTTGTAGGCCCAGAGAGCTGGATTGATCATGAGATGCCAGTCTCTTCTTGTTTTATTAACTGTGCGGTGCAAGATTTTCAATAGGTTTTTGTTACAAGCCTCTTCTTGTCCATTCCCTTGAGGATAGTAGATAGAAGACCAATGTTGTGTGATCTTGAATTTGGCACATAGATCATCTAGGTCTTTGTTCTTGAATTTTCCACCATTATCTATGATTATAGAATGTGGGATCCCATATCTGCAGATGATGTAGTTCAAGATGAACATAGATATCTACTTTCCAGTTGCTTGTGTCAAAGGGACTGCTTCTACCTATTTTGTAAAATAATCTGTAGCTGTGATTATATGGGTATGTCCATTAAAAGAATGAGGATGTATGGCTTCTATAAGATCAAATGCCCATTGGTGAAAAGGCCATTGTGTAGTAAAGGGAATTAGATCTCTCCCTGGAGCATGAATTAAGTTTCCACGCACTTGGAATTTTTGACTATTCTTAGCAAACTTGATAGACTCTTTCTCCATTTCAGGCCAATAGTACCTAGCCCTAATAAGTTTTCAAGCTAGTGTTAAACCATTCAAGTGTGACCCACAAATACCATCATGGACTTCCTCTAACACACGTTGAGACTCTTCCCATTCTAAACATCTAAGTAGTGTACCATCTAGACCTCATTTGTACAGATCATGACCAATGATGACATATCAGGAGGCAATACAGATAAGGTATCTCTTCTAATGGTGGTTGAAGGTATTGGGAATGATTTGGTCTTGGAGATAGGAGAATAGGTTTTTGTATCTAGATGAATCATGACCAACAATAGTGAAAATCATGCAAGTTTCGAGGGAATCATATGCAGGATAAGATAGTGCTTCCACTAGGAACTCATAGCATAGCTCATGTTTAGATTACTGTAATAAAGTAGATAGTGTTGCCATTGCATCGGAAGCCTTGTTCTCCATTCTAAGAATTTGCTCAAATGTGATAGATAGGAAATACTTCTTTAGATCATCTACCATTCTCTTGTAAGGAATGAGATTTTCATCTTTAGTTTGGTACACATCATTGACTTGATGGATAACTAGTTGGGAGTCTCCATGAATGTGTAGTTCTATTACTCTCCATTCAATTGCTATTTTCATACCATTCAAAAGGGCTTCATATTCAGAAATATTATTTGTGCAAGGAAACTTTAATCTGAATGCTTTTGAGATTGAGTATCCTTGAGCAGTTATGAATAATATGCCTGCTCTAGATCCATTTTGTGTGTAGGAGCCATCAAAGAATAACTGCCATTCTCTGGAAGAAAGAGTCATGATAGAGGAATCTAGAAATTCCATTTGCATTGGTGTATCATCAATCATAGGTGCATCTGCTAATTGATCAACAATAACTTGTCCTTTGATAGCTTTTCATTCCACATATTCAATGTCAAATTCACTTAAGAGCATAACCCGTTTAGCTAATCTACCTATGAGGGCAGCTTTGCTTAGTAGGCAATTGAGTGGATCAGTTTTAGCTACCAATTGTGTGGTATGAGCTAACATATAATGTCTTATTTTTTGTGATGCAAAGATCACAGCTAGACAAGCTTTCTCAATAATTGAATAGTTCTTCTCATATGCAACCAATGTCCTACTGATATAGTATATAGCTCTTTCCTTTTTGTTCTCATCATGTTGTGCTAGCAATGCCCCCAATGATGTATCTGTAGTGGAGACATATAAGATCAATGGCTTCCCATGAATAGGAGGCATCAAGATAGGAGGATTTGATAGATATTTCTTGATATGGTCAAAGTTATTTTCACATTCTTCATTCCATGCAAAGGTCACACTTTTATGTAATGTTTTTGTAAAAGGTTGTGATATATCAGCAAGCTGTGATATAAATCTTCTGATAGATTGTACTCTCCCTTGTAAGGTTCTCATTTGACTGATATTCTTGAGAGGTTACATCTCTATTATAGCCTTGACTTTAGCTGGATCAACTTCAATGCCCTTCTTTGAAACTATGTATCCTAAGAGCTTTCCAGAAGTGACACCAAAAGAACATTTCTTAGGATTTAGTCGGAGACTAAACTTTTCCATTCTGTCTAGGATCATGCTCAAGTCCTTTAAATGTTCAGTTCTAATCATAGATTTTGCTAAAGTATCATCAACATAATCTTTCATAGTTTGATGCATCATGTCATGGCAAATAGATGTCATGGCTCTTTGATATGTAGCACCAGCATTTTTAAGCCCAAATGGCATGACATTCCAACATAAGGTACCCCATGCACATGTGAAAGCAATTTTCTCTTAATCTTTTGGAGCAATTTTTATTTGGTTATATCCAAAGAAACCATCCATTAAGGAATACATCTCGAAACCCGTAATCATGTCCACTATCATATCAATGTTAGGTAGTGGAAAATCATCCTTAGGGCACACTCTATTCACATCTCTAAAGTTTGTGCACACTCTGATTGAACCATCTAGTTTAGAAACATGTACAATATTAGAGATCCATTCAACATAGTCTATAACATGGATGAATCCAGCTTTCAGGAGCTTCTCTAATTTAGCTTTTACCAAGAGTGCAACATGAGGATGCATCTTTTGAAATTTTTGCTTAACAGGTTTTACATTAGGAGCTATAGATAAATGGTGCATGATAAGATTAGGATCCAACCCTGGCATTTCTGAGTATTTTCATGAAAAGTTGATCTTCTTCTCTGTTAGGAATGTTGTAAACTTTTGCTTCTCTTCTTTTGATAATGATTGTGCTACATGTACCAATTGTGGTTCCTCTGTTGTACCCAAATTGATAGATTGGGTGGGCTCAATTAGAACTGGAGATCTGTCCTGTAAATGACTCGGAAGGACATCAAATATCTCATCCTTAGGCACCTCGGAGAGGTTTTCAGCTTCAGATATGTCTTTTTTTTTACTTTTGTAGGTTCTGAGACTGCCACAAAGTGGTTTTCACCTTCAAAACTCCTTTTCTTTTTCTTTTTATTCTTATTTTTCTGACTAAGATATTTGATGTCTGACTCCATCATGCTAACGCTCAGTTCATTGATAGAAGTACTCATAGGCTCAACTGCATTGAGGTAGCAAGTAAGGGCATAGTCATTTGGGAAGGTATAAATACCATGGCTCAGATTTTTGGAGGTTTGATCAATAAGTTCTAGATATTGGATAGTCAAAGTGGGTAAAGATTGGGAGATAGTGTTTACGGATATGGATCTATCATCATTGGTCCTAACCTGATGCTCGATTTCAAAGGTGATATTAAAAATTAAGACATTCAATTCATGAATAGGCTTAATGTCATCGTGGGAGTCTAATTCAGCCATAGGTGGATCAGACTCGATAGGTTCATCATTTTGTTCTAGACTTACGTTGGGTTGAGGTGCATATTGGTGAATAACATCAACATGTTTCTCGGTGATAAGCTCATCTAGTTCTGGAATGGCTCCCCATTCATAGTCATTTGATTCAGCTTCTGATTTAGGATCTCTAGGAAATCTTAGAACATGAGTAAAGTCAGGGTGAATACCCCAAGAAGGGTTACCCTCAGATTTTGATTTGAATTCATACTGATGGGAATCCATCTCAGAATCACTACCACTTCCTTCTTCTTGATTGTTTTCAAGATTAGTTGGTTTTTGTGTTGCAACTATCTCTTGATTGATAGTAGGTTCTTGTGTTTCTACTACATTAATTCTTTTGATTGGATCATCTTTATCATCAAGAAGGTCTTTGATCTCCTTAGACAATTTTTCATAGGGGATGAGTTCTGAGCTATCTGAATCACTATCTGATGGTTCTATTTCTTCTTTCTTAAGAAGAGGTTCTCTTGGTGTGATTTGCTCTATGACATGAGAACAATTACCCTTGAGGTGATAGGATTTCTTCTTAAAGCCTAGGCCAACAATATTCTTATTTGCCCTACCCATATGTGAAATAGGTGCCACAAGACCTTTTCCTCTGACTCCTAGAGGTCCTTGACTTGGATATCCCATCTTAGCTATCAATTTATTTCCTAGACCATATGACTTAGAAGGGATCTGTGGTGTTGTAGAGTTGCTAGTTTGAACATTGTGGGATTCAGATTCATCTTTGTATAGCCATGATAGCACAAATTCATCCTCTTCAAAATCTTGCTTGGATACTTGTTCTGCTACAAAATTCTTTTTATATGCTTCAAGAGGTTCCTTAGGTTTGGGATTGGACTATTTCAAAGATTGTCCATAAGACTTAGGTGAGATAGGGAGAGATGTCAAAGATAAGACTGTCTCTATAATATATTCTCCCATCCCATTTTCTTTGATATTGACCTCTTTAGCAATGTCTTCCATTTTGGATGTTGAAGCAACATTTAGTTGTTTAGTAGAAGATTCTCTGTTATTGGGAACAAGCTTATTAGCACCTTCCTTCAATGTATTGCAAGTTGTATTCAGATCTATGAGGATAGTAACCTCTACTCCTTCATAAGGAAAATTCAAACATTGATGGTATGTAGAAGGAATAGCTTGCATTTCATGTATCCATGGTCTCCCTAGAAGAATGTTGTAGGCCAAAGGTAGATCAAGAACTTGACATATAGTATCTCTGATAACTGGACTTGCTCTGATAGGTAAGACAATGGTGCCTTTAGAAGATCTTTCTTTTTCATCATAGGCTTTGATAGTTATTTTCTTTCTAGGATCAATAGCCAATTCTGAAAATCCCAATTGTGTGATCAAGCTGTAAGAACAAATGTTTAGGCCAGTGCCCCCATCTATCAACACACGTTTGACTCTACAATTTTGGATCAAGACCTCTATATGCAAAGGCTGATTATGTGGGTGACTCAAGGAGTTGTCATCTTCCTCTAAAAAGGAGATATATTGCGGAGATGTAAGATTTCCAACCATAGTCTGGAACCTATCTAAATCGAGGTCATCAGGAATATTGGAACTGAGGAAAGCTTTGTCTAGCATGGCTCTATGAGCTAGAGATATTTGAAGGAACTCAAACATAGATATTTTGGCATTAGTGTGCTAGAGTTTTTGAACAATGCTATAAGATGTAGGCCTTGTATCCTTTGGATTGGAAGATTTGGAAGTAGACTTCTGTTTGGAAGCAGATGAAAGATTGAAGGGTATCTTAGGGACATTAGATGAATCTGGGATTTGTCCTTTCAGATGTGCCTAAGCTTGTGATCGAGTAACTGCATTAGCTAAGGAATGATCTCTTTCTCTTCGTACAATTGTGATGACATTGCAACTTTTAGAGAGACATGGCTCAACCATATTGATGACAACATTATTTCCAGGGTAGGCATAATTGACTTTTGCCCCCATATTAGGCTGAGAAGTTGAAACTCCTTGACCATGTTACGAAAATGGTTCTATAAATGCTGTATGATCATTATTGATTTTAGGATTGTCAAATTTGATGTCTCCACTATCGATCAGATCTTGAATGGTGTGTTTCAACTGTAAGCAGTGATTAGTTTTGTGACCTTTACCTCGATGGAAATCACAGAATTCATTTTCTTTCCACCAATGTGGCTTAGGGTCTGGATCAGATTGTCAGATTGCTAGCAAAGAGATGATGTTATAAGCTAGTAGAGTTCTCATAGATGATTCTAAAAATTCTCCAAGAGGAGTGAACTTTCTCTTTTTATCCCAAGGTTTGTATTCTGGCTTCTTTTGGAATGGTTCAGATGACTTTTGTTCTGAAGCTTTAATGGCTTGGGAACAAAGAGTTAGGTTGTAGGCTAGTGCCTTTGATGGGGCATAGATAGTGTCAACAAAACCATCTATGATGATGCCTTTATTCTTGTTCCAATTTTTGTTCTTGTCTTTAGAACTGGATCCTGATTCGTACTGGTCTTTTTGAAGTGTGATTTCTCCTTTTTTCACAAGCACTTTTTCAATTTTGATAGCATTGTCCACCATCTTATCAAAAGATGTATGATCTTGCATTTGTAGAGGATAATTGATTTCTGGAACAAGGTTATTGATGGAGATTTCCAATTTTTCTATTTTTGGAATAGGTATGGCATATAGAGAGAACTTCTTCCTCCATCTCTTGAGAAATGTTAGGAATGGTTCCCCTGGATATTGCTTGAGATTACAGATATCAATCATGGCGACTGGATGTTGAATATTGTAGGAGTATTGCTGATAAAACAATTTGATCAACTCCTCAAAAGTTTTGATAGTAGAAGGAAATCTAGAGAACCAGTGGATGGCTGCTCCCCCTAGAGATCAAGGGAAGAGACACATCAAATAGGTTGGTTCGTGCATGAACTCCATAGATTGTGTACAAAATTCTCTGACATGATCTTGAGGATCTGAGTGTCCATCATACTTATCATACTTAGGCATCTCCACATTTTTTTGGAATGGTGGCATGTACAAGTCTTTTTCGTATGGAAAAGGACATAGGGCCTCCATGGAGAACTCCCTAGGTTCCTTTTCTTTTTCAAGGTTGTTAAGTTTGACTTGCATGGCATGTATTTGTTTTGTCATAGCTATGAGTGGAGTTTCTTCCTCATGCATAATGATATCTTCAACATTAAAGTTGGGAGGAAGTTTAGCTCCTTGATGAGCTAATTGTAAAAAGTATGCCTCTCTATCTTCTTTCAAGAAATGCTTCATCATTCATTTTGATATTGAGCAATTTCTTTAGGTGTGGGTTCCTGATCTGCACCATGTTGAGATTGAGTTCTTTAAGAGCCAAAGTTTGTCCCTACTTGAGACATGGTAGGAGTTTGTGGACTCCTTGGAATAGATTGATGTGGGGTTCGTTGGGTACCTCCATGAGTTGATGAAGGAGGAATGTAACCAGTTTTCAATCGAAAGTTGCCAAGACCGTCGTCCTCATAAAGACTAGAATTGATGAGTTGTTCAAGAGTTGGACCTTGGATATTAGTCAAAGGTAAGGTA
Organism: Chamaecyparis obtusa; assembly: GCA_027943335.1. NCBI lineage: Eukaryota > Viridiplantae > Streptophyta > Pinopsida > Cupressales > Cupressaceae > Chamaecyparis > Chamaecyparis obtusa. The sequence goes on from BSBK01003024.1 coordinate 125,380, forward strand.
TGAGATGTCTCTCCTGATTGCTTGTGTGAGGAAGCTCTGGTTTCCACCATTAACCTTAGGTGAAGCGAAGAGAATAGGATGAAGACAACTGAAGAATGATTTGATGCAAGAAAATTAGATGATGCAACCTTGTCAAGATTATGATTGGTTTGAAGATTTGATTAGATGTGGGTGAAGGATACTATGCCCTGGATGTATGGGTAGATTGCCCAAAAGATAGTGGACATGAGTTCACAACACTTAGTCTATTTTGATGATTGATTGAAGATTGATAGTTATGACAAGATTTTGACACAAGATGATAAAGACTCAAATTGATTAAACAAAAGGCTAAATCAGATTCAAAAGGCCACTTTATGAAAATGATTGAATTCTCAATAGCTACTGCTCTACTCCTGACACAATGATTTGTTCGACAGATTCTGGAAATAGGCTGAAAAAGCTAAGTATCTAGCAATTCTGACAATTTTTTGACAACTTTCAAAATTTTCCCAAATGACACTCTGCAGACTTGTACGACAGTGGGTATGCTATGAAACGACAGTTGAAAATCTCATACGACAGTTGCAAAACTCACACGATAGTTGCTAGTAGGATTTGACTTTTTGAATTTGACTGGCAGAAAGACTCATACGACAATGGGCTCTTTACCATATGACAGTTGGGCAATAATGAAACGACATTTGATAAAAACTCGTATCACTTTCTGACTGACTGAGATGATAGTGAACTCCAGAAAAGAATTTTACTTTAGATTTTGCAAATTTTGAGTTTTTAGATTCAGATTGTTTGCAAATTTTAATGTCTAGATTTGAGGATTGTAATAGATTTGTTCATTTTCAGTAACCAGATAGATAAGCAAGCATGAAAAATAGCAAGCAAGTGATTTCAAGCATGTCTGAAAACAATGAACAAGGGAAAAAGAAACCTTGTGCATGAACAATCAAATGACTTATTTGTTCTAATCCTCAGAAGCGCTAATTATGTATGTTCCAAAAATGTTTTGCAATAATGCACATATACCCTAGAAAATGAAAATTTGGCCTCGCTAGGGTTTTTAGTAATGGTTTGACTCTACAACTTTTATGATCCAAGAGGGCAAACTCCAATCCGGGTGCACCAGGGTTTTGACACAGTCCAAGAACTTAATATTTAGGATTTGCTAGGGAAATCTGATAGCCCAACAAGAGACCACACTTGTGGAGATTTCTTCCAATAGGACATTTATATAGCGGTTGTCACTACCACGGTGAAAATGGCTATTACCGCTTGAGGTTCTGTCAACGTGGTTGACCCAATTAAGGGAATGTCCACTACGGTTAACCCTCTCTAAAGGTGACTCACAAGATATACCACATGGAGACTGGTTCCAGATTCAAGGATTTGGGTTTCTAGTACTATCCAAAAAGGAAGTAGAGCATAATCCCCTAGCCTTTTCACTTTTAACCCAAACAAAGCAAATAGATTAATCTAACACGCTAAGACCAATATTATCTCACAAAGATCTATGACATCAACCCCTTACGATCTATCAACCTCTCCAGAGAGAGAATGCCTCGATCAAAAGTTGAAAACACATAGATCTAGTGGAATGCGAGACTCCCTTAGTATCCTCCCCACCTACAAGGGATCCTTCGTTGAGAAGAGTTTTGCTAGAAACCCACTCTCTCAAGATCCACAAATAGTGTTCATGGGGCCTAATTACTATGTGTAACAAAGATGCTGAAAGCAAGATATGTTCATTTTTAAAACCTAAATGAAGTTTGTTATAGGAAAGCAATAAAAGTCACTCAAGCTAGACACATGAGATGTTTGTTTTAGATCCAAAATCGAAGTCTTACCAGATGAGATGATTACCTGAATTCCTTGCAATGTGCTTAGTATATTTTTACCTATTTTTAGCAAATTTTGCACTTTTTCCAATCAAAACCAGCAGGAGTCAATAAAAAAAGAGAATTTCAATTGTTAAGATTAGCCATTAGTCAAAATTTGAAAACCAAATATGACAAACTGCCCTAAAAAATGAAATGATAATGAAAACCTAGTGCCAAAACTCATATGACACTGGGTCTACTTCCAGACGACAGTCCAGAAACTCGTACGACACTGGGTGTATGATGATATGACAGTTGAACTTCCAAATTACAGTGTGTATAGTCTGGCATGACTCTCGATCTGATAGACTATCGTATGACAATGGGTATAGTTTGAAATGACTTGTAAGAAACTCGTACGAAAATTGTATGGACAAAATTTAAAAATCATAGTTTTGGCTCAGAAATCAAGAAGAAAAGACAAAAATTGATAGAATTGAATTGAAAACCCATTTTAGGGCCCCACGGTGGGTGCCATAAATGTGTGTGTGAATTTTGTACTTGATTTGTAGACACAACACTTTAGTAAAACATTAGAGGTTAGTTGATATCAAAATCATGCAATAAATGAAAGCTAAACTAACCAGGTGATTTACTACCTTCTAATAGGTGCGAGTATGATGTTCTCAGATTGTTATCGAGAACAGTGACCTTGACGACACCTAAATGAAGGATTTGAATGCAAAATCTAGATATGAAATATGAATGCAATTAATCTATTTTTTTTAATTTTCTATGCAATGATATGATGAAAACTTGATATGAATCTAATCTAGAATGAACTGATATGAAATTGATCCAACAATGATATGAAAATGAATCTAAATGAATGTAAAAACCAAATTTATCTCACAATAGCCTTGATTCACAACAAGCTTTGATTCTCCAAATTCCAATTCTTCAAAATAGTTGTGCAATTCGTAGATGATTTTGGTAGAGTAAGCTCGCAAAATTATGAGATGATTTGTGACGAGCTGAGCCTTGGTTTTATAGAAATCCAGGGTTTTGGAGGTGCATGGGAAAAGCCATAAATCACTCAAATAACTCAGGTTGATTTTTGAGTTATTTTTAAATAAAGGATATTTTAACTCACAAAAACATGCAAAAGTAGAGTTCAACTCAAAATAGAGTTTGGCTTTAATTGATAATGGATAGTTATCTGCTTTTATTGATTGTGCATGTTTTATTTATGAATTAATTTAATAATAAAGTGATTTATTTCCAACTTAACTGATTTTGAAAAATAAAATAATTGATTTATGGATTAATCAATTATTTTTCAAACTTTTATTCAAAAATAATATTATTAAAAATTGACAACTTGCTTTTATTAATTAAATAAGAATTTAATCAATTATTCATAGGATTTTGGATTTACTGTCAAAATTAAATAATACAATTTAGGAATAAATATAATTAACTTCAATTAAATAATTAAGTGGTAGAATTAAATCTAATTAATTACATATTGAGAATATTCAATTAATCACACTTTAGGATAAATTGGATTAATCACCAAATAATCATTAAATTAAAGATAATTATGAATATTACTAGGAATATTCCCTGATGCAAAATTTAGGATAATCAATTAGAATTTGATAATGTTCGGATGTGCCTTTGGTTAGGACTTTGATGTCGATTTCATTCGATTTGAAGATGTAGGAGGTTAATGAACCTATAGCCCATTTTTGGGGTATTACAGTATACATATACAAATGTATGTATATGCATATGTATATATATATATATATATATATATATATATATATATATATATATATATATATATATATATATATATATATATATATATATATATATACATACATATACATATACATACATATACATATACATATACATATACATATACATATACATATACATATACATATACACACAGACACACAGACACACAGACACACACGCGCACACACACACACACACACACATATACACACGCACATGCACACACACACACACACACATGTATGCATGTATGAGACTCAACAATCTTCTTGAAAATATAGCAAAGAGTTCAACAACAATTAGAAGTTATAAATAGCGAATTGTAGCCAATAAATGACTAACAAAAAATTATTGATCGCTAACTATATTAGTGAACTAGGACTCTTTATAGCTACATAAATTTAGTTATTAACTTATTGACACACTCCTCTTTAAGAAATAAGATAATTTAATTTGACTTGTACGATATGTCTACGTAAAAAAATTAAATAACAACATAAAATAAAATAATACATTATGTAAAAATTATCCTTTGAAATAATTTCTTAGATCCATAAGACTTTTTCAAGCTACTCTCTAGTTATAGTCGTGTAGCTATAATCCAAGTTCTCAACATCAATGTACACCATTTGCATGTGAAGTCTCTCAGCACCCTCGCAACAATATAATGTTGAACTTCCATATTGCAGATCCTTGTATGAACTATTGGACATCAATCTTAATTTGTATGTCTTGTAGCTCCAATGAGGTATCATTTCTTTGATCCACTAGCATCTTCGACTGTTGAATGTGTAAATATTCACTACTGTGTCCTTCCACATCTTCAAAGTATTTCCCTCTTAGAAATAGAACATGTTCTTTATATTTTCAATGATGTCATCAAGACTATCAACATCTAGTGGTTGCTCAAATATACTGGTATATTGATTATTCTCTAACTTTATCTTTGAGAATATCACATAAATGAACTTTTAAAATTTATTGTATTATGACATATTTTCCTATAGTAATAATACTCAATCTCATTCTTACCTAGTCCACTCTTCCACATCTTTTTATTTGACTATAATGCAATCTCCTTCTGAGTATGTTATGTACCTTCTCTCTTTTATTCAACTAAGAACACTCAAATCACATCTTCTAGAGTCTATAAAGCTCATTGAATGATAATAAAATAACAATTTTCATATTTAGAAGATACAATATTTAACGAGATAGTTTTGGAGTCTTCTTTATCTTCCACAACACCAATTTCTACATGTTTTTAATAAGAGACTGAGATTCTTTATGTGGTTTGACTTAGAATTATCCTCAAACATATTGAATCTAAATAATTATAACTTGACAGAGAAATTTGAATTTTTTTAATTTTACTCTAAATGACTAATTTAGCTTAATATAGACTTTTTAAGATGATGTTTCCATATCAACATAATGAAATTCTATATCTGAAAGAGCAAGGCCCTTTATGGAATTTGTTTCTCATCTCTACTTTCTAATTAACTCTTATTTTAGCATGAATAGGTACTCCTATAATATCATTCACTATACCCAATAAATATTTTTAATAAATTGCATTTGTATTTTCACCTTTCATATGTGAAAATTATGACGAATAAATTTTTCAAGAGGTGTTTCTTTTTTCTAATATTTCTATATGATGAAAGAAATAGAGACACATCTTTTGCAAATGTTTCTTAATAGAAGGTTTAAAGAAGCAAGCAACAAATTTACTTCCTCACACACACTCAGAATAACTTCTTCTCTAAATATGTGACGTACTTGTTACTATTCTTTACATGCCACAAGAAAAAGCTCTCCCTTCAATCAAGTATCTTATTTAAAAATATAGTACCATTCCTCCACCCTTTTAGGAAGGCTTTGTTGATAAGCATATGAAAGCCATGAAGCTTCTCCATAAATGGAGTGACCCCACCCATAGAGAGATTACCCAAATTTATAGGGGTATTATGTCAAGCCTTTTACAAGAATTTGGCTCAATTATATTATAGTCCCCACCCATGATCACCAAAGGTCCACCAAAAATACAATAGGGCACAAAGAGAAAGGAAGTGGATGAAGTAGTAGTGACAGAATTACCCATTTCAAGAAATCACTTTCAAGCCATACCTTTTTAAGACCCTTAGAGAAGTCCAATTTGAAATCAATGTAGGCAACCTTAGACATAATGGAAGCTCAACCATTTCCTGAATCAGCCCATCTTACTAGTACTGGTTCATTTGCGAGGTCATTGTTGTTGAAAAAGAAAAATATGTTTCCGTTAAAAGTACCAAATCTTCCAGGTGCTTTAAAATTGTTATTATTTACAATGTAATTGTATTTTACTTATACATAACTCATTTTGGACTAATAATCCCATGATGTTTTTGTAGGAAATGATGTTTTTTATGATACTCTTTTTGAAATGACATTGAAGCTATTTGGGCCCACCATACATAAAAGGTATGTAGCTTCATAATATATTGGTACAATATTTTTCTTATCTTCCATTTATTGTACTATATTAAAGTTATGATATCTAACAATTTTGTTTTTTCAAAAAAGGTGGAATGAATAGGATGCTGACTTAAAAAAATCAGCTGATTAAATCTTTAGAGGACCTCTTTGGAAATAAAACTTTTGACAGTGCCTTGATTCTTAAAAAAGCATCCAAACATATAAAGACTGTGAGGGACCAATATAGAAGGGTTGTAAAGGATAACCCAAAGTACAAGAGTCCTCCTATGATTCCACCGATGGAGTGGAATGAAATAATAAAAGATGAAAAAGAGAAAAGGCTAAAGGGTAGAGGAATTCAACCAGAAGATGAAAATAGAAGGTATGTCATGATAGTATTAAGTAGAATGTAATCATGCACTAATTAGTGATCTTTGTAAATATATAATCTAACATGTTTCAAACTTTTCATAGACTGCAAGACACATCAAAAGCTACAAAAGTGAGATTAAAAAAGGTTGGCCAACACAAACTTGGCTCTGGTGGCTATATCAAACTTCACTCTCAACTTGTAAGTAGCGGCATTGGAATTTCATATCAAATATTTATATATAAGGTTGCAAACAATTTTGTTTAATCAAATCATACATGCAAAACTGATGATATTAAATAAAAAATACAAGGCACAAAATTCAATGTAGAGCCCATGGATGAAGATAAAAGAAGAGTCTTGAAGGAAGGCTATAAAGTCATGGCTGCATGCCTACACTAAGAATCTAAAAGCCATAACAAAGAATCTGCTGCACCAGATGAGACATAGGTACATTGGTCAAATGGAAAGTAAATTAAATTGAATAGTTAATTTTGAACATAAATTGACTATTTCATGATAACAATGCGCATGACATTTCACTAGAGCCTTCAAATCCTATCATAGAACATGGGCGTGATGAAGGCCATGATGTGCATCACAATGGTGGAGGTATTAATTTTCTATTTGAAATAAATTACATAATTATTAATAGAATTTAACATCTTTAATTGCAATTGGCCGTGTAACCTTTTTTTGAATATTTTAGAGCATGTTGAGCATGTTGAGGTGGTGAAAGATCAAAATGTTATTGTACATGATGTGGCATTGTCAGGTAAATAAAAATGCATGTTATGTTCTACTGGTTAATGAAATACATGTAAGAGTAAAAAAAGTATGTGAATTTAACCCATTTACTTGTTATTGCAGCAGACCTCCCTTTAGTGCAGCAGCCTTGTGCTCCTCTAGACATGAGGAAGCATCATAATTTGAGATCACAACCACAAGAGGAGGAGGAAGATATTGATGGTCCTCTCAGTCTTTACCTTAAGAAATCTAAGAAAAACCCAAAAAAGAAATGATTTCTTAAAAATGCTCTTTGATAAAACTTGTTTGATTAACTTTGTTGGATAATGAAAGAACATTGTTTTATGTAATTATCTATGAATGATGCACATTAATATTGAATTTTATGTCATGTTAATGAATATTTTTATGTGTTAATGAATTCTTGATTAGTGTTGCATATTAATGAATGTTATATCATATTAATGAATGTTATGTGATTGTATTGATTGCATGTTATAGTTCATAAATGGATGAATGAAGTGTGTAATTAGATGTTAATGAGGAATTTAGATTGATGATAGGGGGAGGGGGGGGGGGGGGTGAGGCCAGATGAGCTTACACCTTTATGTGGTTGGCCTTGTGAAGTAGAGAATATTAAAGTATTATCGAAATGAAGTAAATCTCAAACTAACATACCTTCATTATTTAATCAATTTCATTCATTCTAGGTCTTTGCTCATAAGTGCATTTTGAATGTTTCATTGTCAGGAAACTATCAAATAAAAAATTGGAAGGGCCAATAGTCAACTTGTCTAGCATGATTCGACTTCATTTTGTGTAAGTATTCTCTTCTTGACTACATCAACCTCTCTTGGCCTAATCTGGATTATTTCATTGGTTTGTATTTCTGAGTAGGTGAAGTGTTAAATCAGTTCCTTTGGACTCCCATTTCCTCACACATAGTAGTAATATATGTTAACAATATGTAATTTGCACATAGAATTCATAAACAATCCATGTAGCTTGTCAATACTTCCACATGTCATGTACATGGGACATGTGGCAGATGATGGCTTTGCATGGTGTTAAGCTTTCTATAGAATTTCAGCCCAATAAAAGAGAATGTCTCCTATCATTCTCACATTACATCTATTGCAAGAAATATTCATCCGTATTGTACAAAAACTCACTCATCTCTTCATGTTTATTTCAATGATGTCTTCTCTTCTTCCTCCATCTCATTTAGTGGAATTGTTGCAATTAAAGAAGAAAGCATCTCGATTGTGATCACTTGTATCCATATTTATTAGGTTAAGTATAATGATAAGGTCTTACAACTGGCGGGCTTCTCCTTCCAGTCTTCAAGATTGAGAAGGTAATTGCAATATGTACAAAATGGTCAAATTATGGATATGACAGTGAGTTGTCTGACATAATGCCTAAAATGAAACATGAAATATAATGGGATATAATGTTTGTATGCTAGTATATTAAAGGGAATGAATTTATTGAAACATTTTTGTGATTTGAGGTTTTGATTTGTTGAGAGGAACGGTGTTGGATTCAGGGGGCATCCAAGCTAGTTTCTTGATGCACTGTTACACTTTAATGCATAGGTCATTTGTCAATATGAGTAGAGACACTGTGTATTTTTGGCTTAGGCTTGTCATCTACATTTTTCTCACAATTTGTATAGGAACCATCTACTTGAATGTTGGTACATCCTATAATTCCATACTGGTAAGACTACATTTTCATGTCACCCTTGAAATTTTCATTGACATAAGTTTTGTGCTACTCAAATTTTTGACTTAAACATGTTGTACAATATATGTTCAGGCCAGAGGAGCTTGTGCTTCCTTTGTTTTTGGATTTGTTACTTTCATGTCTATTGGAGGCTTCCCATATTTTGTTGAAGATATGAAGGTAACTTAATTTATTTGAGAAAATTTCATGATTCTAATGAATTGTTTATTTTATTGTGTGATGTAGGTATTTCATCTAGATCATTATGGACTCTGAAAATTTCATGATTCTAAATGAAATTATTTTTTGTATTGTGTAATGTAGGTATTTCAATGAGAAAGGATGAATGGACATTATGGGGCTATGGCTTTTGTGGTGGGAAATACTCTATCAGGCACACCCTATTTGCATATGATCTCAATAATATCAGGGATAGTTTGTTATTACACGGTTAGGCTACATCCCAATTTCAGTCATTATGCCTTTTTTGTGCTGTGCCTATATGCAAGTGTTACAGTGGTGGAAATTCTTATGATGGCCATAGCTAGTGTTGTGCCTAACTTCCTCATGGGCATTATCATTGGTGTTGACATTCAGGTAAATACTTTATATTCTTGCCTTTTTTTGTTGTTCTTGAGAGAATCCTTAGAAAAATATCAAGGAAATAAGACCAAGAGGTCTTCCATTATAAAGTTGGACAAGACTAAACTAATTAAATGAGACATTATCCATTTATTTATGTATCAAAATCAGCATTATTAATTCTTACAAGGTTCTCAAAAGATACCCAAATCAATTACTTCTCTAGCATTGGTCATAGTTTACCTTTGGGATGGATAAATGATAAATGCAAGATTTTATTTTTTCCATATTCAACAAAAATCCATCCAAGAAGAAATGAGCTCAACCTCGATCTTGTTCCCCCACTGACAACATTGAAAACCAATAACCCTTGTAAACATGTACAATTATCTTCTAGTTTCCTCACTTGTTTTGTGCAAAGGTCCACAATTTCATTTCCCAAGTTATATTAGAAAAATAGGGATCAAAGAATATTTACAAGTCAAATGGCTATCAATATAATGTTAAAAGGATATATTAATATACAATGCTCAAGAAATACCCACATCGCAATGTAATAATGAAAAATCTAAGCTTATTCAAGATGTTGATCAACATGATATTGAGGGTAATGGATACCATGATTTAGATTTTAATTATTCCCAAACTCTATCTTTATCCTAGAAAATCTCCTCTTATAATTATTCTAAACCTTTTCCTAAGAAATGAAGCAATAAATCAAAGGTTGCAAAATTAAAAGAAGAAATTGAAATGGGTATATAAACAATGCTTTAAGCAAGCTCTGCCTAGGGGGTAGTACCCATTATATTGCAAAAAAATAAAATTACAAAGGGAGACGGATATGCAACTCCATATTTGAGCAACCCGCAAGGGTCAGTGATACAAATACATGATCCCATTGCCAATTGACATCAGCCTAGATCCTACTTCCTCTAGAAAGAGGTTCCCATTTGTTTGAAAAAAAGCCTCAAATTTGGCCAAATCATACTCCTTTATGATGCCTGTCTTGAAGGTTTCCCAAGCCTTCTTCATCAATTTTTTCTTACCTTCTGCCTCAAGAGCAAAGTGACCTAGAAAAAAATAGTCTGATAGCTTCATTCTAATTTTGTCCATCACAACGACCACCTCTGAATACAAGTCATCTGCCACCATCCTACGCACCATGCCAATTATGGGTAGTGAGTGGCCGAGGACCTAAATGATGGGTTGGAAAAGATCTGCAATCAACCTCCCATCATGAACGTGTTCTCCCACCCAATATTTTACCTCCAGGATCATCACCATAGTCATCTGTTCCTGCTCATTGGCCCGACTGAAAATCATTTAAATATGTTCCTTTGGTGATTCCATTACTACCTCTGCTTTAACACAGCAAAAAATGATGCCCAAATGATTCACCATTGACTTTGATATGAAAATGAGTTCCATGGAGGCCATTTATAAACAAAATTTGGCTCACCGGTGGTGTCTCTTTGCAAAAAGATAACTCTCCATACCTGACTGATTGTTACAAAGGACTGGGTGTCCAACAAGGGCCATGTGATGAAGGCCGTCAAAAGAGCCATGTGAGAAATCTCTGTAAAGAGCATGCGCACTGGTCAACATCCCATCCCCCACTGCAAGTGCCGCAAACATCTAAATCTATCCTATTCCGGCCCTCGCGGATGAATCAAGATTTGTAGCGATAATTTTTTTTAGATCACACGGTAGCGGATCATCCTGACTGACCTCTAAGTCTAACGCTTCATTAATCCCCAAATAGAAAATGATCTATGGATGTTTCTTTCCCCATGTGACTTCCCAATCTACCCATAAGATATATAATGACATTTGTAATCACTTTGTTAAGGGGCATCTGAAAAACAAAACAAAAAACAATCCATATACTTCTGAAATCATTACCCTCAATCGTCAAATGACAAAAGAAGATCATCTATCCAACGCATGGAGTTTAGTTGTTTAATCGAACAACACTTCCATCTTATATTATAAAATGAACGCATAATCATCAGCTACAAAGCATGTTACAGTCAGTGCTAGAAGGCTATGAATAAACACTTGACATTACAGAGTAATAACTCCATATAGGAATTTTTAATTTGGTACAATCAAGTAGCTATTGGGATGACTAAACATTAGTTACATAGATATAGTCAGCAACTACATCGGGAGCTCTCACATAGTCAGTGATTTCATTATACAGAAAGATATTACATTGCTAATTAGAGGATCAATTACTACTTAGATGCAAAGTCTTTTTAGTTTTTGTTGAAGATTCGTATCCATAGTTACATTTAGACAATACCAGCCTGCACTAGCACATTCTTAGGAATCACGAGATACTCAAAAATATTAAATCCATTGGCAAACTCATCATCATTTCATAAGATAAAATCTGATAAGCAATTATGAGATCAGTACCTACTCATATAGAGATATCTATATCATTGCATTGAGAAACAAACTCCACATCAACCTATCAATAAGAGTTATATACTACGTATTCAAACATTATTATAGAAATTACATATATGTGAAAGACACATCCACAGATCATTTACAGTTCTTTTTTAGTTAGTTTGTTGAGCATCAGATGGTGTGGAAAATAGGGATTTTTTATATTATTCTTATGCTTCTTTATTACCTGTACCACTTACATCTAGAGCCAAAGGCTAGAATTGTTAAGGAAATGACATAGGAGCGGTAGATTCTAAATGATGTCAAGATAGTCTGGCTTCAGAATCCAAAGGAGGTCACTGATGAAGAATATTCCAACTTCTGCCATTCGCTTTCAAAGGTTTGTGAACTCCAACTATAAAGTTTGGTTAGTCTATTTTCAGAATATTGTGAATGTGTCTGCTAGGATGATAATAAAATGGTCTTTAAAAATAGACTCGAAGAGCATGGAGAAGACATCAAAAGGATTTTAAGCCATAATGATTTCAATGCTAAATCATTTAACAATTATGATATTTTTGGTTTTTAATCATGTTAGCACTCATACTTGGACAAAATGATTTGTAGTATTACTATTAGATTGTCAACTTCAGATGATAGTTTTCCTTTGTAATAGAAATAATTTTGTCAAAACTACAAGTATATGGATAGATAGACACATCATTTGAAATCATGTAAAGACATATTCAGTTATTCACATTTTCACATTTCTATAGGCTTGGGCAACAAGAGGAAATACACTTATTGTAGTCATTGAACTGCTCTGTTTAGGAAGTCATTGAATTTTGATCTACTAAATGATATATTTAATGCAGATGCTGACTCAGAAATATATTCAGAGAAAAAGGGCAAGTACATCAAATTCTGGAATGAGTTTAGAAAATCTATCAAGTTAGGTATAATCGAGGATGCATCAAATAAAAATAGGCTTGTAAAGCTTCTGAGATTTGAAAGGTGACTGCTACTGCCCATTTTGAAAGCATATGATTTGTTTTCTTGATTGTGGATGAGTACCTTGCTAAGGTGTTACTCTATATTTCCAATCATTAAAATTTTCATGCTACTCATTTATACTGGTATTCTTTGTCTGTTTTAATAGCACAAAATCTGACGATAAACTTACATCACTCAACCGGTACATATCAAGAATGAAGAAGGACCAGAAAGATATTTACTACATTACTGGTACTAATAAGGAGCAACTTGAGAATTCTCCATTCCTTGAGAAGCCGAGGAAGAAAAACTACGAGGTTTGTGATTTAACTTTTAGTTTTTGTGAGTGTAGGTTTAATGTTATCATGATGGCAATGGTTGGAGGACCCTATATTTAGTAGCTATTGGGAAGAGATCCTTCTTAGCTGCTGTTATTTTATAAGGTTTGTCTCAATCCCAATAGGTTGTAGTTTTATTTTCTAGATGTATAAGTCAGAGGGGGCTTACAATAATAAATCATGTAATATTGTTTTGAATACGAAGAACACTAGTATATGCAAATTTCATTATTTAATTATGAAAATCTATTAAAATGTTTACAGTTGCCTCATTTAACAACTAGTAACCAGCATCAAATAAGTTCATAATAAACCATTATGATAATAGTAAAGTAAGATAACAAAATACATGTAACCATATATATTAAAGAAAAGTAACACCTCAAGATAAATATCTAGACTAATCATAGACCAAGATGTCGTTGGTGATTACTCTAGATATTTATCTTTAGGGGTTTATTTTTAACATTCCATATTGGTCAAAATTTTGACTAACTTTAGTCGAAACCCTCACCAAGATTGGTCTACATATCGACCATTCTGTGTCAAAATTTAGCATCGTGGGTTTCGCATCCTAGTAAGATGGGCCAAACATTTCGATGGACATTGGTCACAAGTTCGATGAATAAACTTGCCAATTGTAGATGTCAATTTTTACCAAGATTGGCGTAGAACATTCTACCTTAACAACGATGTGTCAAAATTTCAACTAGAAAATAGTGACAAGACCATTTGTAGAACATTCGACCAATCTTGGTAGAAAATTCAACCATTTTTTCATCAAAAATAGGTGCCAATTCTACTACTGTGCTCTTTTTACTATTCTTCACACACCACAAATAAAATCTCACTTTAGATAAGTATGTTATTTTCATATAGAGTACCATTTTGCCACCCTTTCAAGAAGGCTTTTTTGACAAGCATCGAAGCCTCGAAGTTTCTCCATGGATGGAGTGACCCCACACATAAAGAGCTTAGCCCAAATGATAGGGGTATTCTAGCAATATTTTCACAAGAATTTAGCTTAATTCTATTCTTGTCTGCACCCATGATCACCAAGGGTTCACCCAAAATACAACAGGGGGAAAAGAGAAAGGAAATGGATGAAGTCATAGTAAAAAACTTACCCATTTCAAGAAATCACTTTCAAGCTAGATACCTTCTTAAGACCCTTAGAGAAGTCCAAATTGAAACCATTGTAGGCAACCTTAGACATAATATGCTAAGTTAATCAAGAAGTCATAGTTAGTTATCTCACTTATTTTGTAGATATATTTACTTATCTAGAAATAAACTTGCATAGGTGTCCTAGTGCTTTTGCAAAGTTGCATGTCACTTTTTAAAAGGTGACAAATGACTTTCTTTTGCACTATAAATGTATATCTTTACACAAGTTTATCAATCTAGGAAATTTGGGGCTATGCCACTCTTGTGTCTTGATATGCCATTGTTGTTTTGTACACTTGGATTTCTTAAACTCTTACAATAACCTACTATTCCTCATCTTTCATAAGTCAACCTGTTGGAAATATTCAAGACTAGCCAAGTTAATGAGAGGGGAGGGGTGAATCAGTAACTTCAAAAACTCTTTACAAATTGCAGATCTTAACAATATTCCAAATAACATTTAGCTCATTGATCTAATTGCATGCATGAGAAACTGAAAACATAAAAGCATTCATAACACTTGAACACAATGATTTGGTGACCCAAAAACCTTCCAAATAGAAAGTAAAATTGGGGTGGGGATGATACCCACAAAACTTCAATACTGCAGTATAAAGTTGGCCGGTTAAGGCTTACAATGATCACTTTTGATGATCTACCCTGTTAGGAGAAATTAGGACTGCTAGGTCCACCTTGTTAGAGGATTTAAGAACATACAATGAAGTATGCACTCAGTTAAGAGATTTTACAAAAGACTGAACTAAGTCTACCCTGTTAAAGGATTTGATGCTGATTCACCTGTTAGGCTGAAATAGTAGATCTCTTACTTGCAACTCAATTTGTTGATTGAGATTCCTTGATGTACTGATCACCTTCTATGATAAATATGTCTTTGCTGCTCCTTATACTGCTGTAGCCCTTTGTAATTCACTTATCTCTGCTTTCCATGCATCTTCGCATATGCACATACACTTTTCATATATTTCCATGCACACACTTTTATGTTGGATGTGATACAAAACATTACTTATATATCAATCCAATAAAATAATTACAAAGTTGGCTAACATACAAGTTAACACAAGTATTACTGAGTTGGCCCAAATATAGTTACACGGTTTCTGTAAATTGACTTGGTGACTTTCTGATACACGGCATCCACTGCATTACTCAACATCATCATGCACTCGGTAGAAGTGGAGGCTCGGTCCATACTAACCACTCAATCGTAGTTTCGAACTAGGTATACATTGGAGACTCGGTAGATACAGTGTCACTTGGTAGAAACTGAATTCCATGTTTACCATGCCAACACTTGGTAAACACTACTCATCTCATCACTCGGTTAACACTGGCTTCGTATCACAAGAATTGATAACTCGGTAAGCACTGCGAAGCTCAGTCACCATGGATTGCTTGGTAAGCACTGTTCTACTTGGAGAGCACGGTAAGCATACAGAATCTGAATAAGTGTTGTCACTAATGACAAACATAACTTAATGCCAACAATCTCCCCCTTTGGCATTAGTGACAAAAACACTTATTGTCCAAAACTTATATACAAAATCATGCTGATTCTAATTTTGATTTTTCAAAATTTATCTTTGTCATTCTGCTGTATATACATTTCATGTCTCCCCCATATAGTATACATATCATATCATATACAAATATCTTATATCTCCTCATATTTCTCCTATTTCTCCCCCTTTCACATTCTTTCTCCCCCTTTTTGACAATAATGCCAAAGGTGTATCTACAAACAATTTACATGGAGATACCAAAATGTGAGAGGAATTTAGAATGTACCATAATAATTAGTGCCAGAGTTCTATCCCAATTTTCTTGCAGAATCTTCCATGTATGGAGTACAACTTGGACTTCTGCAGAGAATTCAATCATATGGTCTGCAATGGAAAAATGGTTGTCATGGATCAATGTTTTTGAATGAACAATATGCTTCTGCATTGTATCCATGATGGGAAGGATCATATTTTGAATGTCTATCAGTGTTGACCAGATCCTTGCTTGCTCTTTCAATAATTCTGACTGCATATCAAATAAGAATCTGATTTTCATATGATGTGCAGAGCTTGAACTAGGTTCAAGTTGCAGCTTTTGTGCACTGACTTTCAGATCCTCATCAATTTTATTCAATTTGTCCTTAATTTCCTTAGTGAACTTAGCAACATTACATAACTTGGCAAAAAGTGATGTTACATTGGAGTAGGAGGATTCAATGTTTGACAAAATTGAAGATAGCTCTGCTTGATTTATAGCTATTTGCTGAGCAATATGCTCAAGCACTTTATTGTCAAACTTCTTTTCTGCTTTCTCAATTAACTTTACTTGACCAAAAGAGTCCTCATTGAACTTAGTGACTGCCTCTGCCAACTGCAACAAAATGTGTTGAGAGGAATCAATTTCAACACCTATAGCCTCTGTTAGAATGTTCTTGGCATCTTCTATGATCTTATACTCCTTGTCTCTTTCCTCTTTTAATTTCTTTTGCTTTGCCTTCTTTTGGAGGAGTTCACCAACTATTTTCATTTGGTCTGTAGTAAGATTTGCAAAATCCCATTTTGGAATTTCTATTTCCTCATCTAAATCTATGTCTTCTTCTATGACTTTACTCTTGCTCAAAAATCTTGTACTCAGTTGAACCTTAGGTCCAACTGTCATTGTACTTAATGCTTTTGAATCCAGAATAGAAATTATTGTAGATATAGTAGGATTTGCAGTAAAAAATGATATAGCCCCAACTGATGGAAAACTTGATGAACCCAAAACTGAAGTATGCACAATTGTAGTATCAAAAATTGAAGTACTTACTGAAGTATCCAATATTGAAGTACTTACTACTGTAGAACTCAAAATTGTAGAAGGTGCTGAAGTAGTTGCTGGAGATTGCAACTTGGTAGAAGGAGGCTGTAGCTCAGTGGATGAAGTGGTAGCCACTTCTATCATTGATACATTGAGTTGTGTTTGAGCATATATATCCTTGACAATTTGCCTTGCATTCTCCCATCTCATCTTGACTTTATCCAATAGAACACCTAGAATTTGTGAAGCCATATCATCAGGTGAGTACTTCCATTGCCCCATTTTCTCAATAACAACATCTTCAATCTCCTTCTACTCTATCTCTATCTAATTTCATATTTGAGAGATTTGAAGTTTTCCATTCCAGATCCTTCTCTCAAATTCTTAATGTTTTCTTCAAATGTGGGAGGAGGCCTTTTAAATACTACATCACCACTATTTTTACCTACCTTTCCCCTTGTTCTTCTTGTGAAGACTGCAATAGATTGTTTAGGTGCCTTGGTGATGGTCGCCTTCCCTTTCTTCTTCACTCTCATCCTTTTCCTCTTCTTCTTTAATGTCCTCTCCTTTTCCATTAGTTAACATTAGAGGTGTGCTAGATTGCATCTTGGCCATCCTCTTTCTACCTTTGTTAACCGCCTGTGGGAGCTTTATGCTTAGTTCTATTCTTACCTTTGCTTCATCATATGTTCCAAAGTATGGAGCCTTTGGATGAACAGGCTCATTTATTAGGGCTTCAATTATGTCCTTGGTTTCATCAATATTTACCTAATAGGGAAGAGGTTTCACCCATACAGTTCTTCGTCTTACTATCTAAATATATACTCTATCACAGTCCACCATAAAACAAACATCATCTTTGTAATCTTCCACTAACTTTTGTGGAATCCTAAATCTATTGTTCATCTTTTCCTTAAAAGTTTGAAAATAGTTGTCCATTATGCTCACAAAATTCTCACCCATTTTAGCAATATATTCATTTATCTGATATAGTATAGGCACATCTTTCCTCCATTCTATCGTGCCTTTTGATGGGAAAAACTTTTGAACATAGAAAAATAGACAAGTCAACAGTGAAACAAACTTACATGGATTGTTCTTTGAAGTTTGAATGCTCTCCATATTCTTGTTGAACTGCTTCAACAACAAATCTGCAAGGTCATATGTTAGATTGTTCTTCACAATCTTATATGCTAGGTCAACTGCTTCACATGGAACACTATTCTATTGGCTTGAACTATATATCTTGTGGGCTATGACATGTCTACCAAATTTCAACTCTGCATCAGTTATACTGCTTATCTTCATACCTCTACCATCCCACTCGGCTAGGGTTTTCTTTTCTAGCTCCGCCCGACCTAGAGTTTTTGTAGATTTTGCCTTGGCAAGCATGGGAAGACCTATAACTCGGTGAATCATCTTCTTTGTGATCTCTATTGGTTGCTCAAGCCAAATTTGGCCTTCATGCACTCAGCTTAGGATATATCTAATCCATTTTATTTGGAAACTCTGAGGCAAGTGGGTGATATGTATCAAACCCTTATCTTCCAAATGTTTATACTCTGGTTTGAGAACACCATTAACACACAATTCATTTTGAGCAACATCTATTTCTAGGGTTCCAAGCTCTTGAATTGTACCTTTAAAATGACTGCGTATATCATTAACAAGAAGTACCTTGGGAGGGATCTGAGATTGAGCTCCACTTGGGTCTAGGGTTTCTGAAACCACGGGAATGAGTTTGAAATTTGGCACCTTCCATTCTCCTTGGACCAACATTTCTAAACCTTTCTTCACTTTGGTGCTAGTTGATGCCATGGTAGCTCGGTAGACAAAGAAAATTCTTCAAAAAATTTTTGCTGCAAATTTTGCTTCAAATCACTTGATCGCACTAAGAAATCTCTCTGTTCTCAATATGCTAAAATTTTTAGTGAAGAATGAACTCAATTTCATGCTTTTTGTTAAAAATTTGCCATTAATGCTTAGTACGAAAGTAGATAAGTTCAGCATTGTACTGGACAGACTGTCATCCACTATTGCATTGATTTCTCAGTGAAGACTCCGCAACTCGCTGATCATAAGAATTCATACTGCTCTGACCATACTCGGTAACCTCATGAAATTTGGTTACTCCTGACCTTGCTCAGTGGTAATTGATACCGACCTTCTTAGTGATCCTTCTGTATCTTGCATACTAATTTGGATCTTTCTTCCTTTCAATTCTGGAACTATTTTGGAATTTTTCTATGAAGATATAGTTCCAGTGCTTTCTTGGAGACTTAGTTGGAATTGATAGAGCCACCCTCTTCATGAGTGACTTCATTACTTGGACTGGTTTGCTTGGTAGGTTTAGGAATCCACTGTTGTCTCATTTGCTTCCTGATGCTATTTGCTTTTTCTTTCTTTTCATCTTCAACTCTGCCTATATTCATGCAATTTTTAGCTATATGACCAAGTTCAGTGCATGTATAACATCTTATGATAGTATCCCTTTTTCTCAAGTGATGCCTTACACAATTTATGCCAATGTGTCCATATTCTCCATAGTAATGACACCTACACCAAGTGTTGTAATCCCAACCAAATATTGCTTTCACAATTTGTTCTGCTGGATTGGATGTTTTAGATCTGCATTCAGATGCCTTGTGACCTTGTTTGTTACATTTGTGACATTTGCCTTCAAATCTTGGTTTCTCCTTACATTCATTTGCTTTATGACCATGCTGATTGCAATTGTAGCATTTTCCATTGAATTTTACTTTTCCATTGTTCCAACATTTGTTTGAAGTATGACCTATTTTTCCACAGTGATTACAAGTAGGTTTCTGATTCTTTTGAGTACCTTGATTAGAGGATTCACCTTCCTCTTTGTATCCAAGTCCCACTTTTCCTTTTTGCTTGTGCAGCTGACTCATATCTTCTTGAGATTTCATCATTCTCTCATTGATTTGCCTTTCAGTGTTTAGGTCATTCACCAATCTTAAACTGATTTGCTTTTCAGATCTCAGCTCCTCTCTTATCATTTCATTTTCTGATCTCAGAGTCAAGATTTCTTCATTTGCATTGGAGACTTGATCAATAAGGTTTTCTAGCTGAAGAGTTTGAGTCCGGATTTCATTGTTCTTTCCATCTAATTCATCTTTCATCTTGTTTCTTTGTTCCAAGATTTCATAGAATCTTGTTGACTGAATTTCCTGTTCTCTTTTCAATTTTCTTACTTCTTGCAAAAATCCATTCTTTTCTAGGAGTTCTTTGATTGCATTGTTTGCTTCATCTGAGCTGCTTGAAGGGAAAAAATCTTCAATCTTTTCTTCAACATACTGGTGGTCATTCATCTGATTTGCAAGTTCCTTCCTTCTTTTTAGGGATTGGGAAAGATGTTGTTTTGCTTCCTTGAGTTGAGCTATGGCCATTTCCAGATCTAGCTTTTCCTTTTCAATTGTTTTGTTAAGTCTGAATATCTCCATTGTCTTGGATCTTTACTCAAGTTGTCAAACTTTATCTTGAGAACCACAAAGCTCTGATACCAATTATTGGAAATATTCAAGACTAGCCAAGTTACTGAGAGGGGAGGGGTGAATCAGTAACTTCAAAAACTCTTTACAAATTGCAGATCTTAACAATATTCCAAATAACATTTAGCTCATTGATCTAATTGCATGCATGAGAAACTGAAAATATAAAAGCATTCATAACACTTGAACACAATGATTTGGTGACCCAGAAACCTTCCAAATAGAAAGTAAAACTAGGGTGGGTATGATACCCACAAAACTTTAATATTGCAGTATAAAGTTAGCCGGTTAAGGCTTACAATGATCACTTCTGATGATCTGCCCTATTAGGAGCAATTACGACTGCTAGGTCCACCTTGTCAGAGGATTTACAAACATATAATGAAGTATGCACTCAGTTAAGAGATTTTACAAAAGACTGTTAAGTCTACCTTGTTAAAGGATTTGATGTTGATTCACCTGTTAGGATGAAACAGTAGATCTCTTACTTGCAACTGAATTTGCTGATTGAGATTCCTTGATGTACTGATCACCTTTTGTGATAAATATGTCTCTGCTGCTCCTTATACTGCTGTAGCCCTTTGTAATTCGCTTATCTCTGCTTTCCATGCATCTTCGCATATGCACATACACTTTTCATATATTTCCATGCACACACTTCTATGTTGGATGTGATACAAAACATTACTTATATATCAATCCAATAAAATACTCACAAAGTCGGCTAACATACAAGTTAACACAAGTATTACTAAGTCGGCCCAAATATAGTTACACGGTTTCTGTAAACTGACTTGGTGACTTTCTGATACATAGCATCCACTGCATTACTCGACATCATCATGCACTCGGTAGAAGTGGAGGCTTAATTGGTCCATACTAAACACTCAATTGTAGTTTTGAACTCGGTATACACTGGAGACTCGGTAGATACAGTGTCACTCGGTAGAAACTAAATTCCATGTTTACCATGCCAACACTCAGTAAACACTGCTCATCTCATCACTCGGCTAACACTGGCTTCGTATCACAAGAATTGATAACTCGGTAAGCACTGCGAAGCTCGGTCACCACGGATTGCTTGGTAAGCACTATTCTGCTTGGAGAGCACGGTAAGCATACATAATCTGAATAAGTGTTGTCACTAATGACAAACATAACTTAATGCCAACACAACCAAGTACCATCATTTTGCGAGATGGTCATTTTCCTCGCAAAATAAGTTTAACTCATATAGAATTACTTAATATAAACTAACATATTTTTTTAACATTGTCACAAATGGCTCTAACTTGACGAAAATAAAATTTTATTTTAATAAAATTGAAAAATCAAGATTAATTAATTTAATATAAAAGTAAACCAATCATTTTGTACATGTATTTCCCTATCATATTAATATTACATGCAATATAAATTACTCTTCTAGCTAAAATAACTCAATGTATATATAGATAGTTACTTCGCAATGTCTTGAAACTCTCACTTTCTTTTACTCTTCTTTGTCTAAAGTTACATGACCATTTTAAAAACCTCAGAAATCCAGATAACTAATTTACGTGATCTAAAAATCTGTAACCTCCCCACGATACATACAATATAAATTACTCATTTATCTAAAATAACTCAATATATATAATAGTTACTTCACAATATCTTAAAACTCTCACTTTCTTTTACTCTTCTTTGTCTAAAGTTACATGAATAACTAATTAACATTGTCTAAAAATCTGTAGCCTTCCCATGATAGAAGTTTGAAGACAATGCGTCTATTCATTCATCCGATGGAAATTTATCTCTAAAGTGTCATGAGTAGGTGGGAATCCTTTTTCTAAAAGGCGAATATAACAAATGGAAATTTTCTAATATCCATGATTAGGTGGTGTATCCTTCGGCCCGCTACGCCGACCGTAATCTTCTACATATTCTGTGCTTCTCCTTTCAATCTGTTTAATCATCAATGCAACCAATAAATCCCCTTTAAAACTTCATTAATATAGAATTCCATGTGCACTTTTATAATATGAATTGATTACATCTTTGTTTAAAAGAGATTTTGTACCTCTGCGTTGTCGATCGCTGTTACGCCCAATTTTCTTTCATCTCTATTATCAGAGTCTGCCAATCATCAAAATGGTATGAATAATAACCTTTAAATGCTTAAGAAATTACAAATTTGAAGTGAAAGACAAAATTACCGAGGAGACGACAGTCTGATCGAAGAATTAAGGCCAACACTAGGAAAACAATGATGGTCGAGTGTCGGCCCATCCCAGTCTGAATGAAATACAGGAGATATGAGGTTCGTTATTATTTGTTAATGGAGAAGAGCATATATAAAGTTCATCGGGGTGACTTTCAGCTGCTTGGACGATTTCAAACTTCGATTTATTTCCCGCGTTCTAACGAGGAAGGGACATCATCTTCATACATTTATTTCCAGCGAAGAAGGTCGTCTCAACTGTAAAGTTCATCTCTCTCCGTGGAAAGTTCGTAACCAAGACTTTCAGCTATTTCGAAGATTTAAAACTTTTAATTTCTTTGGCGTGTTTTAACGCCAGAATACCTCATTTTGTTCTATTTTTTTAAAATTTAAATACTTCTGTCTAAAATTTCAAATTTTAGACCAACTTCACAGGGAATTAAAATTGTCAAACAGAAAATTGAAAATGTTTGGTTTAGTGATATTCAGAGTGATTAGATTTAATTGAAATCTCTTGCCCTTCAAGCACGTCGTAACAAATCTTTCAGTCAATAATCGGCTAGAGCCACCGCCTCGATAAACAAGTCAATGTTGAATTTCAATGTTCAAGTCAGTATCAATTATCTCAAATCTATAACTAAGTCAATAATTATTTGTATGGGGTGTGAAAATTCTAATGAAGCTACTGATTATTAATCTCTTGTTTTATATAGATTATTTGATTGCTGAAAATGAATTCACATCAAATATTGAAAAATAACACAACTGCAACTTCACAAATAAAATCATATATGAAAATGTGCAATACAAGGAACACAATATTTTTAGACAAATTACCCCTAGGAAAACTCCGAAATGAAAATGAGTACTGCAGATGAGGAATTATATTAAATTTCAGTAAATCAAGAGATACATAAAATTGCTTGCCTCTTATTGGTAGAGTTCCGCCAATCTCCTCCAGAAATTCTTCTCCCAATTTCTCCGGCTAAGATTCCACCATTGTTGTCTCCAACACTATCATCGTGCCCTCGCTATGAGTGCAAAACTTATTTTCTAACACTTCAAATGCTTCTCAAGTCTCTTCTCCAAATGCCCAATGACCCCCTTTTATACTACTCTCATTGGAAAACCAACAGCCGAGATTTAATCTAAATCAACAAAAGAGATATATTAGACGCTAGCAAACCCTAACTAATTAGTTGCTAGAAGTCTGTAAAGAAATGCATTAACTAATAAACATTTGTTTGAACTCTAACAAATAACTTAAGAAAAACAAATATTAACTAATACTTGCAGATGGAGAAACAACTTCTAAGCTACCAAAACTAACACTCCCTCTTAGCGAGGAAGTTGTTCTGCATGACACCCAACATATATCTAAATAAGATGAATTTCACCTTCCCCGATGCCTTAGTCAAAATTTCTGCTACCTATTGCTCCATATGTATATAGTATAACTGAACAATCCCCCATTGTACACAATCTCTGATGAAGTGATACCTGATGTCGATATGCTTAGACCTATCATGAAACACTAGATTCTCAAATAACATAATACAACTTTAATTGTCACAGTGTATCACTGTAGTATCAACCCTCTAACCAGAAAAGGCCACTAGTAACTTCTGAAGCCATATAGCTTCACACGTCACCATGCTAGCTACTATGTATTATGCTTCTGCAACACTCAAAGCCATGGACTTCTACTTCCTACTGAACCAAGAGACAACTCCTGATCCCAAACTGAAGCAATACCCCGAAGTGCTTTTCATGTCAATTGTACTCCCTATCCAATCTGTTTCAGTATATTCTATCAACTCGATTCCTTCACCTCGAACATATTTAATCTCGTACTCAAATTTACCCTGCAAATAATGTAGTACATGCATTGTCAATATCCAATGCACTCTTTGGATCAACCATATATCGACTAAGAGAGTTTACTACAAAAGCTATATTTGGCTCATTGTTAGTTGTTAGTGAGGAAATATTGCTTTATGTTGTGTTGATTTTCACAAGATGGGCACTAATTTGGCTATTCAAATACGCGTAGACAGTTGCATTTAGAATTATTTTGTAATGCATTGAAACAATAATATTAAGAACAGAGAAAATTTGCATCATAAAAATGACCTTAAAGACGCATAAATGTTTAAAGTGTGAATTATATAGGAAAATATCACAAAAAAATCAAACTTTTAGAATTTAAATGAAAATTGCTATATGTGTAGCTTCAGTTTTTAGAAAATCCTTAAAGCCCCCGACTCACAAGTGATAGGAAATAAGGCATATAACAAAGAATAATATAAGATCTTTATTATTTTATTATTTTGGAACCCTAGCCTCCAAAGGAAAATGCAAATGTAGAGAAACCCCCATTAAAGTGTGGTTGGTAGCCTTTATTTGTTAGATAAAAACTCTTAGAAGTTCACGAACAACACAAAGAGATAAAGTTGACATGAAACATCAAGATAATTATATAGGAAATTTATTCATATCATAAGCATTATATTAGAGAAACCCCCATTCATTGTCGAAATGATGAGCATTTGGGTGAGAGCAACAGGATACTCAAACCCTCATAGCCAATATAGAAAAGTTGTAGTCATGAATAGAATGACATGCAAAGTGGCACATGTACAACATGAAAATAATGTTTTTATTATTTTAGGAAAATAAAAATGGAGCTAGAGGGTCTACAATATGGTTGTTAGTGAGAAAATTCATACCTTGAATGCCATGACGCACAAACATATACATGAAATCCCATTAAGCCATTTCTCAAATTGTACCTTCTCCATGCATGTGTTAGAAGAGGAGTTTCTAGAAGATCTCCACAAAGAACTAGAATTCCCTCAACCAAATCGATAATACTCAATGGTGACAGGCATAGGTGATAGAGAAAGACCTGATTTGTTGTTGTGGTTGAAACCCATAAAGACCAAAAGATGAAAAAGTTGAAATGATCATTCATGGTTTTTGTTCTAAAAGGAATTCATAGCTTATTTCTTTTTTGTGCAATTTTTTTCTTATTTTATGCCACAAGGTTCTTATTTTTAATACTGTACATTTATATTTTTAAGTAATATATCTACTTACTTAATAAATATAAATGTAAAGTTTTTGAATAAAGGTAAAAATAGGTTTGTAAGGGGGGACCTAAAACCCCTTACAAGGCAGATACAAAAGATATAACATTAAACCCACTAAAAAGAGACATGGCCAAAAAAACTAGCCTGCCACCAGACCTGAACCAACAACAAAAACCAACCTAAAACCAGTAAACAAAAACTGACTCCTAGCAATAGAAACACAGAAAAAATAGGAAACACAAAGCAAAGGAACTAGGAAAACTCTAGCAAAGTTTCCTCCATATCTTTTTTAGGCTTGGACATCTTATTGATGTCCGTATTGAGATCTGAGAGCTGCATAATCCTCTCCTAAATCTTCTTCTTCTTTGACGATCTAGTACACTTTCTTGGCCTAGTCTGATCCTCATCATCATCTTTGGTATCATCTATTTTAACAGGTGACCCGACGTTCAACTCCTACTTAATGTTATTAATGTAGTCAACCGCAGTACCCATAAACTGGTTTTTATCCATCAAAATCTTCTTGAGGGTGGCCTCCATCCTTTCGACCTTATCCTATAGCAAGCCCTTCTTCACATCAACCATGTTCTCCCCTGCTTTGTTCCTCCAGTCAGACCCAGGATGCATCCTCTCCTGAATATAGTCCACTTTAGCATAAAGGGATTTGAGGTTAATACTCAAGGTCTTGATCTCATGAAAAAACCATTTAACTAGGCGAAACAAATACATGGACCTTGCTTTGGTTGTTTGTAAAATGCCAAAAGGAGGGTCAATTTTTTCCTCCAGATCTTCCTTGAGGAGATGAAAATTTCTCTCCTACATATCAATAGTCTTTAGGAAAGGGATAGTTCTAGAGGAGGACAAAATATCCTTGTCTAGAGTGGTCTCATCACATATCACATCTTTATCTTTTTTATTCGACATCTCCTCAATGACATCTTCATTGTTCAGAGAAATGGGGACATCATGGTCCCCCAAACTGGCATAGTCAACTAGGATCATTCTGGTCACCCATGTCAAAAACAATCTCCATGTTTTTAATCCCCTCCGCTTATGTGTCACTACCAGTACCAGACTGAGAGTCCTTTTTATCATCCTTAGGTTTTTTTGGAGAATTCCCTTTAAAATATGAGAAACCCCCAACACTAACCCCCTCTGACTCAGTCTCCATACCACTTTTCTTTTCAAATCTCAATTTTTTAGAAGACGATCCCTCCTTAACCTATTCCACCCTACCTCTTTTGACCAAGCAAATAGCAAACCCATCACCTAGAATCTGGGGACGAGACGGGCTAAGATCTTCATTCTTCTTAACATGCTTGATAATGAGAAGGATAGGCCCTTCATGAAGGATCATCTTATTCTCTTTTCTTTTATGCCCATAAATACTATGCCAAAGAGGTAAGAAAATAATAGGGAAAAGAAACCCTAACCTTATGCCTAAAGTGACATAGAAGGAAAAACTGATAAGAATGGGCCCTTTTATATGTCCCATTAAGGGTTATGTACTCCATAATAGCCACCATCACCTTCGACCATATTTCCTTGAAATTCATGACATCATAGCACCCCCCAACATCCTTGATGATATTGCTTGCTTCCTCTTCATCCTTAGGGAAATAGTGAATGGCATTGTAGGAGACCTTCTTGTCCCTAAAAAATTTCATCCCTTTCATGCTAAGGCCTGAAACCTCAGCAATGAGATCCGCAGTAATCTTGACATTCATCCCCCCAATATTTACAGTGCCATCCTTCCAACTATCAACAAAAATCTTGGTAACCCCTTCATTAAAGCCATGTAGTTTCTCCATGAAAGGAGTAAGCACACCTTTTCACAACTTATTCTAGACCTCCTTCTCTTCCTTCCATCTTTGATAATTCTTAGGTTCATGATGATTCATCTCCCAACCCATCCAATCGGAAGTAGTAATAGTACAATGAGGATACATAGAAAGATACTTCTACAAGATGAAAAAAAGGATAAAGGTAAAACTTGTCACCACTCTAAAAAACTCATGTATTCTCCTCTCATTCTTGGGAAAGCCAAAAATTTCCATAATGATATAGTAACCCTTATTGAAAATTTGTCTTGTCATTATTTCTACGGAGATACTCCAAATCAGCCCTCCTACTGTGAATCTTATCATACACCACCTTAGCTCTCAAATCGACATTAAGTTTACTGCCTCCTTGCCAAGTCATGATTTCATCCAATTTGACACCCAGGTTAGCCAAGGCATCAACCGTTCTATTTTCCTCATGATACACATGTGAAATAAGTACCTCTTGTAAAGTATTAATAATTTCAAGAGCATCTTTAATAAAATCTCTAATTGTCCATGACAGTTTGGATTTACCCTTGATGTAATCTAGAATGCTCATTGAATCACCCTCGATCAAGACTTTATTACACTTAGCTAAATCAATAATTTTTAAAGTATGAAGAAGACCTCCCACTTCCACCATGTGGTTAGACTGAATGCCAATCAGGAAGGCCACAATAGCAATACAGTTATCCTCATCATCCCTAATCATCCTACCATGCTGAACAGGACCCAGGTTTCCCTTAGAGGCCTCATCAAAATTAACTTTGATCCAACCTTTGGGGGGAGAAAGCCACAAAGAATTTTCTCATGATGACCTAGAGGCTTTAAAGTCCTTGATGGGGTTGAAACCAGAAAACAAATCAAGCTTCCTTCCCATTGAAGCCTCACAATTATCCTGGAGACTTCTTTTTATTTTCTCTTCCACCACAAAAGGGGGCAAAGAGGTGTTTCTGAAAACCATGTCATTGTGCTCTCTCCATATTTTCCAAATGACACGAGGAGCAATAATATTCCAAATATTTCTATCGATACCCATATCCACATTCCTCCATTGGATAAAAACATCCCACATGCAGCTAGAGAAAACCCAGTAAAGATTCCAAATACTTAGATCCAAATTCCAAACTTCCCACGAAGAGGAACAAGAAACAACAAGATGAAAATTAGTTTCCTCCACCTTTAAACAAAGGAAGAAATGGTTAACCAACATCATCCCCCTCTTCTCGAGATTATCTAGCTTAAGAATCTTATTTTGCAAAATGAACCAATAAAAAAAGTTAATTTTAGGTATCAATCTCTTATCCCAAACCTTAGCCCAGAAAGGGGGAGGGTCTGATTGGTCCAAAAGAAGAGTTGTAGCTGAGGAAATTGTATAGGACCTAGAGGGATGAACATCACACATCAAAGCATCCTCACCATTGGCTCAGGTTTCTGCACATTGAGATCCAACATCAAAGCTTTAAGGCTGTCATCCACCATTGCCAGATCAACCCTCGACAGATTACACCAATAATTACAAACCCAGGGACCAAATCTATGATTGCACTCCTTAATGAGAGGATGAACATTAATGGTAGAGGTGAGTGGAGAGATCTAAAGCCAACTATCCTCCCAAAACTTACTATTGCATCCATTACCTAGCATCCACTTCGCTTCCATGAGAGAAGTACTTTTATCTTGCTCGATACTATTCCAAAAAGAAAAACCATTAATCCTAATATCCAAGTTCAAAAAATCCACAATATCGGTGAAATGGAAGAGGTGCTTCTTAAGGATGATTTGGTTCCATTCCTTCTGCTCACGATAGATCCTCCATATTTGTTTGGCTAGTAAACCACTGTTAACCAGCCTTATCAGAAAAACCCCAAAACCTCCCCATTTCAAGGGTTTAGAAACTTTATCCCATGCCACCAGAGCTAGCCTTTTTCTATCCTCAACGCCAGACTAGAGGAAGTTCCTCTAGATTTCTCGATAAGATTTGTAAATTTTGAGGGAATTCTGAAAAGACTCAAAGCATCAATGGGAAGGCTTTGCAAAGAGGCTTTCAAGACAATGAGTTTACTAGCTTGACTCAAGAGAGCACCTTTCCATCTAGCCAGTTTTCTATTAAACCTCTCCACAATATTTATCCAAAAGAACTAGTCAACTTAAAACTAGAGGGTGACCAAGGAAGGTAGTGGGAAATTCCTCAATGTAACAACCAATCAACCGGCCAATACAAAGTTGTCTATCCATGGGCATGTTAATAAAGAACAAAGAACTCTTCTCCTAGTCGATAGATTTCCCTGTGGAAGATGAGTAAAGGGAGAGGGCCTTCTTCACATTTCTAGCTTTATTGATAGTAGAAGATCCCATTATAACTTTGTCATCCACAAAAAGCTCATGGGGGTAGGTATTCAAGGAAAAAGAAGTCTTAATGCCTTTGATCAAGCCTTTCCCAATAAACTTTTAAAAAAATGATGAAGGCATTCGACCATAATAGAAAAAGATGATAGGATATAATAGATCACCTTGATGAATCCCTCTGGAAGGTTTGAAAAATATAGAAGAAGAACTATTAACAATCAGATCCATAGAAGAAGTACTAATAAGCTGGTTAACAAGCTGAATGAATTTATTGTAGAAGCCAAAGGCCTTGAGAACTCTCAAAAGTAGAGACCAATCCACCTTATCATAGGCCTTAGAGAGATCTAATTTCAAAATAAAAGCAGGATTCTAAGACACATGATAGGAATGCATCACTTCATGAACTTTGATGATAGAATCCAAATTTTTTTGACCCGAGACAAAACCACATTGATGAGGAGAAATGATATTAGGTAGAAGAGAAAGCAATCTCAGTGTAATCACCTTGGAGAAGATCTTATAGATAGAGTTACAAAGACTGATCGGTCTAAAAGTGTTCATAGTATCCGCACAAGGTTTTTTTAGGAATGAGAACAATGAACATAACATTCAATTCCTTTAGAAGGGATTGAGAACCAAAGAACTCCTTGACCGCATTACTAACATCCAATCCAAAAAAAATCCAAAAATTCTAAAAGAAAAAGTGGGGAAAACCATCCGGCCCAGAAGATTTCTTACCTTCCAAAGAAAAAAAAGCTCTTTTAATCTCTTCTACCAAAGGGATGGCAACCAAAGACAAGTTAGCTCCCTGATCCATTAAAGGGGGAATGGAATCAAAATGGAGATCTTGATCAACACTAGATAAAGAAAAGTCTTTAGTTAGAAGAGAAGAAAAGAAATTAACCATGGCATTAGACATATCCTTATCATTCTTCACAACACCAGAAGGAAGATGAATGTTAGAGATTCTGCTAGAGGCCTTATGCTTAGAAGTGGTCATATAGAAGGAATGAGTATTCTTATCTCCAGCTTTCAGCCACAAAGATCTAGATCTTTGTCTCTAGTAGACTTCCTCCTTAGATATGATGTTATGCAGGCTAGACAAAAGAGACTCTTCTTTGGCCTTAGATTCAAGAGAGAGACCATCCTGTTGAATAGAATACTTGATAGAATCCATCTTAGCCTTAAGAGTTTTTTTAGACTTGAAGATATCCCCCAAAAAATGTTTACTCCAAGCTTTGATGTTAACCTTAATGTGATTGAGTTTTTTGGCCACTTTTAACATAGCAGAACCCTAGATTTGAACATCCCACCACTCTTTAATCCAGATCTCAATATTCGGATGGTCCAACTAGATCTTCTCAAAGAGAAAGGGAACACTTGTAGAAGTGGCCAAGGGATTTTTGTAGGAGCAATGATGTTGTAGACATAGGGATGTTAGGCAGAAAGATATCATTCAATTTGTTGTAGGAACTTTGGGTTTAGGAAATAATAGAGGGAAAAATCCTTGTAACGTGAGTAAAATATCAATAAACAGTTAATGTTAAGTAAACATTAATAAAGGCTAAAAGCCTTACGAATGTAGTGGTTGCCAAATAGTTGGTAACTATTTGACATTGGTATTTAGTTCTCTCCAATGTCGATTGGAAAGTGCAATGTTGGGCAGAAAGTATTGAGGAAATTAGGGAGTTTGAAGATAATTTTATGTTCTGAAAAAGTAAATGAATTAAGAAGTTCAACGGTGGTTTCTAGAAATTCTATTTTCTTTCTCTCTATTCCATCATTCTTTTCAATGTTTTAAATCTACATTCTATTTGAAATTAATGTTGAATCCATTGTTGTTCGAATGTGATAGACTGTAACATTTGTTTGCGAGTATAATAAAACTCTGACACTAGGCATGACTGCTAAATGACTGCTTGGTATTATTCTACTCCACCATGATTCCTACTCGTGCATTCTACATATGAAGAGGCCAGAATGTGTTGAAGGATGAGTAGGAGGATTGTATCATATATTTTTCATGGTTATCTACAGGGAAGTGTCATGTATTGGAGGAATGGACGCGTGGTGAAGGGGCAACATCTCTATGCGCTTGCTGTGTGTTGAATGAGGATAAGGAAAAGAGGTGTGGGGATGGGATTCAATGCTGAAGATTGAATGATCAAAGGTTGCAATGATTGTGAGGCTGCTGGAGCAAGGAGAATTTTTTGCTATTTGCTAAATAGAAAGTTCTATCATTGTTGGATAGTATATTAATTGCAGACTGGGCTGACTTTGATGCCCTTAACCTTCTTGGTTGTGTTCGCTTCAAACCATTAAAGGACATAGTCTCTGTTTGAAGACTAGACTCGATTACTTGGAGATTTCATGCCAATATCATGGCTAATTGTTTGTTTAAGAGCCTATGATTGTTGTGAATGGATTCAAGTTACAGGGGTGTTGGTTGCATTCAAATATTCTATCATTTCATAACATGATGCTGCTATAGATTTCCTCTATTATTCTCCATTCCATTTCATTGTGTGGCTGCTTGCAGACTTCTTGAAGGTGTCTCCTCATCATATTGGTATTAGTGCGAAACTAGATCTTGTTGGGAAGTGTATGTCTATGGAGGAATCACAGGCAGAAGTTGAGGCTCACACCATGCCTCCCAAAAGTATGACTCTAGAAGCCATCAAGAAGATGATGGAAGAAATGCTAGCAGAGAAGTTGAGGCAGTTCAAGGAGTCTAGTGATAGAAGTAAGGAGAATGAGGTGGAAGAAGGTTCTAGTGGAGATGAAGAGGAAGAGCAACACCAAGATCTAGTAAAGGGTCTGCCTATAGACCAGAAAGAATTTGTGGATGCTTTAAAGTCAGTAAGATGAGATGGTACTGACAAGTTACCCACATATGGGGGTAGTCTCAATAGCGAGGAGGTTATTGAGTGGATTGAGACAATAACCAATCACTTTGAGATGAATGAGGTCCCTAAGAATGACAGTGTAAGGATTGCAAAAGGAAGGCTAAGAGGATCTACTCTCTAATGGTGGAATTATGTTCAAGGAGAAAGGATACAAAATGGAAAGAATCTGATTTCTTCATGGGAAGTGATGAAGACAAAAATCAAGGCAAAATTTCTACCCGTAGATTACGAGGTGCAGTTGTTCAAGAAGCTACAAATATTGAAGTAGCGGGAGATGGAAATGAATGCCTAAATAGAGGAGTTCCATAGGTTGAATCTTAGGGAAAAGAAATAAGAAGAGGAACCAGAAAGTGGCCAAGTATTTGAATGGTCTGAGGATAAACATACAAGAGAAGATTAGCTTCTTAACCCTAGATATAGTGGGGAGGTGTTTTCAGATTTCTCTTAAGGTTGAAGAGAAGTTGAAGAGGAAGAGTGATTAGCACCAATGAGGGAGATGTGGAAGGAATGACCGAGGTAGGGGAAACTTCAGCAATAAAGGACAAGGCTAGAGGTCCCAAGGTGAGTATAACCCCAGGGAGTAGGCGGGTGACTCAAGTAGTAGAGGAGGCTACGGTGGAAGGGTATCTAATGGAGGAAGGTCGGGTGGATCAGGTAGAGGATCTAGGTTCTCAAGGATGAAGTGCTATAATTGTGGTCAGTTGGGACACCTGAAGTATAAGTTTCCACAAAAGGTATCCACTTCTTAGAATGGTGAAAGGAGGGTCACTTATGTACAAGAAGATAATGTGAGTATGAACTCACTAGAAGTTCAGTTGATGACAAAGGCTAAGGGAGAAAGTCTCATGATAAGAAGGACACTTCATAAGGAACTGGTAAAGGAAGATAACACCCAAAGGAGGGATCTCTTTTGAGTTCAATGCAAGGTAAAGGGAAAGTTGTGCAAGGTGATAATTTTTTTGGGTTCCACGGATAATATCATATCACTTGAGGCTGTAAACAAATTGAAGTTGGAGAGACTTCCACATTCTTTTCCATACAAGGTCAGTTGGTTGAATAAGGGGATGCAGGAAGTTGTGAACAAGCAAGCTTGGGTAGAGTTCAACATAGGGGGATATAAGGATAAGATACTATGTGATATCCTGCCTATGGATGCTTGCCACCTCTTGATAGACAAACCTTGGCAATTTGATAGGAAGGCACAACATGATGGCGAGAAGAAATCTTCTAGTTCTCAAAAGGATGGGGTAACCTATAGGCTGACTTCTGAAGGAGAAGAGAAAGGGGCTGCTCAAGTTGGACCTAGTTTGTTGATGGTGGGTGAGAAAGAGTTCATTAATTCTCTTGAAGAAGAGGATGGAATAGGCTTTGCATTGGTGCTTAAGCCTAAGGAGGATAGCATTAAGGAAAGTAGAACAACATGCCCGAAAGAAGTGGAGGAGTTGTTGAACCAATACAAGGACATCATTGCTGATGTAATGCTTGAGTCTCTACCACCAATGGGAGACATAAGTCATCAGATTGATCTCATTCCTGGAGCAATGCTACCTAATGAGGCAGCATATAAGATGACACCACACCAGAATGAAGATATTGCTAGACAAGTGCATGAGTTTCTTGACAAGGGGATGGTAAGGAAAAGTCTTAGCCCATGTGTCATACCCTTAGTTCTTGCTCCTAAGAAAGATGACAAGTGGTGGTTATGTACCGATTCTAGGGCCAATAATAGGATAACTATAAGGTATAGATTTCCTATTCCTAGAAAAGAAGATTTGTTAGATTGTTTGGGGGGAGCTTCATATTTTTCTAATATAGACCTCAAAAGTGAGTACCATCAAATAAGGATAATAGAGGGTGATGAATGGAAGATGGCTTTCAAAACTAATGAAGGGCTATATGAGTGGCTGGTTATGCCATTCGGTTTGTCTAATGCTCCTAGTATGTTTATGCGACTAATGAATGAAGTTTTGTAGGACTTCATTGGGAAGTTTGTTGTTGTCTATCTTGATGACATTTTGATATACAACAAAAATAAGGAAGAGAATTTGTAACACTTGAAGATGGTTCTACAAAGGCTGCAGGAACAACAGTTGAAGATAAACTTGGAGAAGTGTGACTTCTTGAAACAAGAGTTGGTGTATCTTGGGTTTTTGATATCCAAGGAGATCTAAAAATGGATCTGGCCAAAGTATAGGCCATCCTTAATTGGCCAACACCAAGGGCTGCTAGAGAGGTTCGAAGTTTCCATGGCTTGGCCACGTTCTACAGGAAGTTCATAAGGAACTTCAAAAACATTTGTGCACCCATTTTGGACACCATCAAAGGAGGAGGTAAAACAAAGTTTGAGTGGAATAGTGCAGCAGATAAGAGTTTTGAGGAACTCAAGAAAAAGGTAGCCAAGTATCCTATTCTTGTTTTGCTAGATTTTAATAAAGTTTTTACAATAGAATGTGATGCTAGTGGGTTTGCAATAGGGACTATTCTTAGTGAAGAAGGAAAGCCCGTTGCATTTTTCAGTGAAAAGTTGAATGAGGCAAAGAAGAAGTATTCCTCTTATGATCTAGAATTGTATGCCATGGTTGAGGCATTGAAAAAATGGAGGCACTATTTTCTGCCTAAAGAGTTTATTGTGTATACTGACAACCATGCTCTTAGTTTCTTGAATGGATAGGAAAAACTCAAGCATAGGCACATGAAGTGGGTTGAGAGTTTGCATGCTTATACCTTTACAATCAAACACAAGAAAGAAAAAGATAACAAAGTGGCTGATGCTCTTAGTAGAAGAGTATTGACGGTGCAAGAAATTCAAATGCAAAGCATGGGGGTGGATGCATTGAAGGATATGTATGCGGAAGATGCAGATTTTAAGGAAGCTTATGAGGTATGCAAGAAGTTAGAAGATGCTTTTCATTCTGATTTTTTAGAATTCATATTGCAAGATGGACTGTTATTCAAGAGAAACCAACTTTGTATTCCTAAATATTCCATGAGGGACAATGTGATTAGGGAGAAACATTGTGGAGGTCTTGGACATCATTTTGGACTCAACATGACATTGGAGTTAGTAAAAAGATTTTACTATTGGCCAAAGATGCAAACAAACAACAAGAAATTCATGGAAGGTTGTCTTTTGTGTCAAAGGGACAAGGGAGTGTCAACAAATGTTGGGCCGTATCATCCTTTTCCAATACTGAATAGACCTTGGGAATGTTTGAGTATGGATTTTGTGATGGGGTTGCCAAGGACAAAGAGAGGTTATGACAGCGTGTTTTTGGTTGTTGATAGATTTAGAAAAATGGCTCATTTTATTCCATGTAAAACCACAAATGATGCTAGTTATATTGCAGGGCTGTTATTTAAAGAAGTAGTGCAGATTCATGGTTTACCATTGAGCATTGTATCCGACAGGGACAACAAGTTTGTGGGTCACTTTTGGAGGACCTTATGGAAGAATTTGCACACTAATTTTTCTTTCAGTTCAGCCTATCATCCTCAAACAGATGGGAAAAATAAGGTGGTTAATAGATCTTTTGGAAACCTTTTGAGATGTTTGACATGGGAGCATGGAGGTATTTGGGATGACATCATACCTTAGGTGGAGTTTGCATATAATGACTCTGTGAATCATAGGACGGGCATGAGTCCTTTTGAAGTTGTTTATGGAAGACATCCAAGAGGAGTTTTTGAACTCAGGAATGTGGATGGTTTGGAGAAGAGGAGTGGACACGCAGAAGAGTTTGCTAAAGCAATGATGGAAGTGCATAAGCATGTGAAGAAAACATTGCAGCAAAATAGCCTTAAGGTGAAGGCTAAGGTAGATTTGAAGTGAAGGAATGTGCAGTTCCAAATTGGACAATTGGTCATGGTGCACTTGAACAAAGATCGATTACCTTAGGGCAGTTATATGAAGCTGATGATGAAAAAGTTTGGGCCATGTGAGATTCTAAAAAAGTACAGAGAAAATGCCTACAAGATTGCATTGCCTCCAGATGTGGCTATTTCACCTATATTTAATGTCTCAAATCTCACATTGTATAAAGGTTCAAATGAAAAATTTGTTGTAGTAGAGCTAACACTTGAACCGGATGATTGGATTCAGAAGTTTCCTTCTAAGGAGAAGCCACAGATGGAATGTATCATTAGTAGTAGAGAAGCAATGAGGACATGACACAAAGTGCACATGGAGCATTTAGTTAAGTGGAAGGGCCTTCCAGATTCAGAGGCCACTTGGTTGCCAGAAATGGAGATTCTGAGGAAAGGAGGGGACCTACAGTAATTGGTCTCTAAGAGGACTTGAGACAAATTTACCCCTGGGAGTATGCTGCAGGAGCAGTGATGCTATAGATGTAGGGATGTTGGATGGAAAGATATCATCTAGTTTTCTATAGGAACTTTGGGTTTAGGAAATAATAGAGGGAAAAATCCTTGTAACATGAGTAAAATATTAATAAATGATTAATGTTAAGTAAAAATTAATAAAGGCTAAAAGACTGGTGGATGTAGTGGTTTCCAAACAGTTGGTAATTGTTTGACATTGGTATTTAGTTCTCTCCAATGTCAATTGGAAGGTGCGTTGTTGGGAAGAAAGTATTGAGGAAATTAGGGAGTTTGAAGATAATTTTATGTTCTGAAAAAGTAAATGAATTAATAAGTTCAACGGTGGTTTCTATAAATTATGTTTTCTTTCTCTCTATTCCATCATTCTTTTGAATGTTTTAAATCTGCATTCTACTTGAAATTAATGTTGAATCTGTTGTTGTTCGAATGTGATAGACTGTAATATTTTTTTGTGAGTATAATAAAGCCCTACAACTAGGCACGACTGCTAAAAGACTACTGGGTATTATTTTTCTCCACCATGATTCCTACTTGCGCGTTCTGCATATGAAGAGGCCAGAATGTGTTGAAGGGTGAGTAGGAAGATTGTATCATATATTTTCATGTCCATCTACAGTGAAGTGCCGTGTATTGGAGGAATGCACACGTGGTGAAGGGGAAACATCTCTATGTGATTTTCGTGTGTTGAATGAGGATAAGGAACAAAGGTGTGGGGATGGGATTCAATGTTGAAGATTGAATGATCAAAGGTTGCAATGATTTTCAGGCTGTTGGAGAAAGGAGAAGTTCCTGCTATTTGCTAAATAGAAAGTTTTGTCACTATTGGATAGTAAATTAATTGTAGATTGGGCTGAGTTGGATGCCCTTAACCTTCTTGGTTGTGTTCACTTTGAACCATTGAAGGACAGATCCTCTGTTTGAAGACTAGACTCGATTGCTTGGAGATTTCATCCCCATATCATGGTTGATTGTTTGTTTAAGAGCCTATGACTGTTGTGAATGGATTCAAGTTATAGGGGTGTTGGTTGCATTCAAATATTCTGTCATTTCATAACATGATGCTGCTATAGATTTCCTCTGTTATTCTCCATTCCATTTCATTGTGTGGCTACCTACAAACTTCTTGAAGGTGTCTCCTCATCAGGTATCCACCACAAAAATGATGGGAAAATGATTTGACCTCACTTTAGCAAAAGAGGTTAAGGAGAAATAAAAGC
Source organism: Chamaecyparis obtusa (assembly GCA_027943335.1). Classification (NCBI taxonomy): domain Eukaryota; kingdom Viridiplantae; phylum Streptophyta; class Pinopsida; order Cupressales; family Cupressaceae; genus Chamaecyparis; species Chamaecyparis obtusa. The sequence goes on from BSBK01003024.1 coordinate 164,051, forward strand.
TATTAAACCTATCGCTAGAAATGAGGGCTCTATCCAACTTAACTTGAATAAGATCCTTAGCAATCCTCCTATTCATCCATGTATAATTCAAACATTCAGAGCTACAGCCAACCAGCCCACCATTTTTGAAGATTCTAATTTTTTCCAATTTTATCTTTTACCATTTTACACTCTTGGATAAGAATAATGTCAAGTTTATGATCTCTGCCTAGGTTTCTCAAAATGTCCTACTTATGGGGTCTATTCAAGCCCGTAATGTTCCAAGATATTATTTTCATTTATAAATAGGAGAACTAGAATCATGGATGGTGATTTTCCTCTCATCCGCTATATCCTTCTTACTTTCCCTTTCTCTAATGAATTTGTTAGATATTCTACCTCTAGACTTTGGCAAAGATCCCACATCAGCTACCATGCTTTGAGTAGTCACTCCCTTTGAACATGGTGTTGAAGCCTTGATCAAGTTCTTTTTATTCCTATTTTTTCTACCAACCTGTTGAATCCAGGGAGCCTCATTTACATCGTTGAGAAACTCAAATCCACCTCTATCTAAGGAGTAATCCTCCCCGCTACCCGATAAAGTATCTGGAGAAGAGGATCCCTCCTCATCATCAGATTTAACAAGATTCTCAAAGGTGAAAGAATCCCCCAAAAGGGAAAGATCAGGTTTTGATTCCTGAGAGGTAACAACTACCTCCAAAACAAGCTCCACATCAACATTACTCATTTGGATGGGAAAAACAACTTCCAAGGGAAGAGGAGGTGAAGAAGGGGTGGGAGATACCCCATCCTCCTAGGGAAAATGAATCAAATACTCTAAAGCCTTAACAAGAGAGCTGGACACACCATTTCCAATCGGCCCAACAAATTCTCTGTCCTCTAGGGCATCCAATCCTTCCTCCAGCCTCACAACCACCTGATCATTTCTCAAAGAAAGTGAAACACTGGGAACATTGGAGACAACAATTGTAGCCTCCATAGGACTAGGTGTTTCCTGCCAAATTTTTTTGACCTCCTTATTAAGGCTCCCATCTTTAGAAATAACCTTAGGATCCTTCTTAGCCTTGAGGGAGTAGTTTTTTGCCTAGTGACTCATCTTCTTACAATAAAAGTAGTCAAATGTGAGGGACTCAAACTCCACCTCCTGCTTCCACTTCACCAACTTAGAGTTGATGAAGATCGATGACAAAAGATGATCAAACTGATAGATATTCACAAAAACCCTAGCAAAAACTAGCTTGGATTTTTCTATTATCGAGGGATCAAGAGACAATAGTTCACTAGCAAAGGAAGAAGCCAACCCCTTAAGGACATCCTCGTTCCAGTATTCCAGAGGTAATCAAGGGAATCTAACCTAGACCGGAGCTTCCATGAAGAAATTATTACTATAATCCCAGCTAGGGGACCACTTTCTGAATGTCAAAGCCATTCTACCAAACATCCAAGGGCCCTTGCAAAGAACAAAGTCCAAATCAACCTTATTATTGAAGACAAAGGAGAGAAAACCCCTAGGAAGAGCAGCAATGTCAACCTAACCTTTAAGCACCCATTACCTATGCATAAAGGACCACACAACTTCAATATTAGGACAAGGGCCCAGAAATTTACCCACCAGCATAAGGTCCATAGAAGAAATCAAAGAATCCACAAGCGAATCGGGGAAAAAGATGGAGAAAACACTATTCTAGAAATCCCAAGTCACCTCCATAGGAAAAAAAGATTTAAGCTAGATGATTTACTCCCCACCAGGTCAGACCACTTTACAGAATGAGAAAAACCACCTTCCTTTCCATTAGTGTTCAAACCATTGAAACCTTCCCCACCAAGTGGGTCCCGAGAGAGAATCTTTCCTTCTTACTTCTCCCCTAGCGAAGAAGAACCATCAATGCTAGAGGTAACCTCGGGCCTAGACAAAGGACCTAAATCCAAAGCTCGAGGAGAAGACCCAAAGGACCCAAAACCAAGGCCATGGAAGAAGCAATAAGATCAAGATGATTCTAGGGATTTTTAGAATCATCAACATACTCGTTATATTTTTCTAACTATTGAAGACCAATGCCATCCTCCTTAATCTTAGAATAAATCTTGCAAGATTCATCAAGATCTCAAGCATGAACTAATTCCTCAGACCTATGTTCTACAAAAGAAATAAGTGTATAATATCTCAGGGATTTCATCGAAAGAGATGAAATAGTCTCTGATACAACTTTATTCATCCCTCTTGACACTTTCATATTGTCTACAACATTACCATTTTGTTGAGGAAATAATTCATTCAAATTAATTTCTTCACTTACTTTGCTTGATTCTTGTTTGGTAGGAGCTATGCTCAAGCTACCTAGCTTGCTAGTAATTCTATTGCATGGATTTCCCTTTATTATACTATGCTTATCCCTTATGAATGGTTGTTTTAGAGATATCAACATGACTTTCTCTAGTAAAATCCTTGTTTTCCTCCACAACTTTAGCACTTGGATAATTTATAGCTTTTTGCAAGTATGTGTCCCTCATGTACTAGATTCTTAGTGAACTTCACTTTCAAGAGAAATCACCCAGCTAGGTGGTAGAGAAATCATTGGAGGAACAACTACACATGTCGATCTAGTGTTTGTCTCTTTCTTTATCACAACTCCATGTCTTCTCCCATATTTAAAATTTGAATTGGTAATTACACCATCTATTGTAACTTGGCATGTAGCCTAGAAATAAATTGGTCTACTTACTGAGACAATAAACCAATTAAAACCCTATAAGGATTTTTCGCATCATAATGCAGCTATTGGAAAGTGTAACTAGTCAGATGGATTTATGTGCCCTCTCTAGTCTTGAAAAAAGGCTAGCCTAACAAAGAAAAAATATCTTAATCAATCTCCTTCTGAAACAAGCTTTTAAGAAAATATTTTTATAAGGATGCAAATGAGGAAATATATGATAATTTTAAAATTAGTAACTATTTATTGCTGGGTAAAAGTACAAACCTATGTCACACTTTTATAAAGGAAAAGGTCAACAACACACAAACTGTTCAACTTTAATGACATAAATGTGACATTTGCATTTATAACTTGGAGATTTATGTAAAGTGATGAAATGTGTAAAATTGGATAAATTTTATGCCTATAATTTTTTTAACAAGAATTAACATAGTTTTTTAATTTTTGAAGTCCATTTTTCAATTGCTAAAAAATGTTAAAAATCTGGGGTCTAGTTATCGCCAAACAAGTATATACAAATAATATTTTTTTTCCTCTAATTTCAAAATATGTTATAGATGACATTTATAGCTAGTTCAGAAAAGAAGAAAGATTGGTTTTCAATATATATTTTCTCAGATATAACTACTCAAAGTCAAACTTATCCGAAATCAATAGTTTTCATCTCCCATCAAATTTCCCCTATCAAATCTACACAATTCAGAAAAAAATTACATATTCTTGAAGAGGACTCTCTCCTCTAGTGTTAAATATAAGTTTTAAATTTTTTTGATATGATTTACGATTTTTTTCTTTATTTGAAGCAACATCTTTTCGAATGTTAAAATACCTAGTTGCAATATTTTGAAATTATAATATATTAGATCAAATCAAAATGCTATAAAACTTGTATGACAATAATCCTGACTCTGAGCTCTACAAAAGGGTATTTTTATATTTTAAAATATAAATATCATTAAAAAGAGTAGGAGCTATTGAAATATCAATTTTATGAAATAACTTTATTTCTTTGGTAATTAGACCCAAATTGGTATAAAATATGCATTTAATAGATATTTCCAGTTAGAAAAGTTGAAGCACTTATCTAATGAATCTAGCTAGACCATATGTTTGAAAAATAATAGTTATTAGTTAGAAATACTCAAATTGAGTTGTGCTGATAAGTTAGCTTGAAATGTGAGACAACTTTGTGCTTTTACCCTGCTACATTAGTATTCTAGAGAACACTTAAAAGTTGATAAGTGATGAGACAATTCGTTGCAAAATACATGACAATAATTAAAAAATCCCTATGAGTGCCACATTGAACAAACCTTGGAAATTCTATTCTTAAGTATGAAGTAACTAAAAATTCTTTTAGACATGAAGATACTCTGATAAAAACCTGTGTGACCTAGAAAACATCATTTGTATTTAAGCTCTCCATGTCATTTATTTAGTCATTTTTGTTTTGGTGACTAATTATTAGGGACTAATTATTTAGTCATTTATTTGGTCATTTTTATTTGTGTAACCTTGTGATTTTACCCCATGACAAAACTAGTCATTTATTTAGTCATTTATACTTGTGAATTGCAAACAATTAGTACAATTTGATTAGTTTTAGTCACGTGACTAAAAGTTCTAGTCACATGACTAAAAGTTTTAGTTACATAGTCATTTATTTTCCAAATTATACTAGTGCACCATGACATTGTGTATGGTATAGTCAACTATATGTTTGGCTCATTTTTCTTAATTTATTCTAATTATTCTTGAGTAAAAAGTGTTATGAATGAGTTATTTATTTTGGCATTTGTATGTGCAGGTTGAATCTGTAGTGAACTCTAGTCCAATAGTCTTTGTTTCCACAACTAGACATAACCCTCTGATGGTTCAGGTTATACTTATTGTATCATGCAATCATATTGCTATAGTTTATAATAGTTTTGTTTGAATAATTGTTTTGTTTATTTTTCATTTTATGGTCTACAAGCCCTTTTTTTCCAACCTGTCTCTAGTTTTGGTAGAAACCACTTTTAATGGAGGTATTCATCCATTGACAACGAGTTTGGCCACTACACAAGCTAGGAAGAAGTGGAACAAGCAAATTCTTGAGTCAATGCAACTTTGGAGGGTGAAACTCAACCGTCAGTGCATGGGGAAATGCAAAGCCAAGTTGGTGTGTAGTGCCAAAGTATTTATGTTCTAGATTCATAATCTAAATTCAACTTGGCAATAGTACACTAAACATCTTAATATTTTTTTTCAAGGTCACAGTCTAAGATTCCTAATTTTTAGTATTAAATATTTTTGTGTGTTATGTAGAGAAGATATATGGCTAAGTATCCTTGAAGCATAGAATTAGTTTTTATAGAGATTTTTTCTTGTAACTTATTTGTTAATATTTTAAGTTTAATTATCATAGATTTTATTTATGTGAACTTATAGTTGAATTTTCTGTATTTATTTTGTCTAGATCATATATTTCCAATTAAGATTTTCACATTTTGAGTTTAATAAGTTGAGGTTGAGAAAATTTTCATGATATAGATTTTTAGATTTCCTTTAGTTTAAAAATTTCAACCCAAGCTATAAATATAAATAGTATGTAATAAAATTAGATTACACTATACAATATAGTGACCGAAAGTTCGTGATGTGTAAAATTTCATTGTCATGAGTTAGTAGTTGTATCACCATTTGTGTTGAAAGTGAAACTCACAAATTATTTCTCATAAATGGAGTAAAAGATATTAAAATTTTTTTAAATTTTTTTATTGGTATAATGTGAGAAATTTATTGTTTGAAAGGTTCTATCACAATAGAAGAGCACCTATTTTTACATGCAAGAGGTTGATCGTTCGATTCCATCACCTCTTAAGATAAATTAATCAACCATACTATAATTTATATTTAAGAATAGATTTATCTAAATAATGAGTTCTATTTTAAGATTCATTATTTTATATCATCTTTGGAGACACAAATATGATATTGTCTCTAATTAAAATATTGTCTTTAGAGAGACAATAGTTGGGATTAAAGAATTAGAGGTAGGGGATTTTAATTTGGATAGCTGAAGGGAAACGAGATTGAATTTCTAAAATTTTAATTGTAGAAGAAAATAGGAGAAAGATTTTAAATATTTATAAGGTTGAGCTTTCAATTTTCCACGCAGACAAAAATTTAGGACAATGAATTTAAAATGTTTATGCTTTTCTTTAACAGAAACGAGTTTGAATTTTCTAAATTTTTCTTGCAGATGAAAATAGGAGAAAGATTTGAAATGTTTATTATTATTGAACAAATATTTTAGCTAAAAATATGTTTGAATAAAGGACACAACTTCATTGACGATGAACTTTGAATCATTGACAAGGATGACACCTCAACTGTCATTGAACTAGTGAAGGCTAAAACAAACTTCCATCAACATCCCAACCTTCAATGATATCCTAGTCATCAACATATGTGGTACTAGGTGTTTCATCAAACAAAAGATAAAGTAATCTTTGATCCTGACCATTGAATCACCTTGTTGTACAAAAGAAACCCAACATTTGGAAATCCATGTACAATAGCGTTGTATGGAAGAATCATTGTAAATATTTAGAGGAAGAAACAAATTTTATTAATGAGCCAATGAAAAGCATGCCACCTCACCCATCATTGAATCAAAAAAGCATAAAACAAGCTTCATAGAAGATAATACTTTCATCGATAGGCCTATCTAGAAAATGAAGATCCACAACTTAAAGACACTAATAAGCATGTGAAACATAACAAGGGTATCATAAAATGGGATAGACCAATAGATTAAAAGTGGTCTAATAAAAAAACTGATAAACATATGATTTGGGAGGCCTTAAGGTGGCCACTTAAGTGGTGGTTGACTTGGTCATTCGGTCAACTTGAAAATATAATGCAAGCATAAAAGAAAAGGCTAAGGGTTTCGGGTTAAGGCTTGAGGGATTTAGCCTAGCCATGCACAAAGTTTTAGCCTATTTTTGATGTCTCAGATTGGTAACTATGATAGGGATGAGGGGTGCATGATGATGCCAACAAAAAGCGTTGCATTAAGTTCTATGAGCACCATGTAATGAACCTGGGTAGAGGCTAATTTGAGGAGACTCCAACTTCAATATAGTTTTTTCATAAAACCTTATATCATCATTTTCAAAATACTAGAATTATAAATTATGAAAAGATGATTCATGTAATTTGGAATACATGATCTTGATGTTGGCATATATTTGTGTCTTTGTTTATAACTATCAAGAAGACTTGGGTTACTGGGGTAATTGATTTTTTCTTTTATAATAATTGACCTATAATGCCCCTTACTAATATTAAGGCCCGAGTGTTAGAACATACTTTTATTAGGGGTCACACCATTATAACATTTATTTATAATTTATTCTAATATAAGGTTAGAAAGCCTTATGTACTATATTCTTTATAAGAATATCCCATTGAAACAATTATAATCTAATAACTATTAGATTATTAATGATTTATGAATGCCGGTTATTGTAAAGGTGTGCCTACTAAGGTCACCTTTCCTCCTAGATATTTAAAGAGGTTCTCTCTCATTTGAAAGGTATGTGAATTTGAAGATTTTATAATGAGTTATATCACTATGCATAGAAGGTATTATGTGTCATTTAGAAGTAAGGAGAATTATCCCTAGGTTCTAGTCTATTGTATGATAGGTTACATTCATAAGTGTTTTAATAAAATGACACTTTACAGTTTTCAAAATAAATCTTGTGTAATGTCTACATTTATGCATATATCATTCTCACCTTATTTATTTATATCTTTTTTTTAATGATTAGTATCCTAAGATCCTAAATTCTAACACATTCTAAATAATATATTCCAAGAGAAGTATGGACATTGTGTTTAGCCTATGATTATTAGTCTTCATAGATTACTTTCCTATGAGTATTCACTAAAAAAAGGGTTCAATATCATTTGATCACTCTTTGGGTATTGTGGGTAGGAGGTTTGGAGGTCTGGACACATGCGAGCTGGTTGAGGTGAGTGTGTTTTTGTTGTAGGTTCTTCCACATTTACTCTTACCTTGACATTTGCCTTGAATCATTTGCTGCAGGTTCTTACACTACATTGACATTTTGACACGTTTTGGGCAATATTAATCCATTTTTTCCCCTAAAAAGGTATGTGCTCCTTATATAACTTTGTGTTTTTGACTTTCATAGCTCTATTTGGTATTTTATAGCTCATTTTTGGGAAATGTTCTTGTGCATTCATGCGGCTAGGGTTCCATTTCATTTTAGAGGAGAGGTATATTTTAATTCAAGGCATAACTAGAGAAAAATGTAATGTTTAAACTGCGCCATTGAGGGGTGTTTACATTGTCATTCGATACCTTTCTCACACCACTATTATCTAGAATTGAATCAACATCCATTCATCCATCTATCCAACTAGAGAATGAATATATAGAGATGGAGAAATAATGGAAGGAATATAGGGAAATAATAAATATTGAAGGGCATTCATCTATTTATCCCAATCTACTCCTACCAAACATGCTCTACTACTATAAATATCTTGTAAATGTTCTCTGAGGATTGTAAATATCTTGAACCCAACCAAACCTTCTCTGCTACCAAACCACCATGTGATCCTACATAGTTGCATTTGTTGCTGGTTTTTTTGAGCTTCTACAAACTAACCTTAGCAGTCTAAGCAGAGGATGTATGCATCATCCTAGAAATTTTTTTTGTCTTAATTCCTCATCACATAGAATCCCTTTGTTTAAACCCATATTAACCTTTGCATCTATAATTTTGGACTTCAAAAATGTAACTAGAAAAGCTATTAATCATGAATAAGAAACTACTGCATTTTTTACATCCTTTTTAGACTTTGCAAGATCAAAAATCCTTTTGTTGCCGGCTCCTTTTCATGTGATCTGGATATGCATACCTAGAAATGCTCAATAAATTCAGCTATAGTTGCCCCTATACCATTTGGATCTTCCATCCCTGCTATTCCATTCAAGTCCATAAAAACAATTATCTTAAAATAAATATACCAAAAAAATTGAAACCTATAAAGGTAAATTTAAAGTTAAATGGAATGGAAACACAACGATATTGAAAAGCCTTTGTATATAGTAGATACAAATTAATATAACTACACTTCACAAGTTCACTAAAGTCATTATTTAATGAGAAAACAAGTATCCTAAAATAAAGTTATCAGAACTTCCATTGGCATGAGCACAATAATGATGCTGTACAATATAAAGAATGTAATAGGTTTCATGAAATCTTATAACAAAGAAGTCAGTGATGCCTTGTCCTAGCCAGTAGTCATGGACATAATGTTTGTGCTTCAAAATTAGGATATTTTAGATCTCCTTCATTGATGAATGGAATCTTTCTATTTCCCAAATATATTGCTGAAAGTGCATCAATAAACAATTTAGCAATAAGAAAAAGTTGAAAAGGATTCCAGTTCTCATATATATACTATAAAGCTTACCTAGAACTGATAATGAATATGTGAAACATGTTATTCATATATTTAAAAGATAAACACATATTAGAATTCATAATATTAAGGTTGAAAAAATTGTTTGCATCAAAAGAATGAGTTCACTGAAAAACACATCAAAGGATTGTAAATGCTCTATAGGACAAGATATGCTCAGATACTTACAATAATAATGATAAAAATGGCCAACCTAGGAACTTAAATGATGCTGAGATAATATCATTGAAGATTTCAAGGGTTACCAACCAATTCCTGTTAGATTAGGTGAAAAACTAATCTCCCAAGAACACCTGCATGCATAACCCTGTCACATGGAAGAAGCAAAGAACAGAAAGCAAAAAAATCATGGAGGCCAAAAAGTGAGAGACATCATATGCACATTCAAAAGAGCAATCTCTATTATGATACAATAAGTGAATGAATAAAATACAAAGAGGGAATCCTTATAAAAGGATACCGAAACCCTAAAGGGGAAAACCCTAAAGAATAATACGATGCCTAAGTTTAACTTAAGTGTAGAGTATATAATAGACTAATAATTAAATAAATAAATTATTAGCTATAATATGACAACTCTAACATTTCCAACTTTTCACAAGGCAACTTTTTCATAACAGTGGTTGCTAATTCACTACCTATAGTGCTGTGATCAGACCAAACTCGCTAAAGAACACTATGTTGTTAGCTCCAAAATACAAACATAATAGAAGGTAAGACTTTAATATAATAGTTTTAACCAAATGGTTAATATGGGGCAGTTTGTGAGAATAAAAATGTATTAAGTCCTAGTGCAGAAATACAGATCCCAAAAATAACTTGAATTTAGTACTAACATCAAAATCTCTAAACTTCTCATGCAGAGTACAATCAAAATTTCCTAGAGTTCATCTTTCCATTAATAGAACTATAGTGTTGTGATCGAACCGAACTTACTGAAGAACACTAAGTTGTTAGTTCCAAAATAGAAACATAATAGAAGGTAAGACTTTAATATAAAATTTTTGACCAAATGGTTAATATGGGGTAGTTTGTGAGAACAAAAGTGTGTTTAAGTCCTCGTGCAGAAATACAGATCCCAAAAACAACTTGAAATTAGTTATCCCTACAAAAAATAATCCCAACTCAAGAGTATTGTTTATTGCATCAACAAAGAATTCCAATTTTAAAAAGAATAAGCCATAGACTTAGACTAATCATAATGTTATGCCAACTATCCAACCTTAGACTTTTATTTATATTCATACAAACCTTAACAACTATACATTTCTGTCTTTAATACATTTGTTCTTTCTAAAAAATAGTTGACCTGGATTCCTTGAGTTTTGTTCAGTTAATATAAAACTGGTTTGTTGAATTTGTAGTTTTAGATCCATCAATTGGAATAATTTTTGGCTGGATTGGATTCTTTTTTTAGGGTTTTTAAGCCCTAAATGGAATCCTTTTATGCTTTTGAACTTGTGAAACTAGCAGACGACTTTTGGCATTCTAGAAAATTTCCAAATAAATAATATTGTAATGAATAATAATTTGCATTGATTTTATATATTGAGTGAATAGAGTAAATTAAGCATTAATATATGGATGAAGAATATGCGTATGGAAATTATATGAGAGGAATATGTGTGCTTAATTTTTGGATTGATGATACAATTTTGAAAAAAAATGGTTCTGTTGCATTGAATTTATTTGTCTTCATCTAAAATTTGATCGAGTTTCAAAATCTGTATAGTTTTAAGAAAATGGGTGATGTCAAATTGAATTTATTTATACTCATCTTAAATTTACTATGAATCTAATATCTCATATAAAAAGTGATTATACCCATCTTAAATTTACTATGAATCTAATATGTCATATAAAATGTGATTTGTAATATGTGAGAATGATTTAATGGGTATGCATAGGATCATGGTATACCAAACTATGGCCTTAAGTAGCAATGAAAAATCAAAAAATAAGGGTTAGTCAACTTGACGTAAAAGGTTGAACATCTTATGAACCTTATGTGAAAAAGTTGTAACAATAGAATCTATAGGAAATTGAATGTAGTTTCTAAACTACTAGCCCTTGTTTGAAATTTTTTTTGTCTAATTGTTCAAAATTTTAGATTTCAATGCAGTACTACGAAAATTTCAGGGAAAAGATAAAAATACGTGTATGTTTGACCACCTTAATCATAATCAAATGATGATATATTTTCCCAAGATTCTAGATATAAGTAGTAGACTCATGCTCGGATGTGACGCATATTTTTTTATAATTTTTGTTCAAATAAATAATTAATTATGAATTTTCTGATACAACTTTTTTAGAATAAAAAAACTCTCATGTCTAACCACCTTAACTAATTCAAAATTTTACCAAATTCAAAACTTTTTCTTTCTTATAGTAGCCGAAGCATAGAATGTGACGCATGTTTCAGATTTCAAAAAGGTTAAACAGTTTGAAAGTTATAGTTGTTTTTCAATCAGTATGTCAGTTACGACTTTAAAGATAACTCAATTGAAAAATAAGTAATAATTACTTACAAAACTCAAAATTTGACAGAAATTATATCAATGGAAAGCTGATTATGTCTTTAAGAAACCCTTTTCGTTTCATCAATTTCGGTTGAAAAAATAGTCGTCAGCTACATGGTTGAAGTCTCGGTATCAAGAACTTGCATGCACCCTAAAATGGCCGCCTAGACTTTGGGCCCCCTTCAGCAATTTATCAAATCCTTGAATCAATATTTTCAAAAATCAATATTTTTCAAATTATATCAATTTCTTTGATCAAATCCTAATTCTATCATTTATTCAATTATCCTCTATGGGCTAACCATTTTATCCTAAGTTGCACAAATAAAATATTATTCTTATTTTATAAAATGAAGAAAAGACCTTTTTGTCTCATATGGGGCACAAAAGTCAACTCTTATTTTCCCATAAGAGGAGATTTGTGCACATGTATTGCTCCTCTTTGATGCTCCACCCTTGATTAAATTTTTTGCCTCTTAATCTCCATGGTCCATTCCTTTTCAATTCCTTTAAAAGGAGAGATCTTTTCTCATTCTAGGATCCCAACTTTTTATACTAATCTTATGCTACAGGATTTCTTGGTGATTTTGGAGCTTTGGAGATCTTCATGCATTTATATTTCATTCTTGCATCATAGCTTCCTGTTTATGCTTTCTTAGTTTAGATTTCCATTCAAGTTCTAGTTTAGCTCACATAGCTTAATTAGCAAGGCTTGTAATACTTTCATTTCTATAGCATAGTATCTTACTTGCATCTTCATTCTTAGCATAGTTGCATTGCATTCTCATCTTGATTCTTGAGGATATTAGCATTCTTGCCCTTGTCTCTTTGAATCTCCCATTGTGTGGTTTACTAGCAAGGTTGCATGCTTCAATAGCTCTAGCTGAGATCACTATACACATCCTTGTGACTCTATACCTAGGGAGCTCTAGGTTGCTTTCTCAAGGTTTCCCATTCATGGATTCTCTTGGAAGTAATGACTTAGAGAAGTGCACAATTTGAGTGTACATTTTTGGCACCCACCATGGGGTAGAACACTCTTATTTTGTCCTTTTCATGCATTTCTGTCAATTTTTCATCATCATTTTTTCTTTCTATTTCGGCTCTTTATTTTTTTGACAGATTATCGTGCGATATTTTATTACATACTCATGAGATACTTTTCCAGTAAAAGTATCATTCGGTTATATGGGACTCTTTTGCACCAGTGTTTTATACTTTGTCGCATGCAGGTAGCACAAAGTATCACACAGAGAGAAAGTATCGCACTAGTATATTGAGAAGTATCGTATGATTCTTTCTTTGATAGAACTATCGCACAGGCCTGGCAGTGAGTAATTTTGGTCATTTCTTTGCAAGATTTGATTTGTTTGCTTTAGATTTCTGATTTGCTGTGGTAGAATAGAGGTTTACTTGTAGATTTTATTTGATTTTTGATGTGCTAATGATGCAGGAGCATCCTGGGTGTAAGAGCAATCTTGCATCACCCAAAAATATTTCTATTTTTGTATTGAATAAGGACTATTTTGTGCAGAGCTGCTATTTATGGAAAGTTACTATTTTTGGTAATTTTCGTATGTGCTCAGAATGATCTTATTTCTTTCTTGGAGGTTCATTTTGGTCATATAAGTCTACCAGTAAAGTTTCATTTCTAGATCAAGTGTATATTGGAAGATATTGAAGATTTTCGGTATTGGCAGCAGGGTACAGAAACTTTGAACTCAGTTTTGAAGGCTTTAGAGGCCCCGAATGAGGTCAAAAATTTGGGTGACAGGCGCTTGCGCCAATCAAGCCTGTAGAGCGCTTCGTGGCATTTCTGAAATGGGGTTATAATAGCCGATCGGGTCAACTGGTGATGACTTATGGTCTTCGGAAGTTGGGCCACCTGAAATGGCGGAAAATAATTTTCTTCAAAATTTTTGTTCGGGTTTCAAAGGTTATCTTGAGCCGACTATGATGTAATAAAATGTAAAATAAAATAATTCTAAGTTGGTCGGCCTTATTGGCTAAAATTCTGGAACCTTCCCAGGCGGTGGAAAATTGCCTATATAAGGAAGGCTGTATTATTGTCTTAGGCAGTTCAGAATAGTTCTGGGTAGTAGATCTGGGTATTGATTCGAGGCTTTGTCCTAAAGAATATTGTAAGGGAATGCCCATGTGGCTTTGCATATTGTAATTTTGAAAGTTTGTAATTCCACCTTTGTAGAGATAATAAGAAGCCAATTTTCTGTTCTTGCATATTATTGTTGTTTCTCTATTTCTATTATGTGTTTGTGGCATTAAGGGGAGCACCCTTCATCAAGTGGTATCAGAGCAGGTTTTCTTGAGTGTGTAAACAGATCACCGACTGTGAGGGAGTTTGCACCAGGACCGTGGTAAGGGTTTCAGCACGCATCATGAAAATGCCTCTACGAAGAGAACGTGGCGGAAGAGCTGGTGCTGTGACACTTGAGGTTAGAGAGCTGTAGAGACAAGTGCGAGCATTGCAAGAAGAGATTCGCAGAAGAATGAATCTTAATGTCAGAGATGAAAGCGAGGATGAAGCCGAAGAAGAATATCAAGAAGGAGAAGTTGAAATTGTGAACCAGGAGGAAGAAAGACTTTTTCGGGCGATTTCCAAGATTGGGAAAAGACCTAAGATTGAGGTTCCTACATTTTCTGGAAATCTTAACCTAGAGAAATTGATCGACTGGATCAATGAATGTGAAGAATATTTTGAGTATGAAGATGTTGAGGATCCTGATAGGGTCAAATTTGCGAAGGCCAAACTGAAAGGTCATGCGAAGATATGGTGGCAAGAGATTCAGTTGGAGCAAAATAGACGGGGAAAGGAGAAAATCACGAGATGGGATCGGATGGTGGATAAATTGAAGTGACAGTTCATTCCTGTTGATTATGAGCTTGACCTACTGAAGAAAATGCAAAGTTTGAAGCAAGCAGGAAGATCTGTTCAGGAGTATACAGAGGAGTTCTATCGACTTCTCATCAGAACAGGCCATGCAGAAGCTGATAAAGAGAAAGTTGCCCGATACCTTAATGGGTTAAGGCCAAGCATTCAGGAGGAGCTGAACCTGGTTCGAATGAACAGTATTGAAGAGGCATACCAGTTTGCCTTAAAAGTAGAGGAAAAGCTGAACAAAAAGTTTGAGAGTAGGCAAAATGGAAGAGGTCGCGGTGGACGATCTGGTGGACGGTCATATGGTGGCTGAAATGAAGATCTGAAAAAGAAGGATGAGGCCAGTAGCAGTCAGAATCAGTGAGGAAATAATTCCAATCACTTCCAGGATCAGAATAATAGAGACCAGAGAGGAAGAGGAAGAGGACAAGGATCTGGAAGAGGTGGCTTCCGTGGAACATGTTTTCACTGTGGAGAAGAAGGTCATAGGGCATTTGAATGTCCTCAGTGCCAAGGCAGAACAGACAGGAGAAATGAAGGCCAGGCCAGAGTTGCACATGTAGATGAAGATGCCAGATCATCAAATTCTGAAGATGCTGAAAGAGGAGAAACGTTGATTAACAGAAGAGTCCTGTTGAGTGGTGAGAATGAACCTGAGCAAAGGAGGAGCCTGTTTTGCACTCGATGCAAGTGTGAGGGTAAATGCTGTGATGTGATTATTGATAGTGGAAGCACTGACAATTTGGTGTCAGAAGAGATGGTGACAAAGTTGAAGCTCAAGAGACAGAAACACCCACATCCATATCGGATTGCCTGGGTGCAGGATGACCACAAGGTCATGGTCAGTGAACAGTGCCTGGTAAAGTTCAAGATCGGTGGGTACCAAGATGAGGTACTGTGTGATATCATCTCTATGGATGCATGTCATATGTTATTGGGTAGACCGTGGCAGTTTGACAAATGTGCTGTACACGACGGTCGTGCGAATACCTATTCCCTGACAAAGGATGGAGTGCGACATAAGCTAAAACCATTGAAGGAGACTGAAGAAAAGGTATGTGGTAATGCAAGGATAACTTTTGTTGATGGAAAAAATTTTCTAGATGGTATGAGGCATGAGCATGTATGTTTTGCTTTAATTCTAAAAGCTGGTAAAAAGGAAGTAGAAGATGTTCCTGTAGAAGTTGTAGATTTGTTGAATGAGTTTCAGGATATTGTATCTGATAACGTGCTTGATGGATTACCACCAGTCAGGAAGATCAGTCATCAGATGGACTTGATCCCAGGAGTGAGTTTACCGAATAAGGCAGCGCACAGAATGACACCTGCAGAAAGTGAGGAGTTGAACAGACAAGTACATGAGTTGTTACAGAAAGGATTGATTCGAGAGAGTTTGAGTCCCTGTGTTGTACCTACGGTATTAGCACCAAAGAAGAATGGAGAATGGAGGATGTGTACAGATTCCAGAGCAATAAACAAGATCACAATCAACTATAGGTTTCCATTGCCACGAATGGATGATATTATGGACTGTTTGAGTGGAGCTGTGTATTTCTCAAAGATAGATTTGAAGAGTGGATATCACCAGATTCAGATTAGAGAAGGAGATGAATGGAAGACTGCCTTCAAGACAAAGGAAAGACTGTATGAGTGGTTAGTCATGCCTTTTGGGCTAACCAATGCACCGAGCACTTTCATGCGGCTCATGAACGAGGTTCTGAAAGAATTTCTGGGTAAGTTTGTCATTGTTTACTTAGATGATATTTTGATCTTTAGTAAGACATTGGAGGAGCATATGATGCATATTCATATGGTATTTGAGAAGCTGAGAGAAGAGAAATTGTTGATTAATTTGAAGAAGTGCAGTTTTGTGAAGAAAGAGTTAGTGTATTTGGGATTTGTAGTTTCAGCAGAAGGTCTAAAAATGGACCCAGAGAAGGTACAGGCTATCCTTGAATGGCCTACTCCAAGGAGTGCTACTGAGGTAAGATCTTTTCATGGTCTAGCTAGCTTTTATAGAAAGTTTATCAGAAATTTTAGCAGTATTTGTGGACCCTTGACTGAAACAATGAGAGGGGATAGAAAAGAGTTTAAGTGGACTAAAGGAGCAGAAAAGAGTTTTCAATTATTGAAACAAAAAGTTACAGAACAACCTATTTTAGCACTTCCAGATTTTAATAAGGTGTTTCAAGTAGATTGTGATGCTAGTGGTACTACAATAGGAGTTGTTATGAGCCAAGAAGGTAAACCTGTTGCTTATTTCAGTGAGAAGTTAAATGATGGCAAGAGGAAATATTCTGTTTATGATCAGGAATTTTATGCTATAGTTCAGGCATTAAAGAAGTGGAGACATTATCTGCTTCCTAAGGAGTTTGTTTTGTATACTGATCATCAAGCTTTGCAATATTTGAATAGTCAAGGAAAGTTGAATCAGAGGCATTTGAAATGGGTTGAGTTTTTGCAGAGTTATATGTTTGTTTTGAAACACAGGAGTGGAAAGTCTAATAGGGTTGCAGATTCTCTTAGCAGAAGGCAACTATTGCTGACAGAAATGTAGATTGAAGTGGTTGGGTTCAAGGAACTCAAGAATTCATATCCAGAGGATCCTGATTTTGGTGAAGCTTGGAAAGCTTGTACAGAACCTGTTACTCTAGACAGGACAAAATGGTTGGATTTCATCATCCAAGATGATATGCTATTCAGAGGAAGTCAGTTGTGCATTCCATGAAGTTCTATGAGGGAGAATCTCATCAAGGAGAAGCATAGCGGAGGATTGGCTGGATATTTTGGTTGTGATAAAACCCTTGGTTTGGTTAGTGAGAATTATTATTGGCCACAGTTGCAGCAAGACATGAAGAAGTTTGTACAGAGTTGCAGAGTATGTCAGATGGTGAAAGGAGTGAAGCAGAATACAGGGTTGTATCAGCCATTACCTATACCAGAGAAGCCTTGGGAGGATATCAGCATGGACTTTGTTCTTGGTTTACCGAGGACACAGCGGGGACACGATTCAATTTTTGTGGTAGTTGACAGATTTTCAAAGATGGCACAGTTTATTCCCTGCAAGAAGACTAATGATGCTGTTCATGTAGCAGAATTGTTTTTCAGAGAAGTAGTGAGACTTCATGGTTTGCCAAAGACCATAGTTTCAGATCGGGACACTAAGTTTGTTGGATATTTCTGGCGTACATTGTGGAAGAAGTTGAAGATAGATTTGAAGTTTAGTTCATCACATCATCCACAGACTGATGGACAGACAGAGGTGGTGAATAGAAGTTTGGAAAATTTGTTGAGATGTTTGGTTGGAGATAAGCCAACAGGATGGGATTTGATTTTACCACAGGCGAAATTTACATACAATAATTCTGTCAATAGGAGTACTGGTAAATCACCATTCCAGATTGTATATGGAAGTAGTCCAAGAAATACATCTGAATTGAGGAAGATAGATAAAGGAGAAATAAGTAGTGCTGAAGCTGAGGATTTTGCAGAACACTTGAAGAACATCCATGAGGAGGTGAGGAAGCATATTACCAAGATGAACGCACAGTATAAGGTTAAGGCAGATGAGAAAAGGAGGTATAAGGAATTTCAGGTTGGTGATGAAGTCATGGTTCATTTGCGGAAGGAGCAGTTTCCAGTTGGTACATATAACAAGCTGAAAATGAAGAAGTTTGGACCATGCAGGATACTGAAGAAACATGATTCAAGAAATGCATATGAGGTAGAATTGCCTACTGAGCTGAATATTTCACCAGTGTTTAACATTTCAGATCTGATAGAGTATCATGAAGGAGGTGTTGAAGATGAGATCACAGCAGCATAGTGGAGTATTCCAGCAACTAGTTCAGACACTAAGGAGATCGAAGATATATTGGACAGTCATGTTGGCAGAAGCACAAGGAATAGGACATATGAAGAATATCTAGTTAAGTGGAAAGGATGACATGTTGAAGATTCATCATGGCTGACAAAGGAGGAGGTTAGCCGTCTTGGTTTTCCTCTGCACACCTGAGTCGTGACAAGGTCACTTCTCAAATTACCCCGGGTGTCTGATGCAGGAGCATCCTGGGTGTAAGAGCAATCTTGCATCACCCAAAAATATTTCTATTTTTGTATTCAATAAGGGCTATTTTGTGCAGAGCTGCTATTTATGGAAAGTTACTATTTTTGGTAATTTTTGTATGTGCTCAGAATGATCTTATTTCTTTCTTGGAGGTTCATTTTGGTCATATAAGTCTGCCAGTAAAGTTTCATTGCCAGATCAAGTGTATATTGGAAGATATTGAAGATTTTCGGTATTGGCAGCAGGGTACAGAAACTTTGAACTCAGTTTTGAAGGCTTTAGAGGCCCCAGATGAGGTTGAAAATTTGGGTGATAGGCGCTTGCACCAATCAAGCCTATAGAGCGCTTCATGGCATTTACGAAATGGTGTTATAATAGCTGATCGGGTCAACTGGTGATGACTTATGGTCTTCAAAAGTTGGGCCACCTGAAATGGCAGAAAATAATTTTCTTCAAAATTTTTGTTTGGGTTTCAAAGGTTATCTTGAGCCGACTATGATGTAATAAAATGTAAAATAAAATAATTCTAAGTTGGTCGGCCTTATTGGCTAAAATTCTGGAACCTTCCCAGGCGGTGGAAAATTGCCTATATAAGGAAGGCTATATTATTGTCTTAGGCAGTTCAGAATAGTTCTGGGTAGTAGATCTGGGTATTGATTCGAGGCTTTTTCCTAAAGAATATTGTAAGGGAATGCCCATGTGGCTTTGCATATTGTAATTTTGAAAATTTTTAATTCCACCTTTGTGGAGATAATAAGAAGCCAATTTTCTGTTCTTGCATATTATTGTTGTTGTTTCTCTATTTCTGTTATGTGTTTGTGGCATTAAGGGGAGCACCCTTCATCAGCTAACCATTGTGGGGCTAACAAGTTGTGCTTGTAGGTGCCTTCATTGCTTGAAATATTTGCTTAAAAGAATGCATGTCAAAGCTCCAAATGCATAAGGGCTACTTATTATTTTTGTAGGGCTGCCCAAAACATAAAAACCAATCAAGTGCTTGTTTAATTGCTTTCATTTTGAGTGTGGCATATACTAGTTGTTTCTTTTCATAGGAACTTAATATCTTATTGTAGGAATCTTTTTGTGGTAGGAGAAGTATGCTCTTCACCCTTGTGGTGAACCAAAAAATCTTGACCCATCTTTGGATTTTGAAGGCAAGAGGGTAATTGAACCTTTGCTTGGTGTGTTTGGGAGAAATTTTTGAGCTAGGAGAGTATGCTCTTCATCCTTGAGGCGAACCAGAAATCTTGAAACTCAAAGGTTGATCCAATCTTTATTTAGTTTTAGAATCTTTTAGCGAGCTTGGTCTTGAGCAATCAAGAGGAACGAACCAAGTGGGGACAAGCTTTTCACCGGTTATTTTAACCCACTATAAAATCAAGGCTATCAAGGACAAAAAACCTTGGTAAACATAGTACTTGTCTTTGCTTGATGAGAGTACTTGTGGGATTGTGACCATGAGGAAAATGTTAAGCAAGAATGCTTAAGGTACTCTTGTGGTTGTGAGGTCCATTACTTTCCACAAGGTAAGGAGTCCCTTTGGGGAGCAAGAGGGGTATTATGAATGGAAGCCCTTACTAAGAACCATAGATAGAAGCCACCCTATTTTTCTACTTAGCTTCTTGGTGCAAGGATTGATCCTAGTAGACTAACCCAGATCACTCCAAGATTACTCACCATCTGTGTTCCTTTGGTTGTGTCATTGGCACTTCCATGATAAAGCCAATATCTATTGTGGGCAACCACTTTGTGTGAGGCAATGGGACATCAAGTGTGGGCCAAGTTGTTAAGTATTGAGCCTTTGTCCTTTTAGGCTAGTAAGTGCTTGAAGTGTTCTCACTGTGATCTACCCATGTAAACATTCTCAAACATCAAACATCATGGTAGCATTCATAGGATTTTCTTGCTTTGATATCACAATTGCTTTTCTTGGCAAGGTTGCTTTCACCTTTGTGCAAGTGTTTTATGACATGTTTGATCACCTACTATTTGCAAACTTTTCTGATTGCTGCTAGTACTATGTTTGAAATCAAAAAATCCAACCATCAGATTGAAACATTGACCAAATTGCCTTTAAAATTGAAATTTAAACATTCACTGGTCAAGAGTCATACAATCTTGAAATATCATCACACACTGTTCTAAGATTTATCGTGTGATAGTTCGTTGCTACACAACTGTCACACAACTTGCCTAGATAATATCACACAGGCTTCCTGGAAACTATCACATAATCTCTGTAAGAAATATCGCCTGGCCATATTATATCACCCCAGTATTCTATAAACTATCGCACAAAGTTTTTTTGTTGTCTGTCTGATTCATGCCATTTTTAGTCTTTCTTTGGTCGACTAGATTTTAGTAGGTCTCTTACTCTGCCATTGGAAGCTTGTTTGTACCTTGGGTTCCTATGTTTTGACCCCTTGAATTAGTATTCTTTGATTTAACAAGTGATCTCAGTTGGAATCGGTAAGTTAGAAGTCATCCTTGTTGAAAAAGTAAACTTTTAGATTCTTTGGTAACACACTTGGAGAGTCCTAGTAGTCTCTTGTCCAATTCACTTCCATCAAAAATCAATTTCAATTATATAATTTGGGTTAAATCCATCCTCTTGATCCATACGTGTTAGGATACTCATCCTTTTATTATACACCTCTGTGGCAGTGTTGGTTTACACCTTTTGCAATTTTCTATCTTACCATCTCTTTTTGGACAATTGAACACTTTTACTATCCTAGTTTGGTATCGACATTTCGTAGGGTCATCTTATCACCAAGGGTCTTTTTCTTTCATGTTGGTTATGACAAGGTACCAAGTTAGTCAAGGAAAATGACCTCAAGTTGTCTTTGATCAGCTACCCTTAGTCCAAACTTGTCAAAAGCAAAAGGGAAAAGAGCCCATCTTTGATCAATCACCTAGGAGTGAGTCTGAAGCTTGGTTTGACCCAAAGAGAAATCCTAGTGAGTTGAGTACCTCTTTAGCACCTTCTTAATCAGATATGGACATGAGCTACACCATGACTAGAAAGGAGAGAGAAGCGATGGATCAAAATCTTGATGACATTTTTCAAAGACATAGAGACAACATGCTATTTGGTGATGACAATCAACCAGAATCACCCCCTATCAGCACAAGATATTTAGACACCCATCAGAGAGCTGAAAGACATTATGGATGAGCTCACCAAGATGCATGGTCACAACATGAAGACTAAAACAACAAATCTTATGATGCTCGTGTCAATGCAGCATTTACTAACAACTTGTTCAAACATTCGAGGCCCAACTCTCCGCTCAAAACAACCTCAAGGTATGCGAATGAAAGGCTTAAAATAATTGAACGTGAAAAGAAAGCCTTTTTGGATGAAAAAGCTGCTAAAGAAGAAAGGCTTAGACTCCTAGAGGTGGAGCAACAAGCCTTGTTAGAATTGAAAAGAAAAGCATTTCAAGAAGAACAAGATAGGCTTTTAGCCCAACAACTCAATGAACAATTCAAAAATAGGGGTACCAACAGTGGAAATAACTCTCCACCATCTACTCCCTCAAGAACCCCATGAAGCAAAAGGTGGTCAAGAACCCCTTCAAGATCTCCTAGTCCTAAAGTCCCTTACAAGTTTGATGTGGATAGAAAAATCAAGAAACAAGGTCCATCCCAAGAAGAGGAGATCAAACAACTCAAGTGTATGATGGAAAAGGTGATGGCACCCAAGAGTTCTTTCAACCTTGACTGTATTTGTCCCAATCCTTTTGATGGGAGTGTGAGTATGAAGGATTTTCCTAGGAAGGTGGAAATCCCCCAGTACAACAAGTATGATGGCAATGGTGACCCACATGATCATGTATGTCAGTTCTACATCATGAATTTTGAATTTCACCAAGATGACTCCTATCTTATGAGATTATTTCCAAGGAGTCTCAAGGGCCAAGCCATGGAGTGGTTTACCAACATAACCCCTCCCATCAAAACCTTCAAAGAACTTGTCCATAGATTGTTCAACATTTTGCATACAACTTGTCAAGATCAGTCACTATGTTGGACTTGTGTAGTTTGAAGTAGAACCAAGGGGAATCCTTTGTTACCTTCTTACAAAGATGGAGATGATTGTGCTCTTGATTTTCTAGAACTATTCCTGAACATGAAATGATTGATATCATTGTTAGCAATTTGGTGCCCGAAATGTGGTATGAGGTTCAGAAGATGTTCTTTGATTCCTTCGACACTATGGTCAAAACCGTATGTCAAATTGAGGATGTCTTGAAAGAGCAAGGGATTTTGACCAAACATAATAATAACAACAACAGTGAAAATACTAACAACTCTAATAAGGAAAAAGGCAAGAACTCACACTAGAACAAGAACAAACAAGTAGTCAATGACAGAGTTGTGGACTCCTCTCAAACCAAGGATCAAGGTGTCCTTCATCTATCTAGTGTTGTTCAAGCTATGAAGCTCAACACATCCTCCAACCAACAAGAGCATAAACCAAAGTATCAGGATAAGCCTAAAAAGGAGAGGTGACAATTTTATAAACTCGATGACTTGTATGAGGATGTTTTCAAGACACTTATAGCCAATAACCTTGCACAACCACAAGATCCAACAAATTTCCACATACCAGACATTAAGCCACATTGGTGGAATGAAAAGGCTTTCTACAAGTTCCACAATGGTATTGGAAATGACATTGAACATTGCTAGAAACTAAAGCACATTATTCAGGATCTTATTGAGAGTGACAAACTTCAGATTGATGGGTTGAACATCAATGTAGACCATAAGGCATTCAAGGAGCCTCTACCTAAATATGAGAAGGGGGAAACCTCTAAACCAAAGAATGGCAAGGCCGAAATCAACTATACCTACACAACTATAGAAAATGTGGTCAATATGCTTGAGGTTGTGGAGGAAAGTGTCAACATGATGAGGGACAAGGATCCTTATGGTTATGATGTGGGCTCTCCTCCTATATTTAATGAAGAACCTGTGGTGGTGCTTAGGGGTCCTCACTCTCAAAGGTCATCCCAAGCTCTTAACGCTGTCACAAGAAGTCAAAGCCAAGGTCCTATGGTTATTAGAGGTCCTAGTTCCAACCAATCTAGCAAACCCAAGCAAGTGACATCCAAGAAAGTCACCACCAAATTAGTTGTGAGTCCTCAGCTGAATTATAACCTTGTTGATTGGCTACAAAGAATGCCAGCTCAGATTTCAATCTTTGAGCTTTTAGAATTGTCTCCAAGACATAAGTGTATCCTTGAGGATGCTTTTCATGTAGAAAATGTTCCTAACAACATAGATTTTGACCAATTCCAGAACATGGTTAACCACCTTGCCAGACCTCATTACCTAACATTCTCAGAAGAAGATTACAAAGCTTTGAGCCATCCACATAATCTTTCCCTTCATATAGAAGTCATGATTCACAAGACCCATGTTAGGCATGTGTTGATTGATGGGGGTGCTGGGCTCAACATTTGTTCTTTGAGTATGTCTAAGATACTGGGTTATTCTAAGAAAGTTGTTGATACCCAGAAGAAAATTACCATTAAAGCCTATGATGAGGTAGAGAGAAGTTCTAAAGGGTTGTCCATTCTTCCTGTCAGGATTGGCCCTATTGAAAAGGACATTTTGTTCCAAATTGTTGATGTTGGTCCTCTATCATACAATATCCTACTTGGTAGACCATGGATCAATGACATGCAAGCAATGTCATCCACCTACCACCAATGTGTTAAGTTTCTCTATAATGGAGTAGAAGTCTATATACCCAGGGATAGCACATTATCTGTAAATGCAATTTCAGCTGGGACCCATGTTCCCCTAAATAGAGAAGTAGAGGATTTTGATGCAACTCTAGCATAGCGCAAGAATAAGTTCAAGTTCATAGACCTTGGTATGGGGGGGTATCAACTTGACTCCTTTACTAAATTTCTAGTCTCACCTAGGTCTTATGGAAAACCTTCACAAGAGATGGGACCTTCATCTTCAGCCATGACCTTGTTTGGCACATTTGTAGAGTCCTCAGTCCCTATCTAGGATGAGAAGGAAGAGGTGGTTGTTAGAGATTAGATTTACAAAGAGGAAAAATACAAGCATAATGAGAACTTATCTCCCTCTCCTAAGGCATATGGATGAGGGTACACTCTTGTCAAAAATATGGGCTATCCAGGACATGGTTCTCTCAGTCACAAATTGGACGCTAAGGCTGAACCTCTCAATCATGCCCTTTTCAGATGCAAGTCTAAGAAGACAATTGGCCTAGGGTTTGAAAGTCATGACAAGAAAATTGCTCCTATCCTTGCTATGATGGATAGTGAGGATGAATCAAACTACATGCCCAATTTAACAAACCAATAGGACTAGTGTGAAGATTGGGTTCCTTCCACCAATCTGCTTTGGGGAGATTCAAACAATTCAGCTGCCCATACAACAATTTCAAGCCTAGAACAAGAAGAATCCACTATTGGAGATCCTGTCCAAGACAATCAATGCATGATTGGTGCTC
Organism: Chamaecyparis obtusa; assembly: GCA_027943335.1. Classification (NCBI taxonomy): domain Eukaryota; kingdom Viridiplantae; phylum Streptophyta; class Pinopsida; order Cupressales; family Cupressaceae; genus Chamaecyparis; species Chamaecyparis obtusa. The sequence goes on from BSBK01003024.1 coordinate 189,261, forward strand.
GAGAAGGTGTCACCTTCAGTGATATTAAAGCCTCTACCTGAAGGCCTCAAAAATATGCATGGTGTAAACATCCCAGTCGGGATTCAGATATAGAGTCACATGAATATGAATGGGAATCTCTCTTTGATTCTTCTATAGTTGACATGGACATTGATGTTGTCCATACTTATAGTTTCCAACCTAAGGTAGCTAATGAGTCTAGTGTAGGATTAGAGGATTCGAATCCACAAGTCACTTTAGTGGATGATGCTTCGCTTGGTAGGATAAATCCTAATTTGGGTACCTTAGAGGGATACTTAACAAACCCTAACTTTGTAATCACCAGAGATGATACCATTCATATCCACAATATTGAACCCATCATTGACCTACCCCTTGCCAATCCTCACCTAATTGATTGGTCTCAATGCTATCAAGAGCCTCAGCTCTTAACTTTCTAGAATGACTATGAGATAGCATGTTACCTAAATGCCCTTGAACCTATAGTCTCTTCCACCAGTGAACCAACTACAAGCATGACAAAACCAGATATCAAGTACCTTAGTCACAAAATGAAAAGAAAAGGAAAAAATAATAAGAGTTCTAATGGTGAAAACCACTGTGTGGTGGTGTTAGAACCTAAAAAAGTAAAAATAAAGGACGTATCCAAAGGTGAAAACCTCTCCAAGGCACCTAAGGATGAGGTACCTGATCATCTCCCAAGTTACTTTCAAGATAGATCTTCAGTGCTTGTCGAGCCTACACAACCAGTTAATTTGGATACATAAGAGGCTCCAAAAATAGTACATTTGGCTCAGTCTCTATCAACATAGGAAAAAGAAGCATATACCAAATTCCTACAGAGCAAGAAGATTAATTTTCCTTGGACTTACTCAGACATGCCAGGGTTGGACACTAATCTCATTATGTGTCACTTGTCCATAGCTCTAGGTATAAAACCAGTGAAATAAAAATTGAGGAAAATGCATCCTAACATAGCTCTTCTTGTCAAAGCTGAATTAGAAAAATTGCTCAGTGCAGGATTTATAAGAGCCATTGATTATGCCGAATGGATATCCAATATTGTCCCAGTTTCAAAACATGACAAGTCCATTTGCATCTGCACAGATTTTAGGGATCTTAATAAATCATGCCCAAAGGATGATTTTCCACTTCCAAACATAGACATGATAGTGGATATGACCGTGGGTTATGAGATCTATTCCTTGATGGAGGGGTTTTTTGGGTATAATCAAATCAAAATAGCTCCTGAAGACCAGGAAAAGATTGCATTCACTTGCACATGGGGAACCTATTGCTAGAACGTTATGCCATTTGGATTGAAAAATGTAGGAGCTAAATATCAAAGAGCTATGACAACTATCTTTCATGACGTGATGCATAAGAATATGGAAGATTATGTGGATGACACCTTGGAAAAATCTAAAAAAAGGGATAAACACTTAGGAGATTTAGAAGTCATTCTAGATCATATGGAGTAGTTTCAACTAAGATTAAATCCAAAAAAGTGTGCATTTGGAGTCACCTCTGGAAAACTCCTAGGGTTTATCATTTCAACCAAAGGAATAGAGGTGGACCTAGAGAAAGTTCAAGCAATCTTGGATATGCCACCTCCCAAAAACATTAGCCAAATGAGGAGTCTCCAGGGATGTCTTCAATCTATAAGGAGGTTCATTTCACAACTGGTTGATAGAGCTCAAACCTTCAATAAGACTTTTCATAAAGGGGTTAAATGTGTTTGGAATAAGGATTGTCAGAAAAGCATGGACCAAATCAAACAATATTTAGCCAATCCTCCAATCTTAATGCCTCATATCCCAGGAAAACCACTCATATTGTATGTTTCAGCAATATAATCTTCCTTGGGGGCATTACTAGCTCAAATTGATGACATTGGAAAAGAAAGAGCTATATATTACATCAGTTGTACTCTCATATCATATGAGGTTAATTACACTACTATTGAAAAATCTTGCCTTGCGGTGGTGTTTGCTTCCCAAAAGTTGTGATATTACATGCTTGTGCATACAATACACCTCATTGCAAAGATTGATCCTCTCAAATATTTGCTTGGTAAGGCTGCTCTCATAGGTAGACCTGCTAAGTGGATGATGATCTTATCAGAGTTTGACATAGAGTATGTTGAGCGTAAAGCTATAAAAGGACAAACCATTGCAAACCAATTGGCTGATTTTCCAATCCAAGACAGCATGCCTATTCAAATTGAATTTCTAGATGAGCACATAATGTACATGACTGCAAGAACATGGAAGATGTTCTTTGATGGCTCTTTTATGCAAAATGGTTCAGGAGTTGGAGTGTTATTTATTTCTCCTCATGGGTACACAATCCCTAAGTCCTACAAACTATTGTTCCCATGTACAAATAACATTACTGAATATGAGGCTTTGACAAATGGACTAAAATTGGCAATAGAATGGAGAATCAAAAAGATGCATATTTATGGGGATTCACAATTAATAGTCAACCAAGTTAATGAAGAATACAAAATAAAGGATGAAAATATGGTACCCTACAAGAAAATGGTTGATTCATTGAGACAATATTTCACCTTTGTTACATTTCAACAAATCCCTAGAGTAGAGAATAAAGTAGCTGATGCTATGGCTACATTGGCTTCACTCCTTTAGCTAGAACAACATGAGTCCAGATTCAAATTCCTGGTGGAAGAGCTACACTATCCTATCTATGACTCCCAAGAAAGCCAAGTTGTTTGTACCCTTTTTGGCCATGAGTCATCCCACTATGGTGCCATTTACTCATATCTCCATGATGGCATTATTCCCAAAAACTTCAACCATTCTGAACAAAGAAACCTAACATGAAATTCCTCTCGCCATACCCTTATCTCTGGTGATCTGTATAGGAGGGGTTTAGATGGGACACTTCTTAGGTGCTTGGAAAAGGATGAGTCTGACCAAGCGTTAGTTGACATTCACAAGGGCATTTGTGGAGGACATTCTAATGGTCTTACCATGGCCCGAAGGTTGCTTAGGGTTGGGTACTATTGGCCTACCATGCAGACAGATGCAGTAGCTTTTGCTAAATCATGCGAAAAGTGTCAGAAACATGGTAACCTTGCTCCAGGCAAGGAGCTTATTCTGTCTATATCTCATTGGCCATTTCAATGCTAGGCCTTTGACCTTGTTGGGTAGATTCATCCCAACTCATCAGGTGGACATAAATTTATCATCACTACTACTAACTACTTTACTAAATGGGTAGAGGCTATCCCACTTTCTGTTGCTTTGGGCAAGATAGTTTCTCTATTTATTTTAAACCATATCATTTGTTGGTATGGAGTGCCTTCTGAAATAATCACTGACAATGGAGGTTAGTTTAGAAACAAGGACCTTAAACAAATCTGCAATAAGTTCAAGATAAAACAACATTGGTCTTCCATTTACTTCCCGCAAGGAAATGGACAAGCAGAGGCTTCAAATAAAACCATTCTCAAAATTCTCCATAGAACAGTTCACAAGAATGGTAGAGATTGGCATCTATAGATAAATCATGCCTTATGGGCTTATAGAATGAGTATTCATACTCCAACTGGGGCTACTCCTTTTTCCCTTAGCTATGGTGCTGAAGCAGTGTTACCTTTAGAAGTGGAGATTCCTTTTCTTAGAGTTTCCCTCAAAGGTCTAGTTACCGATGAAGACTACCACACCATGAGAATCCAAGAATTAGAACTTCTAGATGAGAAGTGTAAATAATCGTTTGACCACATGAGGGTTTAGCAAAAGTGTATGTCCAAAGCATTCAACAAGAAGGTTCACCCTAGAGAATTTCAAGTGGGAGATCTTGTCCTATGAGAAAACCCTAAGAACCAACAACATAGAGAGAAAAAGGGAAAATTCAAACCTAATTGGCTTGGACCATACATCATTACTGCTACTTTTGGGATAGGTGCTTATTTGTTATCTATTGAAGAGGGAGAATAACTCCTTGAGCCTATCAATATCTTGCACCTAAAGAAGTTCTATCCATAATGCCTATTCTGTCTAGGGGCATCCTTTGTACATATTTATTGATCCTAAAAAAATTCCAAAAAAATTCATATATGATGCTGAAAAAATCCTAAAAAGCATATAAAGTCCTAAAAAAAATACAAAAAAATAAAAAAATTGCAAAAAAATTCAAAAAAATAGAAAAAGTGCCTTGGTGAAAACCTGGAAATAGGCACCTTGGTAGCAAAAATACAAAAAAATTAAAAAAATTAAAAATCTCCAAGTGGTGAAAACCTAGAAATAGGTGCTACTTGAGGCCTTTGCACCCTTATTTCTTAGCACTCATCCTCGACACTTAGCCTTTCTCCATCATGCCTTGACCTTGTTGCCTTGGTTTGGAATTTGTCTTTGTCTTTGTCTAGGGGGCATAACTGTGTTAGCTTTGGTCTCTAGGATGCATTGGTCTTTAGGACATCTTGCAAATGGTGTTTTTCAACACCACCCCAAACTTTGTTTTTCAACACTACCCTAGCATCAAGTGTTTCTCAACACTTATTAGATATCCTACCCATAGTCTAGCATGATATGATATCTCTCACTGGTAGATGTGATACTCAAAGTTTGACTCTATGACCTACACACACGCACTTAAACACTCGACTTACTGAGACTTTTTTGACTTTATTTCTTTGTGTGCTGTCTATGATGATTTCTTTGATGAGTGTTCTCTCCCTAATAGTTTTCGATGATGCCGAGCTAGAAGACTGGGGGCACGAGGAAATGTTTTATTTTTTTTCTGCTGGTGGGTATATTTTGTTGATCCTAACTATCATTAGCATTTATGCTTATTCCACTTGACACTAGGATCTACAATGTATTATCCTTGATTATTTTTTCACAAGTGCATACTTATAGTCATCTTGACTTTCCTTGTGTCTCGATGTGAGTATAATCTTGCCATATTAAACTTAGGAAACCTCACTGCACTAGTCATCTTGACCTATATGTCTTTGATGCCTAGGTGAGATTCCCACATACCTATCTGATATAGATCATATTTAGATTCACATAGTTATACTAGTGTGTATTATATGATCTTGTGACGCTACCAATAATGCTCGATGATGAATATTAGAGTCTAATGGCTTTGTAACCTTGCAAGTAAACCAATTTTCATAGTAGCTTGCATTCTTAGGTTCATGTTAGATTAATTTTGCATCTTGCATATGGAGAGAGCTCTCCTTTCATCTTTCACGGACCTGTCGGTCAACTGCGCTCACCTTTCAATCCTTCTCGATCATGTCTTTCGCTCCTTGTCTTTCACATCACATCTTTTTCCTATCATCACAAGGGGTTAATCTTATCATCATATCTATATCAACAAAGAGATCATTTTTAGAAACATGAGTCTATAATCATAACATGAGAACTAAACATACATCTATGAGAGAGATTATACATGAGCATATATCATACATTTTGAGCAATATAACAAGACAATATAAAACTAAAGCATCCATCACAAGTGGGAAAAATACACAAGATATATCAAACATCCAGTAAATCTCATACATATATGAATGTCATGATACAAAATACAATGTGGGATCCAAAATTTGGATAATGTCCTAGGATATGTCTCTATACATCTAAACACCCAAACCTAAGTTTGACTCTCCCCATCACATGGTGGTGGTGGAGGTGGTGTTGCTGCTCTTCCTAGTACCATGTCAGATCTCCTAACCCTCTCAGAGTAGAGTGGCACTCATTGTGCTATAGGTATGACCTATATGTATAATCCATGATAATAGGCCACTCGTGCTGCCTCTCTCTGAATCTCTGTAGCATCCACCTGTGCTGCCCTCTCATGCTGATCTATATCAGCTCACAGATCCATCAGCTAATGATCTCTCACCACAATAGTAATCTTGTGCTGCTAGACCTCAGTCTCCAAAACCTAGATCCTAGCCTTGAGATCCTCCCCTCCTCCCCCTACAGGTTGATCCTGGCTAGCATCCACTCATCGATGAACTAATCTCACCACATCATCTCCCTCATCTCCTATGACCCCTTATGACATACTTGAGCATTAAAATGTGTCGAAAGGGGTCATGAGGACTTCTTAGGGGTCCTAGTATGCTTTATCATGTGTTAGGACCCCTAGGAAGTCCTCATGATCACTTTCAAAATATTAGAACCCTCAAGTGTGTCCCAAGTGGTCCTACAACCCCTTATGACACACTTGAGCATTCAAATATGTCGAAAGGGGTCATGAGGACTTCCTAGGGGTCCTAGTATGCCTTATCATATGTTAGGACCCCTAGGAAGTCCTCATGACCCCATTTGACACATTAGAACTCTCAAGTGTGTCCTAAGGGGTCCTTGGATCCCTTACGACACACTTGACCATTCAAATGTGTTGAAAGGGGTCATGAGGACTTCCTAGGGGTCCTCGTACACTTTATCATGCGTTAGGACCCCCTATGAAGTCCTCATGACCCCATTCAACATAGTAGAACCCTCAAGTGTGTCCTAAGGGGTCCTATGACCCCTTATGACACACTTTAGTATTCAAATGTGTTGAAAGGGGTCATGAGAACTTCCTAGGGGTCCTAGTATGCCTTATCATGTGTTAGGACCCCTATGAAGTCCTCATGACCCATTTCAACACATTAGAACCCTCAAGTGTGTCCTAAGGGGTCCTACAACACCTTACGACACACTTGAGCATTCAAATGTGTTGAAAGGGGTCATGAGGACTTCCTAGGGGTCCTAGTATGCTTTATCACATGTTAGGACCCCTAGAAAGTCCTCATGACCTCTTTCGACACATTTGAATGCTCAAGTGTGTCCTAAGGGGTCATAGGACCCCTTGTTAGAGTAATCATACTTTATGCTTATTAATTAAATCACTTTGGTTTAATTAATTAAGTCATTTATTACTCTATTTACTTAAGCTATCTTTTAGGTGCATTATAATTAATATATTTATTAATTATAATGTGCAACCTAGCTTTATTTTTTTTCTTTATAGCTTTAGGGTTTTATTGTTCACCTATATGGTTGAACTCTTTGTACATTCTTTTTAGATAATCTGGGAATAGAGATTGCTCTTTGCATGTCCATAAGATGTCTCTGGCTTTTTGGCCTCCATGACTTTCTTGCTTTCTGTTCTTTGCTTCTTCCATGTGACAGGTTTATGCATGCAGGTGTTCTTGGGAGATTAGTATTTCACCTAATCTAACACCCCTTAGGACACACTTGAGCATTCAAATGTGTTGAAAGGGGTCATGAGGACTTCCTAGGGGTCCTAGTACACCTTATCACATGTTAGGACCCCTAGAAAGTCCTCATGACCCCATTTGACACATTAGAACCCTCAAGTATGTCCTAAGGGGTCCTACAACCCCTTAGGACACACTTGAGCATTCAAATGTGTAGAAAGGGGTCATGAGGACTTCCTAGGGGTCCTAGTACACCTTATCACATGTTAGAGCCCCTATGAAGTCCCCATGACCCCATTCGACACATTAGAACCCTCAAGTGTGTCCTAAGGGGTCCTACGACCCCTTACGACACACTTGAGCATTCAAATGTGTCGAAAGGGGTCATGAAGACTTCCAATGGGTCCTAGTATGCCTTATCATGTGTTAAGACCCCTATGAAGTCCCCATGACCCCATTCGACACATTAGAATCCTCAAGTGTGTCCTAAGGGGTCCTAGGACCCCTTACGACACACTTGAGCATTAAAATGTGTCAAAAGTGATCATGAGGACTTCCCAGGGGTCCTAGTACACCTTATCACAAGTTATGACCACTATGAAGTCCCCATGACCCAATTTGACACATTAGAACCCTCAAGTGTGTCCTAAGGGGTCCTACGATCCCTTATGACATTCTTGAGCATTCAAATGTGTTGAAAGGGGTCATGAGGACTTCCTAGGGGTCCTAGTACACCCTATCATGCGTTAGGACCCCTATGAAGTCCTCATGACCCTATTTGACACATTAAAACTCTCAAGTGTGTCCTAAGGGGTCCTACGACCCCTTACGACACACTTGAGCATTTAAATGTGTTGAAAGGGGTCATGAGGACTTCTTAGGGCTCCTAGTACACCTTATCATGTGTTAGGACCCTTATGAAGTCCTCATGACCCCATTTGACACATTAGAACCCTTAAGTGTGTCCTAAGGGGTCCTACGACCCTTTACAACATATTTGAGAATTCAAATGTGTCGAAAGGGGTCATGAGGACTTCCTAGGGGTCCTAGTATGCCTTATCACATGTTAGGACCCCTATAAAGTCTTCATGAACCCATTCGACACATTAGAACCTCCAAGTGTGTCGTAAGGGGTCCTACGACCCCTTACAACATACTTGAGCATTCAAATGTGTTGAAAGGGGTCATGAGGACTTCCTTAGGGTCCTAGTATGCCTTATCATGTGTTAGGACACCTAGGAAGTCCTCATGACCCCATTCGACAGATGAGAACCCTCAAGTGTGTCCTAAGGGGTCCTATGACCCCTTAGGACACACTTGAGCATTCAAATATGTCAAAAGGGGTCATGAGGACTTTTTAGGGGTCCTAGTAGGCCTTATCATGTATTAATACCCCTAGGAAGTCCTCATGACCCCATTCGACACATTAGAACCCTCAAGTGTGTCCTAAGGGGTCCTACGACTCCTTACAACACACTTGAGAATTAAAATGTGTTGAAAGGGGTCATGAGGAATTCCTAGGGGTCCTAGTACACTTTATCACATGTTAGGAAAATATTTCTGAGGCCTACAATAACCTCTCTCCATTCTGGGAGATTCAAATTTGTTTGAATTTGGCACGCCAATCTCGCTCGATGCCAAAACTTGCAGTGAGGGTTAGTTGAAAGTTTCCCCAATGGATTACTTCTAAACCATTCATCCTAGCACTAAATGGAATATGCCATTAGCTTAGGTTGGGTGGGTAAATGCTAGACACAACCCCATTTTGACCACTTAGTGAGTAGAATGTTCCAGACCACATTGGAGAAAAGTGTCCCCAAGGTGCACTAAGCACGATTGGGCAGAAAACTTTCAAAGCTCAGAACTCAGAGCCTATGAGAGGTATCAAAAATCTATGAGATGCTATAGGATGACATTTTTGAGGCCTACAATAATCTCTCTCTATTCTAGGAGATTCAAATTTGTTTGAATTTGGCATGCTAGTCTCGCTCAATGCCAAAACTTGCAGTGAGGGTCAGCTGAAATTTGCATCAATAGATTATTTCCAAACCATTCATCCCAACACTGAATGGACTATGCCATTAGCTTTAGTTGGGCAGGTAAATTCTAGGCACAACCCCATTTCAACCACTGAGTTAGCAGAACATTCCGGACCACGCCAGAGCAAGGTGTCCCCAAGGTGCACTAAGCACGTTTGGACAGAGAACTTTTGAGGCTCGTAACTCAGAGCCCATGAGAGGTATTGGAGATCCATGAGATGCTACAAGATGGAATTTCCAAGTCCTACAATAACCTCTCTCCGTTCTAGGAGATTCAAATTTGTTTGAATTTGGTACAACAGTCTCGCTCGATGCCAAAACTTGCAGTGAGGGTTAGTTGAAAGTTGCCCCAATGGATTACTTCCAAACCGTTTGTCCTAGCACTGAATGGACTATGCCATTAGCTCAGGTTGGCTGGGTAAACACTAGACACAACCCCATTTTGACCACTGAGTGAGTAGAATGTTCTAGACCATGTTGGAGCAAAGTGTCCCCAAGGTGCACTAAGCACGATTGGGCAAAAAAATTTCAAAGCTCGAAACTCAGAGCTTATGAGAGGTATTAGAGATTTGTGAGATGCTACAAGATGAAATTTTTGAGCCCTACAATAACCTCTCTCTATTTTGGGAGATTCAAATTTTTTTGAATTTGGCATGCGAGTCTTGCTCGATGCCAAAACTTGCAGTGAGGGTCAGTTGAAAGTTACACCAATAGATTATTTCCAAACCATTCATCCTGGAACCAAATAGACTGTGCCATTAGCTCTGGTTGGGCAGGTAAATGCTAGGCACAACCCCATTTCGACCACTGAGTCAGTAGAATGTTCCGGACCACACCGGAGTAAAGTGTCCCCATGGTGCACTAAGCATGATTGGGCAGCAAACTTTTGAGGCTCGTAACTTAGAGCTCGTGAGAGGTATCAGAGATCTATGAGATGCTACAAGATAGAATTTCCAAGTCCTACAATTGTGTGTGTGAAAATTGTACCTAATCTATAGACACAACACTTCAGTAAAATATTAGAGGTTAGCAAAAATTGAAATCGTGCAAAATTGAAATCTAATTTAACCAAGCAATTTACTGCCTTCTAATAAGTGCAAGATCGATGTTCTCATATTGTTATCAAGATCAGTGACCTAGACGACACCTAAATGAAGGATTTAAATGCAATTGATTTGGATATGAAATATGAATGCAAAGTAATCTATTTTTTTGGTATTTTTTATGCAATGATATGATAAACTGATATGAATCTGTGCTAATATGGAAATTGATATGCTAAAATGATCTAACAATGATATGAAAAAGAATCTAAATGAATGTAAAAAAAAAACAAATTGATCTCACAATAGCCTTGATTCGCAATAAGCTTTGATTCTCCAAATTCTAATTCTTCAAAATAGTTGTGCAATTCGTAGATGACTTTGGCAAAGTAAGCTTGCAAAATTATGAGATTTTGTGGATTTGAGAGATGATTTGTGAAGAGCTAAAGCCTTAATTTATAGAAATCCAGGGCTTTGGAGGTGCATGGGAAAAAAAGCCATAAATCACTCAAATAACTCAGGTTGATTTTTGAGTTATTTTTAAATAAAAGATAGCTAACTCACAAAAACATGCAAAAGCTAAGTTTTAACTCAAAATAGAGTTTAGCTTTAATTGATAATTGATAGTTGTCTGCTTTTGTTGATTGTGCATGTTTCCATATGAATTAATTTAATAATAAAGTGATTTATTTCCAACTTAACTGCTTTTAAAAATAAAACAATTGATTTATGGGTTAATCAATTATTTTTTCAAACTTTTATTCCAAAAATAATATTATTAAATATGACAACTTGCTTTAATTAATTAAATAAGAATTTAATCAATTAATAATAGGAATTTTGATTTATTGTCAAATTTAAATAATAATACTTAGGAATAACTATAATTAAATTCAATTAAGTGGCAGAATTAAATCCAATTAATTACATATTGAGAATATTCAATTAATCAAACTTTAGGATAAATGTGATTTATCGCCAAATAATTAGAAAATTAAAGATAATTATAATAAATAAGAATATTGCTAAGAATATTCCTCGATGCAGAATTTAAGATAATCAATTAGGATTCAATGATGTTTAGATGTGCCTTAGGTTAGGACTTTGATGTCAATTTTGTTCGATTTGATGATGTAGGAGATTAATGAACTTATAGCCCATTTTTGGGGTATTACATTTTGCCCCTCTTTGAATTGCAGTGCAAAGCACAGTGGTTCAAAGACAGTCTATGTTTGATAGAGATATGAAACTGATTCGAAATTGATAATTGATATGAGACAGAAGCTGATTGATATTGATTTGATATGAAGATAATAGGTCCTGAATGACCAAAGATAATGTTCACTGTAGCAGTGGTGAACTGAGGATTGCGAAAAAAAGTGTCAAAACACCTGATTTTGAACCTTATGATTGTGAAGAAGTGAGTGACCGGTTCTAGACTTGATTGTCTTAGCAGAACTAGTAGGTATCACATTTGAACCCTTCAGTTGTCGAAGAACCAAGGAAAGAACACTATGATCTGATGGTTGCAAAAACTGATACAATTTACAAGATTAGGAGAATACCAGATTGATATGGATCTTGATAAATCTGATATGCCCCAAGTGATGATAGATTTGCCCCAAGCGATGAGGTCTTTTTTGATGAATCAGTAACTAGACATGGTTGTTGTCTTGATTATTGAGGAAACATATGATATCAACAAAGATATGATTTCAAATTAGATTACAGACTTTGAATGATGTGCAATACCATGCCCCCTTCAGGATTAAAATTGAAATTTGACAAGAAAAGTCAGCGTTGATAGTTTAGAAGTATGCTAATTGATTTGAGAAGTGGTTAAACACGTTCGAGAATGCATTCTGCATCGTTTGGAGGTCCAAAAGACCAAGTTTGACTAGGTGAAACCATAAGTTGACCATGGTTGAAATTTTGATAGTTTGATGTAAGATAATTAGTTAAGTTGAATACTAGATTTTTATGATGATTGAAGGTTGATTATGCAAGTAGTTAATAATATGAATGATCTCAGATTTTGATTTTGATCCCGAAAAAGGATTCTACTTGCTGTTTCGTTGGAGGAACCTTCATGTGAGATTCAACTCTTGTTAGATTTGAAGATGCAATTTGAAGAATCATTTAAGCATTGAAGTTCGTTTAGCCATTGTGAGATCATGCAAACATGCAAAAATGAAAAGAGACATGCAAAATGAAATGCAACCTAGGACCTAGGACCTAGTCACTGATCATGTGTCAATTTGTTATCATCATTGAACTTTTAGGTAATCGGATAAATCAATAGCATGCTCACTAGCTATGAAACCATAGACATATGAATATTGATTTGTATGTGCAAGAATCAATACAACACCCACTGGCTAGGCAACCATGGATATATGAATATTGATTTTGTTTTCAAAATGTCGGATTAGATATAAGCACCAAGGCACAAACACCAGGATGACCTAAATATCATGTCCATTTTGATATAGCAATTTGTATAAGCATCAAAACATAAACATCATGATGACCTGAATACGCCTTGCGTAAAAAACACATCAAACAGTCGAGAGATCATTCTAAATCCAATGTGAATTACTTGTAGTGACCCTTTATCATTCACATCCTTAGGTAAGATCACATTTCATAGTAAGAGAAAGAACTCACTCAAAAAGACAATAGTTAGATCAAACTTCCTTGAATTTTTTGGGTATCAATGGTCGAGGTATGCATGGCCATCTAATTTGAGATAGAGGCTCTTACAGTTGGACACCATTTCAATCCAAAATTTCCAAAGTTGTTAAATTTTCACATACAAGAAGAAAACAAAGAATCACACTCTAAATCCTATAAAGGACATCATCAAAGAGCTCAAAGGGACACAATATGCAAAAATCTCAATGCGAATCAATAAGCATACAAGGAGATAAAAGCATGTAAAAAGCATAGATTGTTTTCAGTTTGATGTTTGATGTTTGATTGCGTTGTTGTAGATGCAAAATCCTTTCTGGAGATGACAATGACTCACTCACTCATATGAAGCTTCAAAGGACTCTGACTGGATATGATACATCTAAGATACATGGGAGACCATAGGATATGACATTGATTGCCCCCAAGTGTTAAGCATTGATAGGATACATACGCTTGAGCTGATTGGTGTACAGAACGACCTACCTGAAAATTGGAAATGCAGAAATAAACTGGGAGATATGTACAAATGGAAGTAAGACTAAAAGCTAGGAAAGACCAAGATTGCATTGATAGATAGAGCATATTGAAACAAATGGCACCCATTTGTCAGGTTTTCACCATCTTGGCAGAGATTCTATTTTTGCTACCAAGGCGCCTGTTTCCAGGTTTTCACCAAGGCACTTTTTTTTTTCATTTTTTGATATTTTCTAATTTTTTTGTGAATCATCAAGGCGCCTATTGCTAGGTTTTCACCAAGATGTTCATTTTTTTAGGACTTTTTCTAATTTTAAAGATTTTTTCAAGACATTTTACCATAGAATGAATGCCTTAGGCATAGAATTTCTTTAGATGGAGAACACTGATTGGTTCTTAGAGAGGTTCTCTTTCAGTTGTTGAGAGTTGATAGGCACCAGAGCCAAAAGTAGTAGTGATTACAAAGGGACCCAGCCAATTGGGTTCAAACTTCCCCTTGTGTTCTTGATGGGATTGATTTTTAGGATTTTCTCTCAAGATTAGATCACCAACCTAAAATTCTCTGTGTCTGACTTTCTTGTTGTAGCCTCTAGACATTCTCTTCTGATATACTCTGAGATGATCATATGCTACTTGTCTGCACTCATCTAGTAGTTCAAATTCTTGCAACCTAGACACTCTGTAGTCATCATCAGTTACTAGACCATGCATTCTGATTCTTAGTGATGAGATTTCAACCTCAATAGGTAGTACCACTTCAGACTCATAAATTAAAGTAAAAGGAGTAGCCCTAGTAGGCATTCTGATACTTGTTCTGATATTGGTTCTGATACTTGTTCTAATACTGGTTCTGATACTGATTTTGATACTTGTTCTGATACTGGTTCTGATACTGATTCTGATACTAGTTCTGATACTGGTTTTTCCATTTGCAAACTCCCAAACAAGATCATATCATGTAGTCCCAATGTATAGCAAGGTGGAGAACAAGAGGGATTGACAAGCTGGTGAAAGAGATGGAAGACAAGAGAATAAAGGATAATGAAGGGAAGAAATCCTCAAGGGAAAACTCCTCAAGAATACCCAAGCTAGGAAAAAATTGTCATGTAAAGCACATTTGGACAAGCAATGAAAGACTAGCATAGGATAAGTTACAAAATCATAATGCAAGAGCAGGAAAGGATGCAATCCAAAGGAGTAGACATGTCAAGAGGCTTCATAGCACCGTGTTTTACTCTTTCTTTCTTTTTTTGTTATTAGATCAAGACCAAAGGGAAAAAGGATGGTGAAAGGCTAGACTGAATGGAGAAAAATGGATATGAAGGCTAAACATGGAAGGAATGAAATCAAGATCATCATAAGATAACTCACAAAATAGCCAAATATTCATGTATAGATCAACATTTTCAAGATCAAAGAGAGAAGATGGAATAGATGAAATATGTAGAAGAACTACGAATGATGCCTAATTGCCAGATTTTCATCATGGTACTTATCTAAGGTGCCACAAGGGAGTGGTTTTCACCATAGGATGAATTTATTTCTCTTTACTTTTGCTACCAAGGCACCTATTTCCAAGTTTCCACCAAGGCACATTTTCAATTTTTTTTTTTTTTTTGGAAGAAGGTAAGCTTTTTAGCTGGTGCTCCTTGAAAGGATAAACCATGATATGCCAAGGATTCAAAATGATATGCTCAAAGATATGGATAGGGAAAGGGAGATGGAAGAGAAAAATGGAGGATAAGATTTTATGTAAAGCGAGTGAGGCTAGAAGATAGGATGAATAGGCAAATGAGGAAAAAGGATAGAAGGTAGAAGGATAATGAATGGAAGGATTGTGAAAGGGTAGATCGAAAGGAAGGCAAGATCAATGTCAACACATACCTTTAAGGGTGGTGAGAGGATGGAGGAACTGTGAATGAAGGAATACATGAAGGAATATGGTGAATGGATAGCAGAGGTTGTGGTTTAGGCACATGGAATGGAAGAATATTTTTGGAAGAAGATGAAGTGGAAGTCTTTGGAAGCTTGAATGTCAACTTCACTTTTTGCTCAACATCAGACTCTTTCAAGAGAGACTTTGGAATCCATATAGCTATAGGCTTTTCATTTATTTTTGATGATCTAGAGAGAATACCTTCAATGATGGATTTTGGAACCCATACTTGTCTTGTAGTTTTTTTCTTAGATATCTTTTTTGACTTTATGCCTCCATGTCATTTAGAGGAGACATGGTGATTTTCTTTTTTTGATGGATTCTTGTATTGCTTCTTTTTGTTGTATTGAGCATTCAAGTTACTTCCAAAGGACTTGGGACTTGTGGAAGAAGGAGGATATGACTAGTTTAGATGGGTGGGTGGCTGAAAAAGATTCAAGGGTATGCATCTATGTTGATCTTGAGGAAAGATGGGAGATGGAGGGATGTAAGGACCCAAGATGGATGGTGAATTAAGAGAGTTAGGAGGGGAAAGTGAAGGGACATAAGGACCCAAGATGGAAGGTAGACGTGAAGCTCATAGTATTGGTGGAAGAGATCCGAGGATGGAAGTGGAAGACACAAAAGGATAATCAATAAGCTCATCATCATCTATATGACAACCAAGGACATCAGCATCTTTAGAGTGAGCATTAGAATTTTCAATAGAATTTTGGACATCTTGAATATGAGCACCTTCTTTGATAGGATTGTTCAAAGCTTGCAAAGACTTAGGAAGAGAAGAAAGCATAAGTGAACATGGAATGGTAGAACAAGAAGATGGAAGACTTTGATCTTGACAAGGATCTTTAGATAGCATAAGCATATCATTTTTCTCTTGACTTTCAATAAGCTTAACATCGGAAGTAAAAAAACCATTTTCAATAACCTTAATGGAAGTATCATCTTTGGAAATTGGAAGTGTGGTAAGGTTATTTTGATTGTCAATAAGCTCAACGGTGTAAGTAGTAGCTTGATCTTGCTTAGGAGAAGACTTAAGACATGGTGGAATGCATGAAAAAGGGTCTGTAGGATCAAAAGAACCATGAAGTGGATAAGAGACATCATGAAAGAGATTGAATGACAAGAAGGGTTCTTGATCTTGATCTTTCTTTATGTTCTTTTCTTCATCATTTTTAGAGTCCTCTTGACATGGAGCCACTTATAGGGACAAGGAAGCATGTTGGGATTGTATGGATGACTTTGGAAGAGATGGTGGAGGACTAGCTAAAGTAGGAATTATAGCATATGAAGGCTTAGGCTCTTTAGGTTTAGCATCATTGAAAGTATTTGCAGCCAAGTGAAGGTTAGCTTGAGTTTCTTTAAGAGGTAGCCCTAGAGGATAACTATAGGGAACCACATGAAAAGTATCAGGGCTTGTGTTAGATGAAGGTTCTGTGAAAGATTTGAAAGACTCAGAAGCTTTAGGAAATGTATGGGTATTGGAGGAAGTAGGAGATGGAAGGGAACCATCACAAGACAAAGGTCCAACATTAACATGATCTTTCTTGAGAGTGTAATCTTTATTTTCAGCCTGAGAGTTCTTAGAGGAGAGATCCTTATAGTATTGACATTTCAAATAAGCACGGTACATTTTATATTCCTCATTAGAAGTAGATGTATCATCTAGATATTGTCCACAAAAGCCATCAAAATCTCTTTCAAAATTAGAATCATATGGATCACCATCATGATCTATCCAATGTGACGACCCATTTGTAGTAAGTAGGAACACATGATGAGGAGGACTCTTAGGAACATAGGTGTCATAGGTATCATTACATTGTCTATCATCATAGTCATCATAGTCTCCAAAGCTGGATGTGTCACTCTCCATGGAAGAGGTATCATAAGGGTTATCACATTGCTCAAATTCTATTCGGGGGCATGGTGACATGTACAAGTCTTTATCAAATGGAAAAGGGCATAGAGCTTCCATGAGAACTCTTTAGGTTCCTTTTCTTTCTCAAGTTTGTTAATCTTGACTTGCATAGAGTGCATCTATTTCATCATGGCCCTCATCAGAGTTTCTTCCTCATGTGTACTGATTCTTTGAGACATGTGTACTAATTCTCAATAGCTACTATTTTGTTCTTGACACAATGATTTGTATGACAGATTCTGGAATTAGGCTGAAAAAGCTAAGTATCTGGCAATTCTGACAACTTTTCAAAAATTTCCCAAATGACACTCTGCAGACTCGTATGACAGTTGAAAAACTTGTACGATAGTGGGTAGGCAATGAAATGACAGTTGAAAAACTAGTACATAGTTGGGTAGCAATGAAACGACAGTTGAAGATTTTATACGACAGTTGCAAGTAGGATTTTGACTTTTAGAATTTGCTGGCATGAAAACTCGTATAACACTGGGTACTCAATCATACAATAGATGGGCAGTACTAAAATGACACTTGACAAAACTCGTAGGACTTTTGACTCCATAAAGGATTTTACTTCAAATTTTGCAAATTTTAGGTTTTCAGATTTGGATTGTTTGCAAATTTCAATGTCCAAATTTGAAGATTGTAACAGATTTGTTCATTTTCAGTAACCAGATAGATAAGCAAGCACACAAAATAGCAAGCAAGTGATTTCAAGCATGTCTGAAAACAATGAACAAGGGCAAAAGCAACCTTGCGCATGAACAATCAAGTGAATTATTCATTCTAATCCTCAGAAGCGCTAATTGTGTATGTTCCAAAAATGTTTTGCAATAACACACATATACCTTATAAAATGAAAATTTGGCCTCGCTAGGGTTTTTAGTAATGGTTTAACTCTACAACTTTTATGATCCAAAGGGGTGAACTCCAAGCCCGGTGCACCAGGGTTTTGACACAGTCCAAGAACTTAATCTTCAGGAGCTTCTAGGGAGATCTGACAACCCAACAATGAACCATACTCATGGAGATTTCTTCCACAAGGACATTTATATAGCGACTGTCACTACCACGACAAAAATAGCTATTACCACTTAAGGTTCTGTCAACATAGTTTTCCCTATGAAGGGAGTGTCTGCTACAGTTAACCCTCTCTCAAGGTGACTCAAAATAGTATACGACAAGGGGACTTGGCTCTAGATCCAAGGTTTTTGATGCCTTTTCACTTTTAACCCAAACAAAGCAAGCAGATTAATCCGACACGCTAAGACAAAGTTTTGCTTCACCAAGGTCTATGATATCAACCCCACATGATCTATCAACCTCTCTAGAGAGAGAATGTATCAATCAATAAGAGAAGATGCACGAACCAATTTTGATTCACCAAAGCTTGTGATGTCAACACCACGTGATCTATCAACCTCTCTAGGGAGAGAATGTATCGATCAATAAGAGAAGATGCACCAACCAAGTTGAATGTGAAACACACTAAGTATCCTCCCTACCTACAAGGATTCTGTCGTCAAGAAGGATTTCACTAGGAATCCAATCTCTCAAGAATCACGAATAGTGTTCATAGGGCCTAATTATTATGTGAGCACAAATGTATGTTTCCAAAAGAAAATCTACCGAAAGTACCCAAAAAGTAGAAAGAGGAACACTTAACAAAACTTAAAGAAAATATGAGATGAGTCTACAAGGTGGAACACTTAACATCTCACACAAGCTGAAAATGAGTCCCCAACCTAGAAAACAAGTGAGTTCCTAAAAGCACAAATGGGTTGCCAAGTGGAACACTTAACGCTTCTGTCCTGTTGACCCCTCCCCTTTAATGTGGCGCTGACCTTGCAACCATGGGGTGGAATGAGGGGTCAATGGATTAGAAAGTCCTATAACCCAAGATAGCAATCAAGATCAATCAAAAGTATCTAAGACTACTTAATGAATCCTTAAGGGGTCACAACCTAGTATCAATTATGCAAGTGTGTAGAAATAGACAAAAGCATGAAAAGATGCACACAAGCCAGACACATAAGAGATTTATTTTAAGTCCAAATCAAAATGTTATTAGATGAAGGAGAATACTTGGGATCCTCGCAACATGCTTAGTAGATTTTACCTAATTTTTAGCAATTCTTATTGAGCTTTTCCATGCAAGCAAGTGACGAACTCTCCAACAAGCAAACAAGCAAACAAGATATGCAACATATATTCAACTTATGAAAACCATAGGGTTAGCTCTAAAAATCAATTATTATCAATAATAATAACTAGAAATTAACCCAAATGAAAACTCATATCATTCATTGAACCATGTAAAAAAAAAAAGTGTATACCCATCACAGATTTTTTTTTTTTTTGCTGCATTTGACCTAGTCAACAAGATCTAAATTTTTTTTTAATGATTTTGGCCACAAAAATAGAAATGCATAATAGAGACCCCTACTAAAAAATAGAGATCTTTCCAAAAATGTAAATTTTTTAGAAAAATCTCTTTATTTGTGCCCTAGAGACCCATTTTACCAAAACAGACCAGTTTTTGTAAATTAACTATTTGAGCTATTATATTGCATCCAAATTTAAAACATAAAGAATGGACCCACTATAGAATTTAAAGAGATTTCTGAAAATATAAAAATTTCCAAAAAATATGCTGATTTGCATTAGATATTAATTCTTTCCAGAATTTCAAGAAAAAAATATTAAAAATTCAAAACATCTCAGAAAATTTTGAATTTTTTACTGTAGCTTCTCTGATATGTGTCCAACTTGAAAAAAAAGTTTAGAGTAGAAATCCAAGCCGTTTGAGAGATAAAATTAAATCTTTGAAACTTTAGCGCTTTAGCTCCAAAAAAAAATCAAAACCAACATGTAAAGGTGGGTTGCCCCATGGTGGGTGCCATAAATGTGTGTGTGAAAATTCTACCTGATTTGTAGACACAACACTTTAGTAAAACATTAGAGGTTAGCAAAAATTGAAATCGTGCAAAATTGAAATCTAATTTAACCAAGAGATTTACTGCCTTCTAATAGGTGCGAGATCGATGTTCTCATATTGTTATCGAGATCAGTGACCTAGACGACACCTAAATGAAAGATTTGAATGCAATTGATCTGGATACGAAATATGAATGCAAAGTAATCTATTTTTTTGGTATTTTCTATGCAATGATATGATAAACTGATATGAATCTGTGCTAATATGGAAATTGATATGCTAAAATGATCTAACAATGATATGAAAAAGAATCTAAATGAATGTAAAAAAAAAACAAATTGATCTCACAATAGCCTTGATTCGCAATAAGCTTTGATTCTCCAAATTTTAATTCTTTAAAATAGTTGTGCAATTCGTAGATGACTTTGGCAAAGTAAGCTTGCAAAATTATGAGATTTTGTGAATTTGAGAGATGATTTGTGAAGAGCTAAAACCTTAATTTATAGAAATCTAGGGCTTTGGAGGTGCATGGGAAAAAAAGTCATAAATCACTCAAATAACTCAAGTTGATTTTTGAGTTATTTTTAAATAAAAGATAGTTAACTCACAAAAACATGCAAAAGCTAAGTTTTAACTCAAAATAGAGTTTAGCTTTAATTGATAATTGATAGTTGTCTGCTTTTGTTGATTGTGCATGTTTTAATATGAATTAATTTAATAATAAAGTGATTTATTTCCAACTTAACTACTTTTAAAAATAAAACAATTGATTTATGGGTTAATCAATTATTTTTTCAAACTTTTATTTCAAAAATAATATTATTAAATATGACAACTTGCTTTAATTAATTAAATAAGAATTTAATCAATTAATAATAGGAATTTTGATTTATTGTCAAATTTAAATAATAATACTTAGGAATAAATATAATTAAATTCAATTAAATAATTAAGTGGCAGAATTAAATCCAATTAATTAAATATTGAGAATATTCAATTAATCAAACTTTAGGATAAATGTGATTTATCGCCAAATAATTATAAAATTAAAGATAATTATAATAAATAGGAATATTGCTAGGAATATTCCCCGATGCAGAATTAAAGATAATCAATTAGGATTCGATGATGTTCAGATGTGCCTTAGGTTAGGACTTTGATGTCGATTTCATTTGATTTGATGATGTAGGAGATTAATGAACTTATAGCCCATTTTTGGGGTATTACAACGATAACCTCTCTCCGTTCTAGGAGATTCAAATTTGTTTGAATTTGGTATGCCAGTCTCGTTCGATGCCAAAACTTGCAGTGAGGGTTAGTTGAAAGTTGCACCAATGGATTACTTCCAAATCATTCATCCTGACATAGAATGGACTATGCCATTAGCTTCGGTTGGGTGGGTAAATGGTAGGCACAACCCCATTTCAACCACTGAGTCAGCAGAACGTTCCAGATCATGTTGGAGCAAAGTGTCCCCAAGGTGCAGTAAGCACGATTGGGTAGTAAACTTTCAAGGCTCGTAACTCAAAGCCTGTGAGAGGTATGAGAGATCCATGAGATGCTACAGGATGGCATTTTTGAGGCCTACAATAAACTCTCTCCATTCTGGGAGATTCAAATTTGTTTGAATTTGGCATGCCAGTCTCACTCGATGCCAAAACTTGCAGTGAGGGTCAGTTGAAAGTTGCACCAATGGATTACTTCCAAATCATTCATTTTGACACCAAATGGACTACACCATTAGCTCTGGTTGGGTAGGTAAATGCTAGGCACAACCCCATTTTGACCACTGAGTCAGCAGGACGTTTCAGACCACGCCAGAGCAAAGTGTCCCCAAGGTGCACTAAGCACGATTGGGTAGGGAACTTTCAAGGCTTGTAACTTGAAGCCCATGAGAGGTATCAAAGATCAGTGAGATACTACAAGATGAAATTTTTGAGGCCTACAATAACCTCTCTCCATTCTAGGAGATTCAAATTTGTTTGAATTTGGCACGCTAGTCTTGCTCGATGCCAAAACTTGCAGTGAGGGTCAGTTGAAAGTTGCACCAATGGATTACTTCCAAACTGTTCATCTTGACACCAAATGGACTACACCATTTAGCTTCAGTTGGGTCTTTAAACATTAGACACAACCCCATTTCAACCACTAAGTTAGTAGAACATTCCAGACCATGTTGGAGCAAAGTGTCCCCAAGGTGCACTAAACATGATTGGGCAGAAAAATTTTGAGGCTCGTAACTCATAGCCTGTGAGAGGTATCAGAGATCCATGAGATGATATAGGATGGTGTTTCCAAGGCCACAATAACCTCTCTCCATTTTGGGAGATTCAAATTTGTTTGAATTTGGCACGCCAATTTTGCTCGATGCCAAAACTTGCAGTGAGGGTCAGTTGAAAGTTCCACCAATGGATTACTTCCAAACCATTCATCCTGGCACTGAATGGACTACTCCATTAGATCCAGTTGGGTGTGTAAACATTAGGCACAACTGCATTTTGACCAGTGAGTCAGCACAACATTCCAGACCATGGCGGACCAAAGTGTCCCCAAGGTGCACTAAGCACGATTGGGCAGAAAACTTTTGAGGCTCATAAATCAGAGCCTGTGAGAGGTATTTGAGATACATGAGATGCTATAGGATGGTGTTTCTAAGGCCTACAATAACCTCTCTCCATTCTGGGAGATTCAAATTTGTTTGAATTTGGCACGCCAGTCTCGCTCGATGCCAAAACTTGCAGTGAGGGTCAGTTGAAAGTTTCACTAAGCATGATTGGTCAGCAAATTATCAAGCCTCATAAATTAGACCTCGTGAGAGGTATTGGTGATCTATGAGATGCTACAAGATCATGTTTCTTAGGTGTTCCTAGTGTATTTGTAGGGGTATAGACAAAGTACTGATATTTTGTCCAAAAGACCAATATGTTTTGATATGGCCAAAAGGGTGTTTGATTATGTAATTAGGCTAGTTTGAAGTCTTTTAGCCATTGGGAGTAAAAGGTAAGTCTACAAACCTTGAAACCACTTTAATAGATATCCTTATATACCTTAAATGATGAATTACACATGTGAACACATGTAGGACATAAAGTGTACACATAAATTTTCTTAAGTCATGAAGCATACATGTAGCACATAATTATAAAGCATATAACATGAATTCACTTAAGTCATGCATGTAGCCCATACACGTGAATTTAGGTTATGAATATTGTACTTCAATATACTTAAGGCATAAATTTTACACAAGAGTACATACAAACAAGCATATTTACATACTAACAATGAATAAATGAACACACAATTAACAAATTGGATCCAATATCAAATTTCACATATATATCAAAATGAACAATAATTCTATCCTCATGATTATATGTCAACATATTTAGATACAATGTGGCATACGCCATCTCAAAATATGTCATATGACATCTCAAAATAAGAAGTTCAACTACAAATATTTCTAGGACATCCTATTCTACTGGTGGATCATCAAAATGGAGCCTCTTTGAAGTACTCTTCAGCTCTAATGGATCTTGCATTCAAACACAAAAGTGAAACCCCAAGTTAGATTAAAATTTAGAATCATAGTCAACAATAATAAATAAAATTTAAACTAAAATTGAACTCTCATATACCTCACCTATCTATCTCCTCCCATGGGCAGGAGACCTAATATATGTCCTAGGTAGCGTAGGAATAGTGCCACCAATGATGACTCCCACCTGTATATGTTTA
The DNA here is from genome assembly GCA_027943335.1 of Chamaecyparis obtusa. Taxonomy (NCBI): domain Eukaryota; kingdom Viridiplantae; phylum Streptophyta; class Pinopsida; order Cupressales; family Cupressaceae; genus Chamaecyparis; species Chamaecyparis obtusa. The sequence continues at coordinate 213,242 of BSBK01003024.1, forward strand.
CGAACATGAGATTGATCTACGAGTTATACTATTTAATGTTAAAAACTTAGTAGAAAATATATGTTTACAAAATAATTGAATTAACATTAAAACTTACCTCTGTTGAACTTTCTTCAGGGATTGTTGGCTGAGTCATCAACGATACAAACCCTTGTCATTCTGGCTCCCTCAAACTAAGAGTGACCTACAAAAGTCAAACAGATACTTCCTATTATCATAACTTAACCATTTTATATATACTTGATAGAAAAATACACACAAATAACTTTAGAAATGTGCATACTGTGGGGCTATCACTCCAAATGGATATGCCTATGACTCTATCATGATGATAGGGTCTCATGACATCATCACATGCTACTCTCTGTCAAATAAACCATGTAAATTAAAAATGAGTACGCACAATTGACAAGTATACATGTATGCATAAACAAACAAAATTACTTAATTACCTTTCCTTTATCAACAGCTGAGACCTGCACCCCCTCACATTGCCCCCTGATGGAAAATGGTGACACCTGCATCAGTATGTAAAAGATGATCATAAAAATTAGAAAAAAATGTACATATACTATTATCATAATTTAAAAGGAAACCAATGAGTACATTAAAACATATGTACCATGGAAGAGTCAAGACCAAATGATATGGCTGAAAGCATGGACCCCTCCACTTGTGCCATCTCCTCCTCTATCATCAACTGAACATAAATGTAACACATAAAAAGACATAAGTGGGAAATTATTATAAGGAAATTCTACTAAAAATATGAACAATAAAATTTAAAAACAATGTAAAAAGTGAACGGTTTACCCTTACCATAACAGTGGGAGTCCATGGCACTATAGGCTCCTGATGCACATCTCCATGAGCTACTTTAGTGCCTATAGTGTGTTGTGTAGAGTTGTCCCCATTGAAGCTGAAACTATATGTATCACTATCAGTCAGGGGACCAAGGAAAATATTCTTGCATATATCGCAAGTGTGGGCCACACAAACATGTGAGCTCGTGGAAGTGCCAAAAGCATCAGGATTAGGAGGCAACAATGTTGTGCTCTGATTAACCAACAGATCACTCAACACACGAATGGCTTGAATAGTCTGTGAGCTAGCCTCAACAATAATGTCTAGATGCTGCACTGTGGGAGGTGGTGAAATCTTGGGAAGGGGGACATATGTGTGGGATTTCACCCATTGTGATGATGGCCTATGTTGCGAAGCACCTAAAGCTACACCCTGGTTCTATCTCATACTCCAATAATCCACCTTGTGACCGAGCACAAATTTAGCATACAATTTTCTAAGAAAATAAAATGGGACATCCAAATTGTTGTGAGGTGGTCTATCAAAAACCATCCACCAAAGGTCCCAAAAGTTGTCACATATTGCACTATTTGTGCACCATTTAATTGACAACTTGGTTTTTTTAGGGTCTACTTTTAGAGCGGTTTTAGGATCCACAAAAAGATTAGCTATGTCATGTTTTGTTATATTTAGGTTCATGACTTGATAATAATCAAGCCCATCATCAAATTGGGCATGCATGGAATCACACCAAAGAAGTGCAACATTATGTTGTTGTGTCAGTTTCTCCATGTCTTCAATTATTGTGTTCAATGTCATAAATATGGGGCGCAATGTGGGGATATTGGCATATGTGGTTTCCAATCCTCTAAGTTCATTTAGATTATCTCCTATTAGGTCTTCTAAATGATGAGGGTTTGTGACATGTACATCTTCTGGAGGTGGGGGATTGTTGCGATAGATAATTACAATGAATTTTAAAAAAACAATACAAAAACTCATTGCTACCCTAATTTTTATATAAAAAACTATATATTTATATTTAAAAACAATAAAAAAAATTAAAACAATAAAAAATAGAAGCTTCACTTACCCGAGAAATTTGGGAAAAATCGGATAGGGGATATGGGACCGGATATCCGAAAGCCTAGCTGTGTTCATGTTTTTGCAATGAAAAAACATTGAACGCGGCTGGGTATAGTGATTTATATTCACTGGAAAATATCGGATATCCGATAATGCCTTCAGGTTTGGCTTTTGGTTTGGCCAGGTGTACTGACACCCAGGCCTACCAAAAAGTCAACAAATCTATTTGTGTGCTTTTGGACAAGTGAAAATAAGTTTTTTTCACATCACCACTTTTTGGCATACCATGATCCTGGACATACCCTAATAAGTATGTCTAAAGATTTACTTATCTTTATGATATCTAAATTTATCAAGGTTATGTTTAAGAATATCTTTGAGGAGATAATTGACTTGATAAGCAAGCATATTCTCCAAAGTCAAACCTCTTGGAGGATTAGATTAATGGTATGAGTGATACCAAAGACTAGCATTCACAAACATGTACATAGCCTATGTAGTGAAGGTACAAATTTGGTTTATTTATTGTCCTTTAGAATTGTGTGTTTTAAAAAGAAAATCAAGGTGCACATTTAATTTGCGAACATGTTGCACAAAATTTGTACTAGCCAACTATAAACAACTTGTTGAAATGAGTAGGGAAGTTGAATTTTGAAATTTATAATTTGAATTTCAAGTTCACTCCTATCTAAAATGGAATATAGAAATGAACCATGGAAAATACATCAACGATCTTGAATTTAATTGTGAATGTGCAAAAGTAATTATAAATGTCGTAAAATCAAAATGAGGAGAAGATAAATGTGTTAAAGAGTAGTGCAGATATGGATATGAATTGGGCTATAATGCAAAACCAAGTACAAGAACATGTCACTTGATATGTTTTTGCATTAAGACATTCTTGTCAAGGAAGATAGAATAAATAAATGGGAAATGACATAATTATGTTAATTCTAGGTCATTACAAATTCTTATGTGGAAAGGAGTACCACTTACCTTCTCTTAGGATTAACTAATAATATTAGTAAAAGTACTTAGTCTAGCTTTTAATTTCACCTATTTCTAGCAATCATTTTATGATCTTCTTGCTTTAGCATTTATGTAAGGATACAATATCTTACCATGTTCATTTAACCCCTCCTTTATATCACTTTGTGTGGATCTCATATATGTGCGGTCTTAACAATTAACATGGCTCCTTTGTCACACTCACTTATTTGTTTCCAATTCACTTCTACCAACCACACTTCACATTTCTCTAATACTTTCCATATGCATTCCATAAAATGTCTTTTAGTGCATCTATGGCATAAGTATGGTTGTGCCCCATAAATAGAATTGCATATACCATTTTTTCACACTAGCTTGTTCATATCTAAATTTATCAATTTGATGCTTAAGAACACCTTTGAAGATATCACTAACTTGATATATGAGTATGCTCTTCAAGTTGTTAATGTAATTGGGCTAGTCAAGTTGTTAATGATAACCATTCATGATTAAGCTCACCAAAATAATAATAAATGATTATTTTGGTGAACAACATAATTATCATTTGTTATGAAGGGTGGCTGATTACTAATGAAATTTCATCAATGGTTGTTGATTATTAATGTTAACATTATTTTTTTTCAACTTTGCATTGTAACCAATTATGAACTTAAAAACGTTAATCACATTAAAATACTAAGTCCAAATTATGGTGGAGGAAAAATATTAGGAAAGATGATTTGGGAAGGAATGTGCAAATTGGTTGGCCTAATCAAGTGAGCATTATTTGTGTGTGTATTTTTAAATCTTGTATAATCTTGTAATATTTTGTTATTTTTTATTATATACAAGATACTACTAATTCTTGTAACTTTACATTTTGTATATTTATAGCCTGAATAATTGCCCATGAAGAAAGTCCACGCCTGGCAATATGAACCAAGAATAAAATATCAAGACAATTGCTAGATTGTGGTCTTAGTTCCAAAGAAAAGTTGATAAATGTAATTTTCATTGCAAAAAGTGTAAGGGCTTAAAGAATCAAAAAATTCTAATCACAACAGCCCAGAGTCATTATAGGCAACATGATCACATTGAAGGCGGGCATGATTTTCATCGATTGGTGAATATGAATTTCCAACTGGAGGAACATGGAGGTGTGAATATCCAAGTCAAGGATAATGATACCATGGAAGAAGATGATCTTGTGGCAGAGAACACAATTGAAGATGATGGTATTGGCGTAGCTGATAATGTGCCAGAGGACATGATTGAAGAAGATGGTATTGGTGTAGCTGATCAAGATGATCATGATGATGGTACTAGCGCATCTGATAATGATGATGAAGATGGTGTTGATATACCTATACTTGAGAAGGCATACAAGCATCTATACCAAGGCTCCCAAACAACTCTTCTCTCTGCTATAGTGTTTTTGGTGAGCTTGAAGGTTATGAATGGTTTATCCAATGTAGCAATGTCACATATGCTAAGGTATGCCATTTTTGTCATCTTCAATGTTAGCATACCATTACTATTAATTATATTAACAATTCATATTTTTTGTTGTAGGTTGATAGGTGAGTTTTTTTTACCACCATCAAACATTCTGCTTCATTCATACCAAGAATTATCTACCATTATGAATCAAATTGGAATGAAGTATTAGAAAATACATGCATATCCCAATGATCACATTATATATCATAAACAACATGAATTTGTAACAGAGTTTCTTGATTGTCATATTAGTACATATCGGTTAGATCAAATAACAAAAAAGGTGCCTCACAAGGTTCTTCGGTACATTCCCATTATTCCACATTTTCAACGATTATTCAGGTGCCATAGCTTGGCACAATTTATGGATTACCATGCACGCAATAGAAGTCAAGATGAAATTATGCAAATGCATGCGGATGGTTCTACATTTAAAGACATAGAAACAACATGGCCACACTTTAAAGAAGAACCTCGTAATCTCAAGCTTTCATTGGGAGTGAACGGTGTCAATTCATTTGGAGATATGATATCTGTTTACTCATTGTGGCCTATTTTTGTTATTAACAATAACATTCCTCTTCGGATGTCCATAAAGAGGGAGCACATAATGTTGTCAATGATTGTACTAGGTATTTTTTCATTTAATAGTTATCTAAATTAATTTATAAACATTGCATCAAAATGGTCATAATAATTATGTAATGTTTTTGTTCATTTAACTAGGTAAGTACCAAGTTAAAGATATGAACGTGTATATTGAGCCCCTTATTGACGAGTTGTTGAAGTTATGGAATGGGGTCACTATGTATGACATCTCTAGACCAATAGAACAAAGATAATTTTAATTCCATGCAATGCTTGTATGGACAATACATGATGCCCCTAGGCTAACCTATTTTTGTGGTATGTTATTTATTGTTAAGGTCACATATTTTTGGTATGTTATAGAGCTTACACATTATTGTTGGATGTTTAAGTTGCACATGATAATTGTACATGATCCAATTGTACGGTATCTTTTAGGTCTTCAAACAAAGGGTAAATTTGCATGTCCAGTTTGTGGTCTGAAGATGAAATCTTGTCATTCAAGAGGTTTAGGAAAGCAGGTGTTCCATGAGTTTATGTACTTTATCCACAATAATCATAAGTATCGAATTATTGAAAAACATTTTTTTAATGGGAAAGAAGAGACAACATCAATGCCACAAAGAATGACACCTCGTCTATGGAAGTTGGAATACAATAGACTAAATCACTAAGGTAATTTCATTCCATCTAATATTTTTGTTTAAAATTTATATTTTGATTTTGTCTTTTATTGACTAATGATGTAATTGATGCTCATGAAGGTCGTCAAGGCATGAATGACCAACTTCCTCAAGGAATAAAAAGTTATCCTAGTCAATTTAGTAGGTTGTCATACTACAAGGATCTCCCAATCATGCATTTGTTTGATGTTATGCATATTGGAAAGATTGTAACAGAGACACTATGGAAAATATTGGATTAAAGGTGTGACAAAGAAAAAATTGTAAAAATTTGTATTGAAATTCATGAATCCAATCATGCACCGAAAAATTTCATTGAATCAAATAGTAATGAAGACCGCATAAATATGAGTTCCCTTCTTTGGTTATTAACTGAGCAGCAAAGTGATGCATTAAAAGAAGTCATAAAAAAAACAAAATTTCCAACAGGATTTGTTGCAAATATAAGCAGTCTTGTATCAAAGAAAGGTGATTTTGGGCCAGGGTTGAAAACACATGATTGACATACCTTCGTCAAGGTAAGTCATGTTCTCTATTTACAATATATTTTTAAAATTGCATGTACTTTTTATTGTATTATTTTACAATATATTGAAAAGATCATTTTTAAATTATTGTAGTACATCCTACCTCTATCCCTCCCACACTAGTTTGAAAAAAATGTTAAACAAGTTATATACGATCTTGGAAAATACATGAGGTTAGAAGTGTTATTTCTTAGACTCATTGTACATATATTATATTTATGACTTTCTTTAGTTTTTATGTAATTTATTGTATTTTTTTTTTATAATATCTTGTTTATATGTTCTTGTGAGTTGAATCTCTTTTAGGTGGTTGTCATCTAAAGAAACTAATAAAAAAGATACAAAATATTGGAAGAGAAAAATTCCCCAGCTTATGTGTACAATGCAAAAGTGTCTACTTCCAACTTTTTTCAATGCTCAAGAACACTACCTCATACATCAAGTTGAGGAGATTGAATTGTGTGGCACTATACAAACTAGGTCAATGTGGATGGTTGAGAGGCACTTGAAATTTATGAATGGATTGGTTCAACAAAGAGCACATCCTGAGGGTTATATGGTGGAGGGATATATGGTATACCATACCATGGTGTACATTAGTGAATATCTTCCCAAGTTTGTAGCAAATATCCATGTAGATCGCATTTGGGATCCCAACTCTATTAACAAATTTGAAGGGGAGTAGGTGACGGGGAAAGGTAGATTGAGGAAAGTGAGAGGTAATTATATCATGTTATTATAGTTTATTAATTCTTATAAATCTCCAATATAAGTTGTTTCTAAGTGGTCTATTTATTTTCTTTACAGTTGGTCATGAGTGGGATGTACCACATTTGTATATTGCAAACAATCTTGATTGGATGACGATATGGATTCAAAAATGTCAAGCAAATGGTATCTCATTAACATGCAATGGTGTTGCATCATTGGTTAAAGAAGCTCATCTTAATGGAGATCCCAATGTTACGCCAATGGTACTTGATCTAGCATTTGATTTAAGAGGTAGAAAGGTACATATAAGTTTACTATCCATGACCCATAAGTTTAATATCAACTCACGGATCGATGCAAATAATCTTGACATATTTGAATAATTGTAGATCAAACACCACAAAGTTATGTACTACAATAATCATAAATTTTGCATAAAAAATTTAGACGACACGAAGAAAACTTGTGATTTTGGGATAAGTGCAGTCTTTGAGGTCACTAATATTTCATCTAGAAATGACATACATCCTCAATAATCTAAAAATCAATACTATGACATTTTGGATGATATACTTGAGTGTGATTTTAATTCATTCAAATTGGTTCTATTTTTCATCAAATGGTACAGGCTACGATTGAATCAAAATGATCCTGATAGGACTGTTATTGAACATGATAGTGGATTTACAATGATTAATACAAGGTCATTTGAGCTAGTTGGAGATGAGCCCTATGTTCTTCCAAGCCAATGTGAGCCAGTGTTTTACTTTGGCATTCCACATAAACTAGGTTGGTGATTTGTTATTAGACATGATCCAAGAGGAAGGTAGGTAAAGTACAATGTGATGGAAGAAGAAGATACTAAAGAATCAAAAGATGAAGTAAATGATGATCATGAATGACTGTTACACAATGAAGAAGAAGAAGAAGAAAATGATCATGATTTCAGTGATGCTGATGATGATGGTGATGATGATGATCATCATGATCATGGTGAGGAAGATGGTGTTGATCAAGGTGATGATGGTCATGATAATGGTGATGAAGATGATGATGATGGTGATGAAGATGGTGGTGGTGTTGGTGTTGGTCATGATGATGATGAAAATGATGACGATGATCAAGGTGACAAGTATGATGATGGTGATGATGATGACATGGATGAGGAGAATGATCAATAACATGATCAATGAAATGTACGTCAAGGTATGATCAATGTCACGTATGAGGTATTGATTTATTCATAGAAATTTCTTTGACTTGTATGTTTTTATAATTAAGTTATTATGTGTTGACCTAGATAATGTCATGGAGTATATTTTGCATCATGTAAATTTTTTCTTCTATGTAATTTTTAGCTTACATATCATGTAATTTTTGGCTAACTTAAGATAAATGATTTACATATGCAAGAAATTTAATGCCTTTGACATGGATCGACATGTATAATTTATTATTTGGTTTCTTTCTTTTTAGTCAGCAAAATATATAGATCCTACTATGTCTCTCATTTGATGGACTGTAGCTATCACCAAATAGGTATTTGTCTGATGTATCTTTCTCAAGTGAGGAAAATGCAGGAATAGAAGACAAAAGTGAGACATCTAGTAGGTCTAAAATAGGGAGATCAACTAGAGGTCAAAAGATTAGAAGAAAATTCAATAAACAAATACAATTTTTCCTTGTTGAGGGGGGGTCATGTTCTTATGATAATGAGACCAAAGGCAACAAGAAGGTTTCGTTAAGGTACACACATCTATAGAAAGAATGGGTACCTAAGGAACTACCTCCAGTTAACACTATTTTTTCTATTAACGAAAGGATATATATATCGTATAGCTCCATCTTCATTACATGGTTTGGGCTTATTTTCCATGGATGGCATAAAGGCCAGTTATAATCAAGTTGTTGAGTGGATAAAGTATGCAAGACCTTGTTACAATTACAATAATTGGATGTAGATTGTGCAATATAAAAAAAAGTATGCATAGGTATTGTAAAAGGGTAAAAATAATGATGTGTATGAATGTGAAGGTAGGTGGAATAATATGAGGTATGATAACAAAGTGTAAGGATGTAAATATGTGATGGAAAATGTTATGGACATACAAACTAAATAAAATAGGAATGCTTCTCTTGAAAGGAGGCTGATGTGGAAATCACTATTTTTTGATGTCTGTGCTCAGTTTCGGGAGATTCTGCAACCTGCTCCGGCCTGGAAATGCCGAGATAGAGAAAACCTAGAAAATTTTTTCCTTTCTGAGGGAGGTCGACCTTGACCCAAATAGTGGGGCACAATCTTACCCCCCACTGAAGGTTGACCTTGACCCGAAACAGCTTCGATGAAAATTCTATTCACAGATCCCAGAAGTTTGTCGAAAAGGGTATCTAGATCTGAACTACAATTTGCTGACCTGTACTTGTACCTACAAGAAAAATGGTTTTGTTGTTTAGATGAGGGGTTTGCCTTAGTCAAACCTCAATTTGGAATCAACCTTAATAATGGAATTGAAATAGAGAATGCTAGCAAGTAGTAGAAGTAGATCTAATAATGAAGCTATGATATTCAATAGATATGCAATTGTATTTCAAATGTAAACAAGTATGTTGATATGAAAGCTTGAACACAACATTAACACATGTAAATCAAAACCTCCATGATTGTATGCTTGGAATCCACCTTGAGGGAAGAATGAATGGATCTTGAAGATGAATAAAGGATCTTGAAGGAAGATCACACTAATAAATTTGGCATCGATTTGCGATGGCTATGTGTCACAATTGTGACAGCCATGTGTTGCAATTGTGACAGTAATAGACGTCGCTATTTTCTAGTCACAAAATATGACGTCTTTCCATTTCCGTCGCAACTGTGACGACTTGTCACATGGTCGCATGCACTTGGGAAGTCACATGCGATCATGTGATAACCATTGCAAGTGCGACGAATACCCATGCAACTATGATGGCTTGTCACATGGTTGCATGCGCTTGGGAAGCTGCATGCGATCATGCGATAACTGTCGCAAGTGCGATGAACACCCGAAGCAAATGCGACAGGAGTGGCATCACCTATACAGCGCCCCCATCACAATTATCTATGTGTGCATCACAATTGTGATGAATACAAAATAAAATGAAATTTTTTTTTTGGGACAAATTACCTTGTTCAGGGTACAAATTACCCCGTTGCAATTCGCCTATGATTAAAGAGTCTAGTGGAAAGACCGAGTGTTAGTTCTCTTTGACTATGAAGAAAGTCTGTGAAGTTGGAGTTTAGTTAAGAACCTTGTTCTCGAAGAACACTCTGTCCGGTATATGAAATATGATAGTGATTTTTTTGAAGAGCCTTTAGAACACTTGAATCTCTATGCCAGGTATATACCAAGATTGGTGAGTGACTGGTTTGTCATGAGAATAGATTTGAAATTGGGAAGGACTGGAACAAAGTAGAAATTTTGACAAGTGATGAAACTATCAAAGAACATACAAAAAACAAACTAGCACAGTTGGTGGGAAAGGAGGTACACAAGGTATACAAGAACCTGTCATCACTGATAGAACAACAGACTATGAATAACATTGTGAGGAGTTACGGGTAAATAATGTGTTGAATGTTTACAAAAGACTTGTTCATTCAATAGTGTAGAGCTTTGGTAAGGAGTGCCCTAGCATAAGCAGGGGTAGGAGAGTTTGAATTCTCACACAAAGTTTAGTTGAAAACACTATTTTTCACTGTGGATACCAAGGCTCTACATCACATATATCAGATATAAATGGCACAAGAATTAGGGGCTAACCTGTCATGTGTATGCATATAGCAACATATGCATTAAGATTAAAAAAAACATCTTTTAGGAAATTATTTAAAACAAACAAAAAATAGATTTGGCATGCCACTCTTGCAAAATCCACTTAAGGGCCACACAGACAAGTGCGTGTGTACACAGAGTCAAATCATACACAAGTTCCTATAAAATTTTATCTTCCTCAAAAAAAAATCATTCAAATAACAAAGCAGTGCAAGCCTATAGTGGATATGCATTTGAATTCTAACATATCATTTGTGGGAAAGCATTCAAGAGAAAGAAAGTGGGGGAAAGCAGAGGAAAAGAATGGATTTAAAATGCCATTCTTGCAGACACTAGAATCCACTTATGAGTGTGTGTGAGTGTATCTGAATTTGCACACACCTTTGTTTGTTTGTTTTGTTTGATTGGGTCTCTCTCTCTCTCTCTCTCTCTCTCACACACACACACACAGAGGACACTCCAAATATACACAAGCTTCTAGGAATTTTTTTCTTCTTTAAAGATACATCAATCATCACATGGTAGTGTATGCTTGTAGCAACATACACATTGAAACTAAAACTTATATGAATTTCAAATGAGACTCTTGCAGCTTCCACATGAGAGAGAGAGAGAGAGAGCAGAACACTTCAAACATACTATAAGTATATTATCTAAAATGTTTATATGCCTTATATGAACCTCAGTTGACCAAAAGCAGGAGGCATTAAGACTAAAACATATTCAATTTTCAGTTTTTTGGAAACAATTTAATATCAAACTACCCTAGTCTTAACACAAAAACATAATTTTGTATGTTAAGAAAGGGTTGGTTATTAACAAATAAGATTTACAGAAAATTCTTACCTATAATAATTCTGTACATGATTTTCTTTGTTAAGAAAGAATTGATTACTAAGTAATAGGATCCAAAAAAAATTACCTGGCATAATAATGTTAGAAGATCCCCCCCCAACACAGTACTTGAGCACAAGCCATAGATGTGCAGAAGTCTCGTACCTAAAAAGGTAAACCTATCAGATGCAAATATAGAGTATATTTGTGCACCATGTTACACTTATGCTCAAATTAAGTTTCAAAATCTTTCCTTTTCTATATGAACAATCTGTATTTCCTTCACTTTAATTAATGTGGAAAAGAACATCTCAATCCATTACAAAACTCACTAATGACTTACAACATGGCAGAGCCGTCACATATGGAATAGTATAGGAATGCAAAGCAGGAGAAATTACTAGACTACAAAAGGACTAGAAATAAGAAACACAACCTATCATCACTAACTCACCATGCATAAAACTTCAGAACATTAGGATGGTCCAAGGAATGAAGAGTCCACACCTGCAAATAGGCTAAAGCTTTTAGAAATATATTTTAAAATCAAGATGGTATACATCTGCACAAACTGGTGCAACACAACTTCAACTTCAAGTCCATATAAATTAAAGGAATATAAACATCATCTAAGTAAAAAATAATTGATCATTCCCAATTTTCATGAGCAATTCTCTCCTTGAAAAAAAGGCATGTTATGCATCTGTAATTAGCTTTATGTAAAAAATATAGTTATTCAGAACATTCATCTTCATTTCATTAATCGCTATAGCCTATTTGTCTTGTTTTGCAGAAAAGCCTAGATACTTTTTCAATAGTTGACTTTAAAGCCAAGTTGCTAGTTCTGGTTTAGATCCTGGTTTGGTTTGGTTAAGGGGTGGATTTGAGGATCCAGCAAAACCAAGTTGAGTTCAGGTCTGTCTGTACTAAAAAACTATGAAAATATAAGAAAATAAATATCAACCTAAAAATAGGAATTAGATATAGAAAATTATATATAAATTTAATTATAACATAAATAACTGTGTTACATTGTAAATATATTACAGTTAAAGTAAGCTTTTGGTATCATTGGTACCATTATTGCTAACATAGAGTTAATAGACTATAACAAAAATAGGAGGGTACATTGCTAATATTACCCTTCCCACCTATGAACTGTAGAAGTCCATGCCATCACCTCTGCATATTGGCAAAAGGGGTTTATCCAACCTGAATGGTTGCTAGCTAAATGGCAATATAGTAATCAATGGGCTTTTGACAACCCTAGAAGGATTCTCAAAGAAAAGATATCACCATAGCAAGGAGCTTTGCAACAACATGAAGCTTCCTATGCTCTCCAACAGAAGCCTCCACAACCTTATGTTACTCAATAACCATTTTATATCAATAGATCTCCACTGTACCATAATAGTAGACTACATTGTAGCTGAACAAAGAACACTGGGCACAGATAGACCTTACAAACTACCAAAAAATGCATAAACTACCACAAGTTTGTTGCAAAATTCATCAAATGCCATTGGATTCAGCATTGGTTTGTGTATATTTGTCCAGGACAAACCTCAATACAGATAAGCGCACCCTAGCAAAATCCAAAAAGACTCTAATTCAAAATCCAAATACAGTATGGACTAGACACCAATCCTGGGGGTGGGGAGATGTGACGGGCAGGTAAAGTAGCTTTAAAATAGATAAATTTCACCACGAGTCCAAAAAATTTATAGAATAAGTTATCTCCATTTTCCCTAATGAAGTGATAATCTCCTTGATTGAATGTAATTGGTAACTCATGCCAAAACCAATCCTTTTAGTTTGATTTACTATGTGATTTCTCAAGTCTTGATCCTGACAAGCATTTTCATAATCATTTTAAATATTAGTAAATAGTAATGTACGCTTAACTTTTCATCTAATAAAAATATCACTAGCATAGAATGAACCTAGTACAATATTCTAATATAAAAGGGAGAAGGCCTCAGTTGGTGGTGATCATATTGGCTCAATGAAATGATTAAGACATAATGTAGAGTGTACAAGGCATTATAGCCTTCTCAGTTTTTACACTGTTCCTTTTTTAAGATTGTGAAACACGGGGACGCGCACCCCCCCTCAAAACCCTAGAGTACCGGGTGCCAACGATTGGGAGCCACCGGACCCCAACCACACCCATCCCCACACCAGTCAGGTGATTGGGGTCTTAGGTGCGGGGGTGTGGTGCTTGGGTGTTGCCCAGGTGTCCCTTGACCGCACTCTGGATGGGACGGGGTGCGATCGGCTGTGGCAGCCCCAAAAATAATTTTAAAAAAGTTTTTTAAATTTTTTTTATTACTGCTTGTTTCATTTGGCATCCACATTTTTGCAACCATTGAGATGAAAGTGAGAAAAAGAGTTTGAAAGAGCTTGGAGACTAATTTTGCAAGTTTGGATGAAGAAGAAGTTGTTAAAGTTGCAAGGTATTTAGGAGGATTGAAATTTGCTAGTCAAGATGAGTTTGCTGCTACTAATCCCAGGAGTGTGAAGGAGTGTTATCAGATGGCTTTGAGGATAGAGGAGAAACTAAAAAGGAAGAATGAAAGGCACAACAACACAAGAGGAGAATCTTCCATGAGAGGAAGAGGAGGAAAGACAAACCAGGTTTGGGAGGAGAAGGAAAAAGGTCCTAGTTCTGATTCCAGAGGAGGAAAAAATCAGAGAGGTGGTAGGAGTGGACAAGGAAGAGGGAGTGGTTTGTTTATAGGCACATGATTCACATGTGGAAAGGTGGGGCATCAATCCTACCAATGTCCTGACAAAGAGAAGAGAGTACACCTGGTCCAAGAAGAAGAAAAGGAAGAAATGCCAAAAGGTAATGCAGACCCTGAGACAGGAGAATTCTTAATGTTTAGGAGAGGTGAGGAATGGACACCACAAGTAAGTATTTTTAGAACTAATTGTTTAATACAAGGTGAAGTTTATAAATTAGTCATAGATTCAGGTACTTGCAGCAATCTAATATCATGGGATGTTGTCAATGCTTTGAAACTGCCTATTCAACACCATCCTAGGCCTTATTATGCTACATGGGTGGAGGAAAATCAAAATTTCATAGTGCATTATTAGACCATGTTAAATTTCTCAATAGGTGGGTACTCTGATCAGATTCTATGTGATGGTGTAAAAATGAATTGTGCACATGTTATCCTAGGAAGATCTTGGCAAGTTTCTAGGAAAGTGTTACATGATTGCTTCACTAACATCTACCAAGTGTGGAGTAATGGAAAAAGGTTTAGTTGATACCATTGCCTTGAAAGGGAAATGAATCTCTCCTCATAGGAAGAATCAGAGAATTGGATACAGGTCAGACTGGGAAAAGCAGAAAGTTGGAACAAGTAGTGGAGAATAAAGGACAAAGAATTCTGAATTCTGTGACAGAGATAAGGATAGGATTTAAAGGTGGTGAAGGAGTGTTAGTGGGGGATTGGTAATATCCTATCAAAGGACATGAAAAAGACAATGAAAAGATGGTGCAACAGCAGTTGGAAGGATAGCAGGGGTACTGCCCCAAACAGGCAGAAATAAAGACTGTCCAGATAGTCAAGAAAACAACCAAGGCAGCAATGGTGACTGCCCCAAGGGTAGGAGTTATGATTTCTAACAAATGTTTGAATTTTTTGCATGTAGGACATCAGGTGAAGAGACACTTTACCTTAGGAGGTTTCATTCCTATGCACCATATGCAGAGATATGGAGGAAAAGAAGCAATTTATGCCAGACACGGTTCTTGGGACAAGAACATCTTTAAAGGTGGTGAAATTGATGCAGGAGCATCATATGCTTGTCAAAGGAACATTGGAGATCCAAGGAATTATAGAGGTCATGGATCATCTCTTGGATTCAATTGGGCAATCCTTCAACCAATCATGGCACATGGAGGCATTGGAAGTCATGAAATTGCATAATGTCCTGATGGATTTCTATGTTGAAAAAAAGTTGTAATTGCATCTTAGGGTTGCCTAGGGTAGAAAAGACATTGGATAGGGTCCTATAGGTTATCATAACCTTACCATATCATTACATAAATCAGAAGATTCAATAAACTCTTTAAGAGCATAATTTAGTAGTTTAAAATTTGAAATTTGAATGTTAACGACTATAAAGCCATTTTGGAAGGAAACTCCATAATTCAAATTTTAAGAAGGATTAGCAAATGAAACCAGTTGGAGATGGTTAAGAGGGGTAGTTACCATGCCCAGGTCTATAAATATGTGTTTGTACGGATTGGAACATATAATGGATGGACTATCTCAGAAAAGTGAATAGAAAAAGCTTGGTTTGAACAACAATTTGAAGCATTCTTGGTTTTTCTGCATATCTTTGGATTGGGAATGTATTGTGCTATCTTACCAAACATTTTTTGATGATAATAATCAAGTCTTGAATCCATTTGGTGAGTTTGTTGTTCAATTTTATTCACTACCTGGCTGTAGCAGACAGTTTTCAAGAAATTTTGTAGTTTTTTTTCATTAAATCATGCTCATCCCATGAAATGTCCACTGTTTCTTCATGGAATGGAACTTTTATAACATTTAAAAATTCTTCTAACTCTATAATGAATATCTAACTAGAATATTTGGTGGCCACCAACAATAAAAAGGTGAAAACAAGGGTTAAGGATTGAAGGGACAGTCCTATAGAGAGAGATTTGCCTTAAGGAGGGCAGTGTTTGAGTTTTGATTCATGGTTATTATGTTGAAACATTGATGTTTGCACTTGGAATTAATCAAAGAAGTCATTACACATGTGAGATTGGTGATACCCTAGGAACAAGGGTTTATAAGGGATGAATTGGGGTTTTTGGGGATGGGAAACCCATAGACTAAAATTGATTTTGTATTTGTCTAATTGAAGGCATTTGATGAGCCTATACAAAGTTTGAAGTCCATACATTAAGTATTGCTATATGTTGCTTTGTAAATGCACTAGTTGTTCCATTGTTAAAGACAGGGTCATTGTGAAGAAACTTTGATTTTTGCCAAAGGAAGCCCATCCAATCTTGACATATGTTTTATATAAGGATAAAGGGTATTTGAAAAGGTTGTTTATTTAGAGAATCACTTGAGAAAAACAAAATATATCTACCAATTTACCTTGCTACTGTTACAGAAATTGAAAATTGTCATTGACAACATTTTGGTTTGCTATGCATTTTTACTTCAGAGGTGTTGAAACTTGAAGGTGATGTTTGGAACATGTTATATATGCTAAAACAAACCTATTGAAGCCTTGAAACCTCCTAGAGTTGACTATTTGTAGATTTTGCTCATCATGACCTAGAAGGGTCACTTGGAACACTTCTACAATTTTGCTCATTTTGGGTTGTTTAAAGGGTTCATCATTCTATCCTCTGCATCACTCCCATTTTAGCACAAGCAGAGAGAATGCTGACAAAGGTTGCAAAATTAGGATTTACACCTACCAAGTGTATTTGATTGAAAGTTTCTACAACCTTTTCAACAAATCCATCTTGTGCATATCTTGCAATTGTTGCAGTCCACGAGACCACGTTTCTCTGAGGCATTCTCTCAAACAATTTATGTGCCTTGTCTATGCTTTTACATTTTTCATATATGTCTATAACATAATTTCCAACTATAATATCTCATGAAAACCCCCCTTTCATTATGCTTTGATGGATATCCATACCCTGTTCCGAAGATCCTATTTTGGCACAGACAAGGAGTATGTTGGAAAAGGTTATGGAATAGGCACAGAGTAAGAGGAGTTATAGAATGAATAACTTTGTGAATCTTCCACTGTACTAGACCAACTTTGTGAATCTTCCATCATACTAGACTAGCTCAGTTATCTTCAATAAAATATTTGTTAAATATGGAGAGGTATCAATCTTAAGGCATCTAACTTAATTTCATTGTGTAATACATAAACCCAACATCTGAAATAGGCACCTTGAGGTTGATGAACTGAGCATTTAATGGATCTCTGTTTTAAACTTTCAAAGATATCTGCATTAGTTCTTATTTTCACATGTTCCCTTCTTTCTTCTTCCTCCCTGCAGCCTCCTTTCAAATGAGTTTCTCTTCTCCCTTCTATATCTCATGTTTGAGGGAGTCACAAATTTTCATTTCATGCCTTTTGACTATTCATTAAAGTTAATTTTATTCTTTTAAATTTTAATTTTAATCTTATTTTTGTCCTTTTGTATTTTACTTTATTATTTTTTATAATTAAATCCTATTCAAAGAGGGGACATTACGACGACAATTTGGTAATTTGGGGTGAAATTGCGTAGTTCTTTGAATAACTCCATGTAGGCTAGTCTATTTGAGGTGTTTAGGCATGCTCAGGAAGGCATTTTGCATCCACTTAAATTTAATCTTTAAAAGTTATTTATAACTCACTTATAAGATCATAGAATCAGATTTCAGAGGCATTTCTCTCATGGTCTATATCAACATTCAGTACTCTCTTCTTCTTGAATTAACAGGTTTATTCCACTATCATAATTTTGTGGGGATACATAAAAAATCCTTGATATCCTTGTGAAAACATATATAGTAAGGGCTGTAAAAAAATAAAAACACCAAATCAAATAATAAGCCCCCATAATGTAAAGCCAATATAGGAATTCATGAACTAAATTTAGCGGCTGAATTTGACTATGTTAACTGTCAATGCAAACATCATCTTGTAATTGTTCTATCTAATGTCCTTTTTTTCAAAATGAAGCCCAGTTGAAACCCAAAATGCCCATCATATATTTAAATTCTTTAAGTGGATTTTGGGAATTTTGCACTAAGGAAATGGGATTAAAATTATAATAGAGGGCCTCAAGTAAAGTGAAAATATAAAAGAAGGTCTCTTATCATTAAATTTTATTTTAAATAATTCCTCTCCAATATCAATCAAAATTCATGAAGGAAATTTGAAGATTTATATCTTTTAGATGAAATTTCTATTTAAAAAAGGCAAAGTGAGGAGGACGCATATTGATCTCTTCCTCCTCACTTTTATTCAGTGGTGATAGCCATTGAAGAAAGGAATGATCTAACCACATTCAAAGTGGCAGAATAGATAAGTTCTTTACAATCTCATGAGAAGTATATGCAATGTTCTACAGAAAGCTTGGTGCAAGCTTTCCAATCTCCTACAAAAATTGAAGAAACTCTCCCATGATTTATATCTTTTGGATGAAATTTCTATTTAAAAAAGGCAAAGTGAGGAGGACGCATATTGATCTCTTCCTCCTCACTTTTATTCAGTGGTGATAGCCATTGAAGAAAGGAATGATCTAACCACATTCAAAGTGGCAGAATAGATAAGTTCTTTACAATCTCATGAGAAGTATATGCAATGTTCTACAGAAAGATTGGTGCAAACTTTCCAATCTCCTACAGAAATTGAAGAAACTCTCCAAAGACTCTTCCTCACCCAAATAAATTCCAAGGAAATTTCAGCTAATAGAGGACATGGTAGAGAACAAGGAATAGGAAGTGGATCACTGAATCATTCAATGCAGGTGTTCTAAACAATATGGACACGAAGGGAAAAAAGATTGACTTGAATAAGTCAAAAGACAATTAATTAAAGTCTTCCAAAGATGCAAAGTACTCTACATTCTTTGCGTGCATTTTGACAAAAGAACACCAAAAGAATGTGTGGTTCCTAAATAGCAGCTATTCAAATCATATGAAAAGTAAATATACCCTCTTTGTCAAATTAGATGATTCATAAGAAGTCTAACTTAAATTTAGTGATGATAAAGAAAATGATGTAATGGGTAAAAGTACCCTTGCAGTGAAGACTAAGAAAGGAGAAATTATTATATTCATGATACTTGTGCCAAAACTAAAACATAATCTTTTGAATATTGGGTAGCTAGTAGCATAAAATTACAAAAGTGTATTTGAAGATAACCACAACAATATATTTAATAAATTAGATAAATATCACTTGTAGAAAAGTCTTGTATGATAGAGAATATATTATTTCCTCTCCCATTGGTTTCCACTAAGATGCATGCATTCATGGTAATAACAAATGATTCGTGGTTATGGAACCAACAATACGGTCATTTTAAATTTCAAGGATTAAGTTTGCTTCACAAGAAGAATATGGTTAGAGGAATTCCTACAATTCAATCCAAAGAGGAAATTTGTTCAAGGTGTGCACAAGCACCATCATGATAATTTTTCAGTGAACAAATCATGGAGGGCAATATCTCCAATAGAGCTTGTGTGTTGACATTTGTGGTGATATGCAAGAGGAGAAATTGGGTAAGGATATTTATTTTTTAACTTTTATTGATGATTTCCTTGCCACACGTTGGTTTATTTTCTTATGTAGATATCTAAGGCTTTTCAATGCTTCAAGAATTATAAAGCTATGCTTGAAAAGAAAATTGGGTATTATCTCAAAATACTCAAACAGGTAGAGGGGGAGAATTTACTTCCAAAGAGTTTTTTTATTTTGCAACAACTATGTCATAAAGAGAATTTACTGTGGCTTATACTCCCAAAAAAATGGTAATGCAAAAAGAAAGAACGGTACCATTATGAAAATGGCATGAAGTATGTTGCAATCAAAATGTCTTCCAAATAGTTATTAGGGGGTTGTGGCAACAATAGTATATATTTTGAATTGAGATCCCACAAAATCAATCAAGAACATCACTCAAAGGAAACTCAAAGTAGTCATAATAATTTTGTAGCTCATTTTCATGTATTTGGTTGTCTAGCATTTATTCATATTCCAATTCAAAGGCAGACGAAGTTGGATACAAAATCCCAACTTTGTATCCTTGTGGGATATTCCAATGCAACTAAAGGGTATAGGTGCTATAATCCTAGCACAAAAAATGTTTTTGATGAAGGGAGAGTTTGTCAATGGAAAAATGGTGTACAAAAAAATATACTAATAATCATGGGCATTGAAGATGACAGTGTTCCTCCTCCCCACAAGCTCAAGTGGAAGTTCAAGCTCTAATAGGAGCTCAAGTTCCAGTCCACCAAGTTCTTCTAGTAGCACAAATTCTAATGATAATTCACATTAAGCATAAACTCCAAGCTCTTCAAGAAATGCACAAAGACTATTTGACATTTATCATAGGACTACAATATAAAACCAATCATTCATTTTGCTTTGGTTATTACAATTCAAGTGGAACCCTCTATGTATGAAAAAGTAGTCAAAGGCAAAGTATGGATTAATGCTATGAATGATGAGATGAATACCATTAATAAAAATAAAACATGGAAATTATTTGCAACTTCCCAAAGATAAACAAGTGATTCATGTCAAATAGATTTATAAGGTGAAATATCATGTTGATGGTTCAATAGAATGACACAAGGCTAGACTAGTCACCAAAGGATTTGTACAAACACCTCAAGCAATTTACAGAAACTTTTGCTACAATTTTTGGACTTGATACAATCAAGATTATATTGGCTATTGCTACACAATACAAGTGGCTAGTTTCTTAGATAAATGTAAAATCTATCTTCCTTAATAGTTATATAGATAAGGATGTTTATGTGGAACATTCAACAACCTATGGGCTATGAAATTCTAAGTAAAGAACAATTAGTTTACAAGTTTTTAGAAAAAACACTTTATGGGTTGAAGCAAGCTCCCAGTGCCTAGTATACAAGGATTAGCAGTTATTTCTTGAAGAAGAGATTTAGTAGAAGAAACTAAGAGCCAACCTCATATGTTCAACATATTGATTATGATATTCTCATTGGTTGCCTTTACGTTGATGATCTTATTTATACAGGTAACAACAAAGCTCTCATGGAGAAAGAAATGAAACATAAATATGAAATGTCAAATATAGGACCCATGCATTATTTCCTTGGTGTGAAAGTTCAACACAAATTAGAAGGTATATTTATCAAACCAAATATGTAATTTTAGAATATCCCGTCCAAAAATGCTCAACCCTCATTCTATTAGCTATTGAACTTCTACAACTTTAACTGATCATACAAAATGATTTGGTGTATTGATAGTTAAAAGAATTTTTAATTAAAAAATCATAACATAATTTTTAAACACTACTATTTTTTAGTGCACTTTTATACAGTGGATATCGTGACATGCCCTGGTTGGTTAACTTTAGAATATCTAGAAATTCTCAACAACCATTCTATAACTACTGTACTTCTATAGCTTAAACACTTCATACAAAGTGATGCAGAACCATCGAATTGTCATCGTAACTAAAATGGTAATAGTTACACCCCAGTGACAAACATGTAGATTTATCAAAAGACTCAGTGCAGTCTTGAGAGCCTTCTACAAGGCATTTTTAGATTTGTGCACTGTGTTGAGTGCTTTGTTGAAATGAAGGACATCGCCAGAGGAATGTTTAGGTTTTTAAATGATATTTGTAAACCCTAGTTGGGCTCATGACTATATCATTTGAAAGCACAGTCCAAGGCATTTTTAGAATCTCCATGAAGCACAATGTTAATGATTGGTCTTATGACCTAGAAATATAAAGAATAATGTATGACAATAATACAACAAAGCTTTCACCTATCGGTGCTATCAAGAGTTTAAGGGGCAGTGTTCCATTTAATGGAGGCACTGATACGAATTAGTGTACAATACAGAAGTGACGCCTGAAGTACCTGAGTGCATGATAAAGGGAAGAGAGGGCGACACAAAAGGAGGAGGAAGTGAAGTTTAAAATCATACCTTTCTCAGCCTTTTGGATTCTAAATGTACAATGCCTTTCACCGCAGAGATGCCTAGCCACAGAGATCTCCTTGTCCAACATACAAATTATCCAACAGATGCAAAAATCCCTCTTGGTGCTATTGAACATAGAAATGACCAATGTTTTCTTTTTTTTTTTTCTTATATCCCGTTAACGTCGCAATTGTGATGTTGTCAGGTTATAATTGAAAAAAAAAAGCCAAAAACATATAACATTTGCCCGCCGTCGCAAATTGTCGTTGCAATTTCACCCCAAATGTATTAGTGTCACACCACCATGATGGATAGATCTAGGGTTTGAATGATGAATCTTGAATGCTTGAACAAAATCCCTTCAAAGGCTTGAATGCTTGAATCCTTGATCTTCAATGCAGAACTTGAATGCTTGAATAGGATGATGGCTTGAATTTTTCCTTGATTGAGAATGCTTGCTTGATCTTGCTTGATGAAAATGCTTGCTTGAGAGATTATGAGATGAGATGCTTATGAAAAGTGGATGTCAAAATGAGAGAGGAAGGCTTCCTTTTATAGTGATATAGGGCACAAACTTCTAGAGAGGTTGACATTGGAGAATTAAATCCAAATTAATCTTAACACCTAGAAATGGACCTAGATTAAATGCAATTTAAGAGTTTACCATTCTGAAATCTAAAACAACTGACGCAAAAGTGGGAAAATAAAAATTTTCAAAGCCCGATATCCTGAAACCTCCGGAACTTGAAAATTGGACCCAGGGTCAAGGTTGAGGTCCATACAAAGAGGTGCTAGAAAAAGGATCGAAATAGGTAGAGAGAGAAGCAGAATAGGGGGAAAAGCTAGATCCATGCAAAGACCTATTCAAGGCACTTGACATGACCCCATACCACTTACTCCGAGGGCTAAAAATTCTTAACATGGAAGTGCTTCCATTTTGAGAGGATACATTAAGCCCCCACTTTAGAAAGAATATGGATTCAATGCAAACTATTGGTAAAGGAGAAGAAAGAAGAGAGCCAAGTGGATTCACAATGAGATTAAATAACACTTAGCTTAAGGACACAAGCCCCTAGGCTAAAAGATTCTAACTCAACACACACACATGAGGGTGTGAAAATATAAAAAGAGGGGTTAGTACTAAAATAAAACCAAATCAACTAGTAGAGGAAACCTTGCTAAGAAATATTTCCTATACTAATATCATATTTGGAAAGCGATCATAAAAGCATAAATGATTAAATAATAAAGACAAGAGCAATACTATAAATAACATAGCTTCATGATCTGGTCCTATTAGTATGAAAGCAAAAAGAGAGAGAAGAGGAAGTGATTACCTCACCCAGTAAGATGCCCACCTTACTGTGAATCACCAAGGAGGGAGATCCAAATAGGTGGCCAAACCTAATAATTCACCCATAAAATTTTCTTTGTAATTGTAATGTGTCTTCTGACAGCTTCTGGAATATCCATAGATCCACCTTCTTGTATCACTATGAATATGAAATGCATCTCTCCTCAGGATTTAGAAACTTATGTGCGTTACCTTCGAAAGATTTAGCATATTGAAAATTGAAAAATACATGTCTCTTCAGGATTTAGCAACTTATGTGCATCACCTTCAGAGGATTTAGCATATTGAAAATTGAAAAATGCGCGTCTCTATAGGATTTAGCAACTTATGTGCGTTACCTTCAGAGGATTTAGCAAATAAATGAAAAACTATAGTAAAAGGGAGACCCTATATATGCCCCCCTCCTTATCATGGTTGTCTACTAGACATGATAAAGAAGAGGAAGAGGATACCTACTTCACAATGTAAGGAGATATCTTGTTTACAACAATGTATACTACATTCCTAGCGAAGGGTATTGACCCCTACATCCAAGAGTATAGATAATTGTGAAAAGGATATGTCACTTATGGAAAAAGGATCCTCAAAGAAAGAGATCTTATCAACAAGACCCCCACCATAGAGGAGTGCTTTTAGATAATATATCATCTTTAAAAGATAAATCAAGCAGGAACAAAGATTCAATCATCAAGCCCCTTGCAATCAAGAGGAAGAGGAATCTTTTAAATGAGGGAAACAACTCTAATCACCAAAGCAAGGGAAAAAGTTTAAATGAACATAATTTGCAAAATAGAGAAGAGTTGACGACCTAGGACAACAACCTCTCATATAGAAAGGATATCCATAGTCAAAACATTGGTCAATATAATGAAATAATGTTGCCAAATAAACAAATGCCACTAAGATAAGGAAAATAGATCCCTAGACAAAGAGAAAGAAAGAAGAACCTTGCCCACCAAGGATGAAAGCAAGGGATACCTTTGCAAAAAAAATGTCTTAGAAAAGATATCTTGAATATAGAATCTATGGATGATTATAAAAATAATACAAAACCATAGAGAGAGAGGATAGAAAGAATACCAATTAAGCTCAAGACACAATATATGCTAAAAGCCTAATGGATCCTAGGAGACTGGATGGAAATACACCTCTTGCCCCCCAGTCCAGAGACAAGAGGAGAAGAAATCTATATTATATTAGAATGAGGGGTATCCCCTATATAAAAATTATGAAGGAATTGTAAAACTGCATGAGAGTGAGATATAATTCCTAAAGCATCTCTTTCCCCAATATATAACTTGAAATGCTTACAATTAGGAAGTAAATGTGTATTACTATAATGAAAAGGACATTTGAACTTGGATAAAGCATCTTTTGGCATAGGTTTAAAGATTTATTTCTTGGAATTCATTAACTGAACATACACCTTCTTAGCTACATCTTGACGAGTATCAGGGTTATCTAAGGTAGGTGTAGGATGAAGAGGAGGACAACGATCAACATCACCCACCTTGAATTGAGATTGTGAACAACCAACACCATGTATATCCTATTTAGGGGGTATATGAACTGGATACTTGATACCATGCTCATTAACTCCAAGCCCTAAAGCTCTATAACCTTGTTTAGTCATCATATTAAATCCTGTAGTGTATATATCATGTAACGCTTCTACAAGAGGTGATTGTTTATCATGCTCATGAGTAAAGGTTGTATAAGGTGGAATAATAGGTTTTGAAGTAGTTTCTTTACTCTTTCCTTTAATATCATCATGAATTAGGGGAGAAGGTAAATCAAATAAGTCTTGCACATCTGCATCTTGGACTATAGCTTGAATCCCATCATATGATGGGAAGAACTAGGATTAACAGATGGAGAATTAGGCATCGGATTAGGAATAGGAAGGTTAGGAATCAAATTAGGAATGATAGCATTAGGATTAGGAAGATTAGGAGATGGTGTAGCATCTACCAAATTCTTCACATAATCCAAATGAGAAATAAGGCTACCACATAAATCTTTAATGAAAGTTTTGAAAGTAGGAAGACTAGTATCAGTCAATTTCACAAAAGCATAGGCGAGTGAAAAATGAAGGGTCATCAACATAATGAAGTGAATGATACTCTCATAAACATCATAGGTATGGTAAAGAGATGCTAAAAGAAGGGTAATAAAGAACATAATCACACACCAAAGTATCTTAACAATGTTTATAGTAAATGAAATGCAAGAAATATTTTTGGATTTTGTTGAATATATAGATTTTTTTGTATTTTTGAATTAAAATTTAAGAGCATAAAAGAAATCTAATCTTGATGCAAGAAAAGAAACGACCTAACACCAAAAATAAGGAATAGTCTAACACAAGATAATACAAGGGGAAATCTTAACACAATAGGGCATCTAAATCCACAAAAGATAAGTGGGTAAGCACGTTGGGTTCACCAAAATGTAAAGGGGGTAAAAATATGTGTGAATCTATCTTTATCCTTTACAAAATATATTTTTATAACTATATGAGGATGGGGGAAATATAGGATCTATCCCTAATCCAAATTTCCAAAAGGAGAGACCCAAATTGATTAATCACAAAGAAGTGATCAATACACAAATGAATCAAACTATGGAGAATATGAAGAAAGGAGAAGATCTAGGGTTTGAATGATGAATCTTAAATTCTTGAACCAAATCCCTTCAAAGGCTTGAATGCTTGAATCATTGATCTTCAATGGAGAACTTGAATGCTTGAATAGGATGATGGCTTGAATGTTTCCTTGATTGAGAATGCTTTCTTGATCTTTCTTGATGAAAATACTTTCTTGAGAGATTATGAGATGAGATGCTTATGAAAAGTGGATGTCAAAATGAGAGAGGACGACTTCCTTTTATAGTGATCTAGGGCACAAACTTCTAGAGAGGCTGACATTGGAGAATTAAATACCAATTAACCTTAACCCCTAGAAATGGACCTAGATTAAATGCAATTTAAGATTTTACTATTCTAAAATCTGAAACAGCCGACCCATAAGCGGGAAAATAAAACTTTCTGAAGTCTGATATCTTGAAACCTCTAAAACTTGAAAATTGGACCCAGGGTCAGGGTCGAGGTCAACTTTGACCTAGGTCAGGGTCAAGGTCAACCTTGTCCTAGGTCAGGGTCAAGGTTGACCTTTTCATAGGTTAGGGTTGAGGTTGATGTTGACCCAGGAGGTCAACCTTGACCCTGAGGTCTCAGATCTCAAATTCTCAGGACCAGGTGCCAAAAAAAGGTTGGAAATAGGTGGAGAGAGAAGCAGAACAAGGGGAGAAAGCTAGATCCATGCAAAGACCTATTCAAGGTGCTTGACATGAACCCAAACCACTTACTCGGATGGCTAAATGTTCTTAACATGGAAGTGCTTCCATTTTAAGACGATATAGGTATGCATTGTCAACAAATTATATGCAATGCAAAGTAAATGATCAAACTAAAAGGCTCGCTATGTATATTGATGGAAGGCCAAAAGAAACAGGGAATATTATAGGTTTTATAAATAGTTCTCGACCTGTGTCAACTACTAAGTGACCAAATTGTATATTCGAGGCACGTGAGGGAAATCATGTATTTGTATGTGTAATAAAATCAATAAGTGCAAGGGAAGAGCTTCTGATATATTACAATTTGAATCTTGTAGATACAAAAAAATTCCCTATCATGGGACTAGTAATTATAAAATTTAAACCGATTGCCTCTAATTAATATTGACTCCAATATACAATCTACTATTTTATTAATAATTTTTTTGGGTAAGTTTATTACTTTCATTTTGCTGTTGATTGCTAAGAATTACTAATCTTTATCACATGGCAACATGGATCCACCACAAGACATAGGCGGGGATGTTCCTCACACACCTTCTTCATCAAAGGTAAACCTTAATTAGTGTAATTCACAAATTATATAGAAACAAATTTCATATTATTCTGTTCTTTTCTTTATGGCTTTGGAGTTATTTTGATAGAATTTTACTGATATTGATGTCACAACTTGATACTTATTGATAGGGAAAAGTACAAATGACAATAGATCAATTGCGATCTGAAATTGAGGCAACATTTTTAGATGACATCACATTTAGCTCTAACCCTGTCTACATGGCTACTCAAATTCTAAATAAATATAGTAAAGACATTCTTAACCTTGTCATGGAACCAAACAAAATTGAGGGGACAGAGGAACTCAAAGATGAATTGATACGTAGAGTCAATTGTATGAATGTATGTAGTGATTAATCTTAAGAAATAATTAAATTTCAATAGATGTTTATATTTTATACTATCTTATGGATCATGATCTAAAATATGATGTGTTCTTCTTACAGGATTTTTTGACACCTGTGAAACATGGCCAATATGGTGATGGGTTGTAGCACACAACCTTCGTGTAAATACTCCTTAAACCTTTAACCATTCATTTAACCTTTGTATACATTATTGACTCAACTTATGTTTGGAATGCTTCTAGTACCCCATTTAATCTTTATCCATTTCAAATGTCTTTGCTAACAATGTATTCTTTAGCTCATGATGAAGTGTAGATGCCTCCTTTGATCAAAAATCCGATATTGTCGGTTGCATTGTCCGCAACAAGGAGGTTGCATACATCTTCCTCTGTACCAGCTACAAATGGTAAAACCTTATTTTTCTATATTTTGTTATATGCTAATCATGTATTGATTATTTTTCTTGTGTGAATTTTATACACATGGACCTATTTTGTGCACTAATAGATACACCTACACATGGTACAAGAATAGAGACAAGTACTAGTGAAGCTCAACCATTTCCTGGATCAGCCCATCTTACTAGTACTGGTTCATTTGCAAGGTCATTATTGTTGAACAAGAAAAATATGTTTCCGTTAAAAGTACCAAAGCTTCCAGGTGCTTTAAAATTGTTATTATTTACAACTTAATTGTATTTTACTTATACATAACTCATTTTGGACTGATAATCCCATGATGTTTTTTATGATACTCTTTTTGAAATGACATTGAAGCTATTTGGGCCCACCATACGTAAAAGGTATGTAGCTTCATAATATTGGTACAATATTTTTCTTATCTTCCATTTATTGTACTATATTAAAGTTATGATATCTAACAATTTTTTTTTTCAAAAAAGGTGGAATGAATAGGATGCTGACTTAAAAAAATAAGCTCACTAAATCTTTAGAGAACCTCTTTGGAAATAAAACTTTTGATAGTGCCCTGATTCTTAAAAAAGCATCCAAACATATAAAGACTGTGAGGGACCAATATAGAAGGGTTGTAAAGGATAACCCAAAGTACGAGAGTCCTCCTATGATTCCACCGATGGAGTGGAATGAAATAATAGAAGATGAAAAAGAGAAAAGGCTAAAGGGTAGAGGAATTCAACCAGAAGATGAAAATAGAAGGTATGTTGTGATAGTATAAAGTAGAATGTAATCACGCACTAGTTAGTGATATTTGTAAATATATAATCTAACATGTTTCAAACTTTTCATAGACTGCAAGACACATCAAAAGCTACAGAAGTGAGATTAAAAAAGGTTGGCCAACCCAAACTTGGCTCTGGTGGCTATATGAAACTTCACTCTCGACTTGTAAGTAGCGGCATTGGATTTTCATATCAAATATTTATATATAAGGTTGCAAACAATTTTGTTTAATCAAATCATACATACAAAACTGACGATATTAAATAAAAAATACAGGGCACGAAATTCAATGTAGAGCCCATGGATGAAGACAAAACAAGAGTCTTGAAGGAAGGCTATAAAGTCATGGCTGCATGCCTATGCCAAGAATCTAAAAGCCATAATGAAGAATCTGCTGCACCAAATGAGGCACAAGTACATTGGTCAAATGAAAAGTAAATTAAGTTGAATAGTTAATTTTGAACATAAATTGACTATTTCATGATAACAATGCGCATGACATTTCACTCTAGAGCCTTCAAATCCTATCACAGAACATGGGTGTGATGAAGGCCATGATGTGCATCACAATGGTGGAGGTATTCATTTTCTATTGGAAATAAATTACGTAATTATTAATGGAATTTAACATCTTTAATTGCAATTGGCCGTGTAACCTTTTTTTGAATATTTTAGAGCATGTTGAGCATGTTGAGGTGGTGAAAGATAAAAATGTTATTGTACATGATGTGGCATTGTTAGATAAAGAAAAATGCATGTTATGTTCTATTGGTTAATGAAATACATGTAAGAGTAAAAAAAGTATGTGAATTTAACCCATTTACTTGTTATTGCAGTAGACCTCCCTTTAGTGCAGCAGCCTCGTGCTCCTCTAGACATGAGGAAGCATCATAATTTGAGATCACAACCACAAGAGGACAAGGAAGATATTGATGGTCCTCTCAGCCTTTACCTTAAGAAATCTAAGAAAAACCCAAAAAAGAAATGATTTCTTAAAAATGCTCTTTGATAAAAACTTGTTTGATTAACTTTGTTGGATAATGAAGAACGTTATTTTATGTAATTATCTATGAATGATGCATATTAATATTGAATTTTATGTCATGTTAATGAATATTTTTATGTGTTAATGAATTCTTGATTAGTGTTGCATATTAATGAATGTTATATCATATTAATGAATGTTATGTGATTGTATTGATTGAATGTTATAGTTCATAAATGGATGAATGAAGTGTGTAATTAGATGTTAATGAGGAATTTAGATTTATGATAGGGGGAGGGGGGTGAGGCCAGATGAACTTCCACCTTTACGTGGTTGGCCTTGTGAAGTAGAGAATATTAAAGTATTCTCGAAATGAAGTAAATCTCAAACTAACATACCTTCATTATTTAATCAATTTCATTCGTTCTAGGTCTTTTCTCATAATTGCATTTTGAATGTTTCATTGTCAGGAAACTATCAAATAACAAACTGGAAGGGCCAATAGTCAACTTGTCTAGCATGATTCGGCTTCATTTTGTGTAAGTATTCTCTTCTTGACTGCGTCAACCTCTCTTGGCCTAATCTGGATTATTTCATTGGTTTGTATTTCTAAGTAGGTGAAGTGTTAAATCAGTTCCTTTGGACTCCCATTTCCTCACACATAGTAGTAATATATGTTAACAATATGTAATTTGCATATATAATTCATAAACAATCCGCGTAGCTTGTCAATCCTTCCACATGTCATGTACATGGGACATGTGGAAGATGATGGCTTTGCATGGTGTTAAGCTTTCTATAGATTTTTAGCCCAACAAAAGAGAACATCTCCTATCATTCTCACATTACATCTATTGCAAGAAATATTCAGCCGTATTGTACAAAAACTCACTCATCTCTTCATGTTTATTTCAATGATGTCACCTCTTCTTCCTCCGTCTCATTCAGTGGAATTGTTGTAATTAAATAAGAAAGCATCCCGGTTGTGATCACTTGTATCCATATTTCTTAGGTTAAGTATAATGATAAGGTCTTACAACTGGCGGGCTTCGCTTTCCAGTCTTCAAGATTGAGAAGGTGATTGCAACATGTACAAAATGGTCAAATTATGGATATGGCAGTGAGTTGTCTGACATAATGCCTAAAATGAAACATGAAATATCATGGGATATAATGTTTGTATGCTGGTATATTAAAGGCAATGAATTTCTTGAAACATTTTTGTGATTTGAGGTTTTGAGTTGTCAAGAGGAACGATGTTGGATTCAGGGGGCATCCAAGCTAGTTTCTTGATGCATTGTTATGCTTTAATGCGTAGGTCATTTGTCAATATGAGTAGAGACACTGGGTATTTTTGGCTTAGGCTTGTCATCTACATTTTTCTCACAATTTGTATAGGAACCATCTACTTGATTGTTGGTACATCCTATAATTCCATACTGGTAAGACTACATTTTCATGTCACCCTTGAAATTTTCATTGACATAAGTTTTGTGCTACTCAAATTTTTGACTTAAACATGTTGTACAATATATGTTTAGGCCAGAGGAGCTTGTGCTTCCTTCATTTTTGTCCATTTGTTACTTTCATGTCTATTGGAGGCTTCCCATATTTTGTTGAAGATATGAAGGTAACTTCATTTATCTAAGAAAATTTCATGATTCTAATGAATTGTTATTTCTATTGTGTGATGTAGGTATTTCATCTAGATCATTATGGACTTTGAAAATTTCATGATTCTAAATGAAATTATTTTTTGTATTGTGTAATGTAGGTATTTCAGTGAGAAAGGATGAATGGACATTATGGGGTTATGGCTTTTGTGGTGGGAAATACTCTATCAGGCATGCCCTATTTGCATATGATCTCAATAATATTAGGGACAGTTTGTTATTACATGGTTAGGCTACATCCCGGTTTCAGTCATTATGCCTTTTTTGTGTTGTGCCTATATGCAAGTGTTACAGTGGTGGAAATTCTTATGATGGCCATAGCTAGTGTCGTGCCTAACTTCCTCATGGGCATTATCATTGGTGTTGGCATTCAGGTAAATACTTTCTATTCTTGCCTTTTTTTGTTGTTCTTGAGAGAATCCTTAGAAAAATATCAAGGAAATAAGACCAAGAGGTCTTATTTCCTTGATATAGATTATTAATATCAAGGAAATGAGAAGCTTTGATTATTAATCTTTTGTTTTATATAGATTATTTGATTGTTGAAAATGAATTCAAAGCAAATATTGAAAAATAACACAACTGCAGCTTCACAAATAAAATCATATTTGAAAATGTGCAATACAAGGAACACAATATTTTTGGACAAATTGTCCCTAGAAAAACCCGAAGGGAAAATGAGTACTACAGATAAATTATTTAAGAAGATAGTTTTACAGTCTTCTTTATCTTCTACAACACCAAATTGTACTTATTTTTAATAAGAAAATGAGATTCTTTATGTGGTTTGACTTAGTATTACCCTCAAACATCTTGAATCAAAATAATTATAACTTGAGAGAGAAATTTGCATTTGTTTATTTTACTATAAATGACTAATTTACCTTAATATAGACTTTTTAAGATGATGTTTCCATATCAACATAATAAAATTCTACATCTAATTTTTTTTCTCATCACTACTCTCTAATTAACATTTATTTTAGCATAATCAACTACTATAATATCATTCACTATACCCAATAAATATTTTTAATAAATTGCATTTGGATTTTCACCTTTGAAAATTATGACCAATAAATTTTTAAAGAAGTGTTTTATTTTTGTAATATTTCTATATGATGAAAGAAATAGAGATGCATCTTTTGCAAATGTTTCTCAATAGAAGGTTTAATTAGCAACAAATTTACTTCCGCACACACACTTGGAGTAAATTATTCTCTAAATATGTGGCGTACTTGTTACTATTCTTTACACACCACAAAAAAAAACTCTCACTTCAATCAAGTATCTTATTTGCAAACATAGTACCATTCATCTACCCTTTAAGGAAGGCGTTGTTGATAAGCATATCAAAGCCTTGAAGCTTCTCCATAATTGGAGTGACCCAACCCATAGAGAGATTACCCTAAATTATAGGGGTATTATGTCAAGCTTTTCACAAGAATTTGGCTCAATTCTATTATTTTCCCCACCCATGATCACCAAGGGTCCACCCAAAATACAACAAGGTGCAAAGAGAAACGAAATGGATGAAGTAGTAGTAAAGGAATTACCCTTTTCAAGCAATCACTTTCAAGGCATACCTTCTTAAGATCCTTAGAGAAGTCTAATTTGAAACCAATGTATGCAACCTTAGACATAATACGTTAAGTTAATTAAGAAGACATAATTAGTCAGATGCTCACTTATTTTGTAGATATGTCTACCTTTCTAGAAATAAACTTAGATAGGTGTCCTAGTGCTTTCACAAAGTTGCATGTCACTTTTTAAAAGGTAGCAAAAAAATTCTTTCGCACTATAAATGTATATCTTTAATTACGTTTATCAATCTATAAATTTTAGTGTTATGCTACTCTTGTGTCTTAATATGCCACTATTGTTTTGTATAGTTGCATTTCTTAAACTCTTACAAGAACCTACAATTCCTCATCTTTCATAGCTCAACCAAGTACCATCATTTTCACAAATGATCTTTATGCTCACAAAATAAGTTTAACTCATAAAATTACTTAATATAAACTGAAATATTTTTTAACATTCTCACAAATATCTCTAATTTGATGAAAAGAAAAGTTTATATTAATAAAATTTAAAAATTAAGATTACTTGATTAATTAATAAATTTAATAAAAATAAAAATTTATACATGAATAATCTATACCTTTTCATAAAACTGAAGTCAAAATTTTAAAAATAAGCCAATCATTTTGTACACATATCCTTATCATATTGATGTTACATACAATAGAAATTACTCTTATAGCTAAAATTAGGCAAACAAAATATATAGTTACTTTACAATGTCTTAAAACTCTCTTTTTACTCTAATTTGTTTAAAGTTAGATGACCGTTTAGAAAACCCCACAAATTAATGTAACTAATTAACATGATCTAAAACTCTATAGCCTTCCCATGATAGAAGTTTGAAGACAATGTCTGAGACATCCCATCCATCCGATGGAAATTTATCTCTAAAGGGTCATTATTAGGTGGAATTCCTTTTTTCTAAAAGGTAAATAAGCTTCTAATCCAAAATATAACAAATGGAAATTTTCTAATATCCTGGTGCAACTGCCGGCCCCAGCTGCTCACCGTAATCTTCTACAAATTCTGTGCTTCTCCTTTCAATCTGTTTAATCATCAATTCAACCAATAAATCTTGTTTAAAACTTCAATAATAGGGCTTTCCATGACCACATTTCTAATATAAACTATTTGTTGAATCTAATAAATTGATTGTAAAAAAATGTGCACTCGTAAAAAAGGCGGGCCAATCATACATCTTTGTTTAAAAGAGATTTTGTACCTCTGCGTTGTCGATCGCTGTTACGCCCAATTTTCTTTCATCTCTATTATCAGAGTCTGATAATCATCAAAATGGTATCAATAATATCCTTTAAATGCTTAAGAAATTACAAATTTAAAGAGAAAGACAGAATTACCGAGGAGAAGACAGTCTGATTGAAGAATTAAGGCCAACACTGGTAAAACAATGATGGTCGAGTGTCGGCCCATCCCAGTCTGAATGAAATACAGGAGATATGAGGTTCGTTATTATTTGTTAATGGAGAAGAGCATATATAAAGTTCATCGCCGTGACTTTCAGCTGCTTGGACGATTTCAAACTTTCATTTATTTCCCGTAACATCTATCTCTCTGCGTGAAAAGTTCATCACCGCGACTTTCAGCTATTTCGAAAATTTCAAACTTCTAATTTCTTTGCCGTGTTGTAACGCCAGAATACCTCATTTTCTTCCAGTTTTTTTTATTTAAATACGTCTGTCTAGAATTTAAATAAGTTTAACTCATATAGAATTACTTAATATAAACAAACATATTTTTTTAACATTGTCACAAATGGCTCTAACTTGATGAAAAGAAAATTTTATTTTAATAAAATTTAAAAATCAAGATTAATTGATTAATTTAATCAAAATAATAATAAAAATATGAATAATCTATACTTTTTCACGAAACTAAAATCAAATTTAAAAAAGTAAACCAATCATTTTGTACACATTTTTTCCTAGCATATTAATATTACATACAATATAAATTACTCTTCTAGCTAAAATAACTATATATATATATATATATATATTTCACAATATCTTATAACTCTCACTTTCTTTTACTCTTCTTTGTCTAAAGTTACATGACCGTATTAAAAACTTTACAAATTAATGTAACTAATTAACATGATCTAAAAATCTGTAGTCTTCCTACGATATATACAATATAAGTTATTCTTTTAACTAAAATAATTCAATATATACAATATAAATTACTCTTTTAACAAAAATAATTCAATATATATAATAGTTACTTGACAATGTGTTACTTTCTCACATGACAGTTTCAAAAATGTAACTAATTAACATGATCTAAAAATCTGTAACCTTCCCATGATAGAAGTTTGAAGACAATGCGTCTGTTCATTCATCCGATGGAAATTTATGTCTAAAGTATCATTATTAAGTGGGAATCCTTTTCCTAAAAGGCGAATATAACAAATGGAAATTTTCTAATATCCATGATCAGGTGGTCTATCCTTCGGCCCGCTAGGCCGACCGTAATCTTCTACATATTCTGTGCTTCTCCTTTCAATCTGTTTAATCATCA
Organism: Chamaecyparis obtusa; assembly: GCA_027943335.1. NCBI lineage: Eukaryota > Viridiplantae > Streptophyta > Pinopsida > Cupressales > Cupressaceae > Chamaecyparis > Chamaecyparis obtusa. The sequence continues at coordinate 249,073 of BSBK01003024.1, forward strand.
ATGCAAACAATAAATCCCCTTTAAAACTTCAATAATATGGAATTCCATGTGCGCTTTCATAATATAGATTGATTAAAAAAGCCTGCACTCGGAAAACAGTGGGCCAATCATACATCTTTGTTGAAAAGATATTTTGTACCTCTGCGTTGTGGATCGCTGTTACGCCCAATTTCCTTTCATCTCTATTATCAGAGTCTGTCAATCATCAAAACGGTATCAATAATAATCTTTAAATGCTTAAGAAATTACAAATTTAAAGAGAAAGACAAAATTACCGAGGATACGACAGTCTGATGGAAGAATTAAGGCCAAGACAAGTAAAACAATAACGGTCGAGTGTCGGCCCATCATTATTATTATGAAATACAGGAGATATGACGTTTGTTATTATTTGTTAATGGAGAAGAGCATATATAATGTTCATAGACGTGACTTTCAACTGCTTGGACGATTTCAAACTTTGATTTATTTCCCGTAACATTTATCTCTCTGCATGGAAAGTTCATCACCGTGACTTTCAGCTATTTCGAAGATTTCAAACTTTTAATTTCTTTGGCGTGTTTTAACGCCAGAATACCTCATTTTGTTCCATTTTTCTTAAATTTAAATATGTCTGTCTAAAATTTCAAATTTTAGACCAACTTCACAGGGAATTAAAATTGTCAAACAGAAAATTGAAAATGTTTGATTTGGTGATATTCAGAGTGATTACATATAATTGAAATCTCCTGCCCTTCAAGCACGTCGTAACAAATCTTACAGTCAATAATCGGTTAGAGACAATAAACAAGTCAATGTTGAATTTCAATGTTCAAGTCAGTGATCAATGATCTCAAATCTATAACTAAATCAATAATTATTTGTATGGGGTGTGAATTCTGCAGGGTGATTTTTATGTCCCGAGGTCCCTTTTTTGTGAATATGTAACTTTTATATTAAATTAATAGAGAAAACACTATTCATCAAAACAATTCTAATGAAGCTACTGATTATTAATCTCTTGTTTTATATAGATTATTTGATTGGTGAAAATGAATTCACATCAAATATTGAAAAATAACACAACTGCAACTTCACAAATAAAATCATATATGAAAATGTGCAACACAAGGAACACAATATTTTTAGACAAATTGTCCCTAGAAAAACCCCGAAGTGAAAATGAGTACTACAGATGAGGAATTATATTAAATTTCAATAAATCAAGAGATACATAAAATTGCTTGCCTCTTATTGGTAGAGCTCCACCAATCTCCTCCATAAATTCTTCTCCCAATTTCTCCTGCTAAGATTCCACCATTGTTGTCTCCAACGCTATCATCCTACCCTCCCTATGAGTGCAAAACTTATTTTCTAACACCTCAAATGCTTCTCAAGTCTCTTCTCCAAATGCCCAATGACCCCCTTTTATACTACTCTCATTGGAAAACCAACAACTGAGATTTAATCTAAATCAACGAATGAGATATATTAGACACTAGCAAACCCTAACTAATTAGTTGCTAGAAGTCTGTAAAGAAATGCATTAACTAATAAACATTTGTTTGAACTCTAACAAATAACTTCAGAAAAACAAACATTAACTAATACTTGAAGATGGAGAAACAACTTCTAAGCTACCGAAACTAACACTCCCTCTTAGCGAGAAAGTTGTTCTGCATGACACCCAACATATATCTAAATAAGACGAGTTTCACCTTCTCCAATGCCGTAGTCAAAATTTCTGCTACCTATTGCTCCATAAACTTATATAGTATAACTGAACAATCACCCATTGTACACAATCTCTGATGAAGTGATACTTGATGTCGATATGCTTAGACCTATCATGAAACACTAGATTCTCAAATAACATAATGCAACTTTAATTATCATAGTGTATCACTTTAGTATCAACCCTCTAACCAAACAAGGCCACTAGTAACTTCTGAAGCCATATAGCTTCACACGTCACCATGCTAGCTACTATGTATTATGCTTCTGCAACACTCAAAGCCATGGACTTCTGCTTCCTACTAAACCAAGAGACAACTCCTGATCCCAAACTGAAGCAATACTCCGAAGTGCTTTTCATGTCTATTGTACTCCTTGTCCAATCTATGTCAATATATTCTATCAACTTGATTCCTTCACCTCGAGCATATTTAATCTCGTACTCAAATTTGCCCCGCAAATAATGTAGTACATGCATTGTCACTATCCAATGCACTCTTTGGATCAACCATATATCAACTAAGAGATTTTACTACAAAAGTTATATTTGGCCCAATGTTGACCAAATACTTTAGAGAACCAATCAACTGCCTATATAAGGTGGGATCTGCATCCTTCTCCCTTGATATGTCTACCTTCTTCTAATTAGTGATTATAGGTGTAGACATGGTTCTACAATCCTCCATCCCGAACCTTCTCAATTTTTTGATGCAATATTTCCCTTGTCCATGGAAAACCTCTCCATTTGTCTACCACACCTCCATACCTAGAAAGTAGTGCATAAGTTCCAAACCCTTCATCTCAAACTCTACTGCAAGATCCCTCTTGCACTCCTCTATGAGCCCTAGTGAACTTGTTAAAAAAAAGTCATCTAAATATAGCACAAGAATGAGAACCTCACCCCAAACCACCAAGTAATAGAAGTTAGCATCGACCTCACTCTTTACAAAGTCCATTTCCTGCAAGTGTGTATCAATGCACTCATACCACACTCTAGGAGCCTTGTTGAGTACATACAAATCTCTCTTCAATTTTCACATGTGGGTGTCTTTTTGTGTGCTATAAATTCTTCATGCTTTTCTATGTACACCTCCTCTTTCAACTTGTCATTAAGGAATGTTGTCTTGACATCCATTTGATGGATTTTCCATCCTATCTTTTTTGAAAATGAGATCATAGCTCATATAGAAGTAAAACTAGCCATTGGAGAAAATGTCTCCTCATACTTTATTCCCTCATTAAAAGAGAATCCCTTATCCAAGAACCTTTCCTTGTATTTTTGGATGCTACCATGGGAAAAATATTTGATCTTATAGATCCAGCATGATCCAACCACAACGCTATGTATTGGTCTAGGAACAACCTCCCACACACTATTTTACATTATTAAGGTATATTCTTCAACCATTGAATCTCACCACACATGATGCTTAGCGGCCTCCTGATAGCTAGAAGGCTCTCTATCTACCAGCTAACTAACTAAGACCACATAGTCATTAAGCTTGGCTAGTTGTCTCCCTTGTCTTGTACTTGCCCTAGGAGCTCCCAAAAATTCTCAAGTATCCCTATATGTTTGTTGAACCTCATAGTTCCTTCATCCAACTATCCATGTCTTCTTGATGCATCTATTGAAATTTTTGCACCAGTTGATTCATATTTTTCAAATTCACAACACTTGATCTTAAGCTTATATTAGTAATTGTACTTGCACTTTGTTTCCCCTAATTAGGTTGAGTGATCCATGGATCTTCGATTGGCTTCTTACTCTGGTCATCTATTAGAAAATCTTTAGACCTCTTGAATTCCTTGTCCTCCATGAATTTGACATCATGTTTGGCAATAATCTTCTTGGTCCCTATAATAAATACCCAATATTCCTTTGAGGTCTCACTGTACCCCACAAGCTACCCACTCTCTATAGTTTGATCTAACTTGGTACAGGTATCCCTTGGAATGTGACAATGTGCAAAACTCCCAAATATCTTGAAGTGACTTACATCTAGCCTCTTTCTTGTGAAAGCTTCTTTCGATGTCATCTTCCAAATACCTTATGCGAAAGCCTATTTTGTATGTATATTGTCATACTATATGCCTCTACCCATAAGTAATGTGCCATTACCTGGTCATGTAGCATATCCCTTGTTGCTTCCAATATAGAATGATTCTTCCTCTCAACAACCCTGTTCTATCAAGGGTTGTAAGGAATATTCCACTCTCTCTTGATTCCTTCCTCGGTAAAGAAATCTTGGAGATCATTCCCTTTGTATTGTCCTCCATTGTCTAACCTAAGAACCTTTATCTTCCTTCCTTTTGAGTTCTCCACAAGAGCCTTGAAATCTTGGAAATAATTGAAAACCTCATCCTTGGTCTTCAAGAAGTATATCTAGGTCTTCCTAGAGAAATCATCAATAAAATTAACATAGTACTTGTATCCTCTAAGAGACTTCATCAACATTGGTCCACATATATTTGAATGTACTAGATCAAGAACACCCTTGGATCCAGTGTCAGTCATTGGAAAAGTTTCTTTTACAAACTTGGACCCAACACACATCCCTTACATACATCATCATGCTCTTCTCACCTCTGGAACACCTATCACTATCTCATGAAGAAATTTAGGTGCTCCATAATGTATATGTCCCATCCTCCTATGTCATATCTCTCCTTGATCTCTAGGATTACTACTGCTCATGAGTGCCTTAGGAGTATCAAAGTGCAACCTATAAAGTAATCTACTCCTAACTCTAATAGCTATAGGTGATTTCCAATCCTTATACTTGATCAACACATGTGCCCCTCTAAAGAGAACATTGTACCCTTTTTCCTAAAGGATAAATATGAAAATGAGATTCATACTGAATCCTGGTACATGCAACACATCATGAAGGGGATTCATTTTTCTATTCTCCCTCTGAAATTGAACACTCCCTTTCCCAACTGAGTTGAGTTCGGACATGTTCCCCATCAAAATTTGGATTCTAGTTTCCTTCTCCTTATAGCTAGAGAAGTACTCTCTAACTTTTGTCATATGAAATGATGCCCCACTAATTATATACTAGACACTGTGCGAGGTTGAGCTAACCATACAACCTACAACTCCAAAATCATCATCCATTATATTAGAGAGTTCATATGCACTTACTAAAGTTTCCACTTGCTTATTTCCATTATTTTTTTTCTTATTCCTTTGCTCGAAATCACCACTAGTACATTTGAGGCTAAATTTTGGCAGCAAACTATCAAAAATTCAATGATTTCTCATCAAATGTTTGACACAAAGCCAAGTTGGAGTTATGTCATCAGAAATTGTAATGGAGGTGGTCACCTTCATAACTCTGATGGACAAAACCATTAGAAATAACAACACATAAAGACATTATAGCATTATAGCATTACCACCTGGAATGACGTCACAATTGTACCATTGCCATCAAAATTTTGAAAAGTATCCAATATAATTTTCAACGGTTATTTCATTGGGAGTATACTAGCTTATCTATATTTATTTTAATATATATATATAAAGTACACCGACAAATATCCTCCTTCAGATACCTATTACAATTAAACTTCACTAATTGAAACTCCTAAAATTTTTGCTATTCTTTTTGTGACTCTTATAAATGTGGCAAAACTTCTGCAAATGTATTAAATACTTTTCAGTTAAAGGGATGACAAGTTTGGTTATATTTATTAAACTCTAATGTCACATACTTTTCAATTTAATCAATGTTAAAGGGATGACAAGTCTGGTTATATTTATTAAACTGTAATGTCACTCCTAAAATTTCTGCTATTCTTTTTGTGACTGCTATAAATGTGGCAAAACTTCTGCAAATGTATTGAATACTTTTCAATTTGTGTACACGGATTTTTCCATACCTTCATCTCCACCCCACTTCTCTCATTGAAGATACGCCTATCAGCATAATAATTCCGGCCGTAATTTGGCATTTGAATTATAGCCTTCCCATCAGAATTCTAACATTTATCTAGTATCACTCCTTATGGCTATCCCGTCAGGATTATAGCATCCCTGTTGCAAAGGGCCATCTTAATTTTAACATTCCCGTCATAATTCTGACATTTATCGAGTATCATTTCTGACGGTTATCCCGTCGGGATTATAGAATTCCCACCACAAAGGGTTGTCATAATTATAGCTCAGCCATCAGAATTTTGACGATCTTAGTTTTAAAACAAAAATGATTAAAATAACCTGGATGTCCAATTTGTTGGATAGAAAGATGATTGAGAAGGAAAATGATGAGCTTTGTTTGAGCTGGAGTTACCATGATCTCCTAAAGTTATAGGTGATAGTTAACACTCACAAGCTTATAATTTGTTACTCACCAAATAATTTATTTCAAAAAAATTCTTGAGCATTTCCTATCACCCTTGAATCACATGTTTTAGTTAACAAGTTTGTTTTGTGAGTAGTCACAGGGGTGCATTGATGTTAAAACTATTAAAGGGACATAAATTCTAAGTATGAAACCTTTTAGTTTAGGATTGATCACATTGCAGATCCAGATGAAGGAAATATACTATTAAAGTTACATTCTATCACATAATGGAACCTTTTGGTTAGCTATCTCAAGGACAATTGAGAAAAATATTGAATCTAGGACAACATAAGAAAAAATACATATGTACGAAGTTAAAAAGATAAGGTCATTATGAATAAATGCCAATTTATAATGATAGACAATAACATCAAAGGAAATATTACTAGTTTGCAATAAAGAAAAAAGTACAAAGATCAAAGGAATATAAATGTTATTAAAAAGATCATGCTACATTTGTTTGAGAGGAAGACCAACCATTCAAGAATAGAAAACTCCTTTATATGTAGATACAATGTAATGTACTAATCAAATTCAACACAGTCAGTGCTAATGACATACACAACTACTCACATGGTTGAAGTGTTAGCAGTCATGAACAAATACCAAGTTAATAGAATATATAAGTAAAATGTGTTAATATCATCAAATATTTTTAAAAATGGATCACAATAATATTTTCTAAATATCAGAGCTTAGAAATGCATAAAATCAAGGTGAGTTTTCGAGGAAGCTATAGGAGGTGTTTCCATTAAGTGATAAAATAGTGACAGGTATAAATTAGTTTATTATATTCATATACCTTAATTGAGATAAAGCAACCATGTATTGGGAATTACGTGTACATGTTTGAATTGACAGGTATGAGATTTACATATTTATCAAGAAAGGTTCATGTCAAACCTTATATAGATTGTGCTACCAATATATCAAAGATAGATGATTCGCATGAAAAAAATATCATTAGTATAACATATATTTTAATTAGGATTCTTTGTATACATCAAAGAAATGGGAATCGACAAAATCATAGCAACATTCCATTTTTTTATATCTTTTAAGTTGATGGTACAATGAGAGGACAAATATATTAGGCAATAGATTAGACATAAAAAAGAAGATAAAATGTATACAAAGGCTATGTTTTGATACATCTATGTAAGTTAAATTATATTTCAAATCCAAGAGAACATGACAAAGGGGCAATTACTGGGTGATATTCAAGGTCACAATAACAATTATAGCAATATCTACTTAGAGTGAATAGAAAATACCATGATCAAAATCACAAATGCAAGTATAGGTGTATTGCATTGACTAGATACATAGAAGAAAATGACAAAAGATCATAGAGGTACCATTAGATTGATTGTTATTATTAGGAATAATTCAAGCCAAATGCAAATTTTAGTGTAATGGTGTTTGTAACAGCACATTCATAGGTGTGTTGGATAGTCAAAATTATACCTTGATAATGTCATACAAAGCATAGGAAAGTTTAATAGCTATAGCTATAATTGTATTTTTGCAACTAGCATTGTAGTATCATTAAAAGAGAAGATACATAATTGTATTTCTCAGAAGAAATGACATTATTAGATCACAAACAAAAACCCTTGTAAGGATAGGTAACATAGAGAATGTTCCAACTCAAAAAATAAAACATGGCAATAGCTATTTTAAGATATCAAAAGGAAAGAAAGAAATGATACAACATATCTTGAAGAAAGAACATACACCATAACATCAAGGAAGTAGACTTAATTGAAGGCAATATAAGTGGATATCAAACATTGACATATAGCCATGATAGAGCACATATAACAATGAGCATCATGTGGAACAATCACTAAAATTTATGCCACTAGGAGAAGTCATGGATCACAAACAAAGGGAACATCATAAAAATATCATTTTACATTTACTATTATAAAATTTGATATATGCTACAATTTACTATATCAAGATTATTTTCTATGGGATAAGAACCATACATACATTTTGTTTTAGAAAATTCCAAGTAAAACATCATCCATGGTATTTCTATGACAATCAAAGAGAAGATAAGAGATCATAAACAATGTAATGTTGCATTTGTAGTTCTACAATAATTAAAGAAAATAAAATATACATTGGTATATATAATTGAAGTAGATTGCTAGGGTGCATTTAATGCAAGTCCTCGTGTACGGTTATAATGATATAAGAGAAAATGAACTAACAACATAAAGCTACATATACAATGAAAAGTATGAGAAAATGGTGCATATCAGGATATATAGCTACAGGTGTAGTGATCAAGTTTTCTTGCATGAGGAGAAGGTTCCAAGGTTATAAGTTGTGATAGGTATTGTGACCGTATAAATTTATTTGGGTACAATGATTTTAAGTATTTAAGGGGAAACATAATACCAAATTAAGAACAACAAACTATGTATATTTTTATAACTGATTTATGCAGGAGAGTTACTTTCATCATAAAAGAGGTGTCAATACAACCAGTTAGCATCAAAAAGTATAGAATATAGACAACCTTTATTTGTTATATAGATTAGATCTAATGATCCAAAGCAATGAATCACGGGTAAAAATTGTATTGATTAGATCAAGGAAATATTGACATAAGATTTTTGAGCATGGATGGTTTTATTCAAGCATAAATCTATGAAGATTCAATAGGAAAACATCAAACAAAGCTTCAAAGATTATATAAAGTCATGAATATCATATATAGAATATGCTCAAGGAAATACCAAATGAACTATGGAAATTTGTTAAAAAAATGCATTCACAATATATATTAAGAGTTTAGAGATTTATTGAAGGTGTGTCAATGACAGTCACTGTGATTTGAGATTTGATCCAAAATATTGAATGAATGATCAAAGTCCAAGAATGGTGAGAATTACAAGTTGGTGCATCTATTGGAATTTCATCAAATAATTTAGTTTTTATTTTATTTTCTTTAAAATATATGCATATTAGAGGTAATTTCATCAAATCCACAAATGCTCAAAGATTTGTGAAACTTAATGAGATATCAGATTTTGTTGGAAACTACATCAAGAACAATATTGATTTTCACAATTTGGAGCATCAATTATGATTCATGATCTTGTATTTAAATGGCATGCCAACGTTAAATTTATATCATTGTCATTCATTTATTGTCACTGGGCATTTCAATTAATAAAATATGATATAGCTTTGGCTTCACTTTTAGGGTGATTGGAATAGTGTTGGTGCTCACACAAATTATAGGTTGGTACTCATATCTGCAAAAAATATATGTTTCTTATTCTAGAGTTTGTTAACCGTAATAATGAGTTTATTCTTATTCAATATTCAAATTTGATAGCAAAAAATCTATGAAGACCAATGGTGGAATAGATGTGATCAAGAAGACCCTCAAAAGTTGGCATTGAGGCATAAGGAGCACATTGTTGCATATGGAGAAGGGAAATGAGAGGTGTTTTATTGAAAAATATGAACAACTAAGGAATATTTATCTTAATGAATAATGAATTTGTTAGGACAAGACAAAATATGAAAATCAAGGAAACAATAATAAATTACTTTCTAATAGTACATTTCATTAAGAGGACAACAAGTCCAATACCACCGACTACATGCTCTAAAATATAAACAAAAAGGGTTACATTAATTAATACACCAATTTTAATTTAAGATTTTTAACTGTGTTAATAATTACATTAAAAAAATTAATGGAAAATTAATACTTGCACTACTCGGATGCACATCTGGAACTACATCATGTGTTGTTGGTCTCCATTTTTTGCTAAGTATTCTCGTAGCTTGTGCATTTCTTATACCCATGCAAGCATAGTTGAAAGTTTTTCAAGCATAAATGATTTAATGGGTCAATCAACCCACAATATATGAGACTACTATGTTCTCAAATGCTGGAGGTATGCGGAAATCATGTAATGACAGTCCATATTTTTTAACATGAACAAGAGTAAGATAGGAAGTTGCATTATAGAACTGATACATGATGATAAGTGATGCTACCAATATTATTCATCCAAATGATCACTTTATAAAATAGAAAGAAGTTTCAATTAAAAGCACAGGTCCAACCCTAAATACATATGCAAAGCTTCATAGATCATAGTTATGGAGAAGTTAGATAAATAAACATAGCACATTTCTTTCAATAAAAGTTATCAGAAAATCATAGAAACATGGAAGACATTGACAAGGCCTTAAATGGTGCAAACAAGGAGATAACTTTATGAAACAAAAAATGCAATACTTTGGAATAAAATTTGAGTATCAAGAATGATATCTTATTTATAAATAGACATTACACAACAATCTGAGGTAATTGGATAAGTGGAATTGGATCTTCAGTTCACAGTTTATACATGACCAACTACAAGGTGAACTTGAGAATCATGAGAAATTGGAGAATAATGTTTCTCTTTATGTGATTCAAATTAAAAAGATACAAGAATGCAATGAAGAGATGGAGAAAAAGTTGAACAACATCAAGCAAGATTATGAAGCTTCCTTAAAAATGGTTGGTGACCATGATGTAAGTATTTCATGACTAGAGGAAAATTTTAAGAATCTCTAGAAGGGGTAGTAGAAGGGGCAATAGATAATATAATGATCAGAGTTTGAGAGGATATTGACAAGTGGAGAATAGTGGATCCTAGGAGGATTTTTGAACACTAATAGGTCTTAAGGTAAGAACTTGGGGTATAGGGTCTAGGAGTGATCTTTTGGTTAAAATGTAGAGGTGTGGGTCCACTATCCCTCTAAACCAAGGTTCCATTGTAAGGAGACATTGTATGCACCCTAAAATGGTTGCCTAGACTTTGGGCCCCCATTCATCAATTTATCAAATCCCTAAATCAATATTTTCAAAAATCAACATTTTATCAATTATATCAATTTCCTTGATCAAATCCTATTTTATCATTTTCGATTATTTGCCTTGGGCTAACCATTTTATCCTAAAGTCTTTATTTATTTAAAAGGATTTTCCTCCCTTTTTATTAAATAAAAGCCCCCACTTTTCCTCTTATCCTAAGTTGCACAAATAAAGCATTATTCCTATTTTATAAAAAGAGAAAAAACACTTTTTGTCTCATATGGACACAAAAGTTAACTCTTTTTTTGCCATTGGAGGATATTTGTGCACATGGATTGCTCCTCTTTCAAGCTCCACCCTTGATTAAATCTTTTCCCTCTTAATCTCCATGGTCCATTCTTTCTCATTTCCTATAAAAGAAGAGCTCTCTTCCTCATTTGCATATCAATCTTTTATGCTAATGTTATGCTGTAGGTTTTCTAGGTCACTTTGGAGCTTTTGAAGATTTCGAGCATTCTTGGCTTTTGCATCTACATTCCATTCTTAGTTTCATTCATGCATAGTAGCTTCATGTTTATGCTTTCATAGTTTAGATTTCCTTTCAAGCTTTATAGTAACTCATCTAGCTTAACTAGGAAGGCTTGGTAATACTTGTACTTTCCTTTTCATAGCATAGCTTGTACTTTCATTTCCATAGCTTAGCTTGCACCTCTCATTTATAGCTTGCATATTCATCTTAATCTAGTTTTCATTTGCATTTCGTAGTGATTCTTGGGGATATTTGGCATTCTTTCCCTTGTCTTCATTTGAATCTCTCATTGTGTGGTTGACTAGCAAGGTCATTAGCTTAATAGCTGTAGCTGAGAGCAATCAAATAATCTTGCAACTCCATGCATAGAGAGCTCTAGGTTGCTTTCTCAAGGTTTCCCATTCATGGATTCCCTTGGATATAATGACTTAGAGAAGTGCACTACTTGAGTGTGTACATTTTTGGTGCCCACCGTGGGGCCTTGAGCCTCATTCTTTTCATTTTTATCAAGTTTTGTATATTTTCAGCGTCACTTTTTTGTCAATTTTGCACAAACAGGAGGAACGCTACCTATGAACATTCTGTTCACGCCTGTGAGCATTCTGTTCATGCTTGTGAGCATTCTATTTGCACCTGTGAGCATTCTATTCGCACCTATGAGCATTTTGTTCACGCCTGTGAGAATTCTATTCATGCCTGTGAGCATTTTGTACATGCCTGTGAGCATTTTGTTCACACCTATGAGCATTCTGTTTGCACCTATGCACATTCTGTTGTCGCTTGTGCACATTTTGTTGTCACCTGTGCACATTTTGTTGTTGCCTGTGCACATTCTGTTGCCGCCTGTGCACATTTTGATCACACCTATGAATAATCTAATTATGCCTATGATTTTTTTGATCACACTTGCCATCTTTTAAATGACGCATATTAGCTGTTAAATGCCGCTTGGTATTTTTTGTTTAATTTTGCTAGCTGACACCCATTTTTGAGAAATTTTCACATACGGTATCAAAAATTTAAGTGTGATATATTGTTGGAAAGCTCTTTTTGAGCCTAATCCAACCATGTTGGTTTCATTTTCAAAATTTTCCATTTGATCAGCTATTTTACTTATAGATTATCTAATTTTTGATGTGCTAACCATTATGGGGCTAACAAGTTGTGCTTGTAGGTGCTCTCATTGCTTGAAATATTTTTTCAAAAGAACGCATGTCAAAGCTTCAAATGCACAAGGGCTACTAATTATTTTTGCAGGGCTGCCCAAAGCATAGAAAACCAAATAAAAGTGCTTGTTATTTATTTCATTTCAAGTGTGGTAATTACTAGTTGTTTCATTTATTAGGCACTTAAGATCTTGTTGTAGGAATCTTTTGGTGGTAGGAGAGTATGCTCTTCACCCTTGTGGTGAACTAGAAATCTTGACCCACTTTTAGATTTTGAAAGCAAGAGGGTAATTAAACCTTTTTTTGGTGTGTTTGGGAGAAACTTTGAGATAGGGGAGTATGCTCTTCACCCTTGTGGTGAAACAAAAATCTTGAACCTCACAAGTTGATCCATTCTTTGTGTAGATTAGAATCCTTTAGTGGGCCTGCTCTTGAGCAATCAAGAGGAACGACCCAAGTGGGGATAAACTTTTTTGCCAGCTATTTCGACCCACTATAAACTCAAGGCTATCAAGGACACAAAACCTTGGTAGACATAGTACTTGTCTTCGCTTAATGTGAGTACTTGTGGGATTGTGACCATGAGGAAAATGTTGAGAAAGAATGCTTAAGGTACTCTTGTGGCTATGAGGTCCATTACTTGCCGCAAGGTAAGGAGTCCCTTTGGGGAGCAAGAGGGGTATTATGAATGGAAGCCCTTACTAAGAACCATAGATAGAAGCCACCCTATTTTTTTGCTTAGCTTCTTGGTGCAAGGATTGATCCAAGTGGAATAACCTGGATCACCCCAAGATTACTCACCATCTGTGTTCCTTTGGTTGTGCCATTGGCACTTCCATGACAAAGCCAACATCTATTGTGGGTAACCACTTTGTGTGAGGTGATGGGACATCAAGTGTGGGCCAAGTTGCTAAGTATTGAGCCATTGAATTTTTAGGCTATTAAGTGCTTGAAGTGTTCTCATTGTGATCTACCTATGTAAATGTTCTCAAACATCAAACATCACGGTAGCATTCATAGGATTTTATTGCTTTGATATCACAAATTTCTTGTCTTGGCAAGGTTGCTTTTTCCCTTGTGCAAGTGTTCTCTGACATGTTTGATCACCTACTATTTGCAAACTTGTCTATTATCTATTATTACTATATTCTGGACTATGAAATCAAACTTGCCAAACTTAAAACATTGACCAAATTGCCTTTAAAACTGAGTTTTTCACATTCACTGGTCAAGGGTCGCACTGCTTGCCTGGAAACTAACGCACAGAGTCCTTTTTCTATCTCACTACTACTTGCAATCTGAAGTTGATTTGTGTCACTTCCAGTCATCCTTGGTTAGTCCAGATCTCAGATCTTAGGTGCTATGACATGTTGCTCAATATCCAAATGAATTTCAATGGTATCAAATCGCAAAAAATGACTCTTAGTCTTCTTTCTTCCACTTCTTCCATGTCTTCCTAATCTTCCATTTTCATCCTTTCTCTTCTTTCTTCATGATTCTTCCTAACCTCTTCATGTCTTCTTGATTCTTTTCCTCTTATTATCTAGTCTACCTTCTTCTATTTCATCTCTTCTATTCATTTCTTTCATGCTTGATTCCTCCTCTTCTAAAACCATGAATTTCAACTATCTTGTTATGGAACCTCTCTTGAGAATGGATGATCTTGAACTCATTGCTCAATTTGAAGAATTTTATTCCTCCAATAGTCCTATATATCTCATGGGTGACAAATTTAAGGCAAAAATAAAAGAAAAATCTATTGAATCAGATGCCTTTGCTAGGATCATAGACATGATCATGTCACGACCTCCTTCTTCCAAACATTCTTCATCATCTAAGTCCTCTCATTCTTCTTCACCTTCCAAGTCTTACCATGACTCTTCTAGACATTATTCGCATTATTCATTATCCAAGTCTTCTTCCTCCACAAGATCTTCAATTTCCTCTTCTTCACAATCTCGTTCCTCTTCTACTTCTCCCAAAAGTCTTACTCCTCAATATGAGTAATATAGTAATCCTTGTGATACCTCTTCCACAAAAAGTGACAAACCTATCTTTGATGACTATGATGAATATAATGATGGCTATAATGAAGAACCATATAGTCATACCTATGATACCTCTATTCCTAAGAGTCCTCCTTGTTGTGTGCTCATGCTTACTAAAGGGTCATCCCATTGGATAGATTGTGATGGTGATCCATATGGTTCTGATTTTGAAAGAGACTTTGATGAGTTCTGTGAACAATACCTCGATGATGATCCATCTACTACTATTGAGGATTATAAAATGTACCGTGCTGATTGGAAACATAAATATTATAAGAATCCTTCCTCTAAGAACTCTCATGCTGAAGATAAAGATTACACTCTCAAGAAAGATCATGTTAATGCTGAACCTTTGTCTTGTGATGGTCCCCTTCCATCCCCTACTTCCTCCAATAACCATACACTTCCTAAAGCTTCCGAGTCTTTCAAATCTTTCACAAATCCTTCATTCGACAAATATCCTAATGCTTTTCATGTAGTCCCCTACAGTTATCCTCAAGAGCTATCTCTTAAAGAAACTCAAGCTAACCTTCACTTGGCTACAAATACTTCCAATAATGATACACCTATCGAGCCTAAGCCTTTATGCGCTATAATGTCTACTTTAGCTAGTCCTTCACCATCTATTCCAAAATCATCCATGCAATTCCAACATGCTTCCTTGTCCTTAGAAGTGGCTCCATGTCAAGAGGACTTTAAAAATGATAAATAAAAGAACATAAAGAAAGATCAAGATCAAGAACCCTCCATGTCAACCAATCCATCTCATGATGTCTCTCATCCATTTCATGGTTCTTTTGATCCTCTACACCCTTTCTCATCCATTCCACCATGTCTTAAGTCTTCTCCTAAGCAAGAGCAAGCTACTACTTACACAGTTGAGCTTCTTGACAATCAAAATAACCTTACTACACTTGCACTTTCCAAAGATGATACTTCCATTAAGGTTATTAAAAATGGTCTTGTTACTTCCAATGTTAAGCCTATTGAAAATCAAGAGAAAAATTATACGCTTATGCTCTTTGTCAAGATCAAAGTCTTCCATCTTCTTGTTCTACCACTCCATGTTCACTTCCAATTTCTACTCTTCCTAAGTCTTTGCAAGCTTTGAACAATCCTATCGAAGAAGTTTCTCCTATTCAAGATGTTCATGATTCTATTGTAAATCCTAATGCTCACTCTAAAGATGCTGATGTCCTTGGTTGTCCTATAGATGTTGATGAACTTATTGATTATCCTTTTGCATCTTCCACTTCCATCCTTGGACCTCTTCCACCACTACTAAGGTCTTCATATCTTCCTTCCATCTTGGGCCCTTATGTCCCTTCACTTTCCCCTCCTAACTCTCCTAATTCACCATCCATATTAGGTCCTTATGTCATGCCATCTCCCATCTTTCCTCAAGATCAACATAGATGCATACCCTTCAATCCTTTTCATCCATCCACCCATCTAAACCAGTCATATTGTCCTTCTTCCACAAGTCCCAAGTCTTTTGGAAGTAACTTGAATGTTCAATGCAAGAAAAAGAAGAAATACAAGAATCCATCAAAAAAATATCGCCATGTCTCCTCTAATCAACATGGATGCATAAAGTTAAAATATATATCTAAGAAGAAAACTACAAGACAAGTATGGGTTCCAAAATCCACCATTAAAGATATTATCTCTAAATCATCAAAAAGAAATGAAAAGCCTATGGCTATATGGATTCCAAAGTTTCTCTTGAAAGAATCTAATGTTGAACAAAAAGTGAAGTTTACATTCAAGCTTCCAAAGGCTTCCACTTCATCTTCTTCCAAAAACATTCTTCCATTCCATGTGCCTAAACCACAACCTCTACTAAACATTCACCATATTCCTTCTCGTATTCCTTCATTCACATTTCCTCCACCCTCTTGCGACCCTTCAAGGTGTGTTTTGATGTTGATCTTGCCTTCCTTTCCATCTACCCTTTCACAATCCTTGCATTCATTATCCTTCTACCTTCTATCCTTTTCCTCATTTGCCTATTCCTCCTATCGTCCAACCTCACTCGCTTTACATAAAACCTTATCCTTCATTTTTCTCTTTCATCTTCCTTTCCCTATCAGCATCTTTGAGCATATCATTTTGAATCCTTGGCATATAATGGTATATCCTTTCAAGGAGCATTATCTAAAAGCTTGCCTTCTTCCAAAAAAAAAAGAAAACAAAAAAATTTTGAAAATGTGCCTTGGTGGAAATCTGAAAATAGGCACCTTGGTAGCAAAAGTAAAGAGAAATAAATTTGTCCTATGGTGAAAACCACTCCCTTATGGCACCTTGGATAAGTACCGTGATGAAAACTTGACAATCAGGCATCATGCATAGTTCTTCTACATATTTCATCCACTCTATCTTCTCTCTTTGACCTTGACACTATTCACCTATACACGAACATTTGACTATCTTGTGAGCTATCTTACGATGATATTGCTTTCATTCCATTCATGTTTAACCTTCATATTTTATTTTCCTCCATTCATTCTAGCCTTTTTCTATCCTTTTCCCCTTTGGTCTTGATCTAATTAAAAAGAGTAAAACATGATGCTATGAAGCCTCTTGACATGTCTACTACTTTGGACTGCATCCTTTCCTTTTTCTACATTACACCTTTGTGACTTATCCTATGCTAGCCTTTCATTGCTTGTCCAAATGAGCTTTACATTACAATTTTTACCTAGCTTGGGTACTCTTGAGGAGTTTTCCTTTGAGGATTTCTTCCCTTCATTCTCCTTCATTGTCTTGTCTTCCATCTCCTCCACCAGCTTGCTAATCCCTCTTGTCCTCCACCTTGCTAGACATTGGGACTACATGATGTGATCTTTCTTGTGAGTTTGATGCCCATTCTGTCTAGGGGCATCCTTTGTACATATCTTATTGATCTTGAAAAAATTCCAAAAAAATTCATATATGATGCTGAAAAAATCCTACAAAGCATAAAAAGTCTTGACAAAATACAAAAAAATTCAAAAATGCAAAAAATTCAAAAAAAATAGAAAAAGTGCCTTGGTGAAAACTTGGAAACAGGTGCCTTGGTAGCAAAAATATAAAAAAATTGAAAAAAGTCTTGAAAAAATATCATCTTAGTGGAAACCTAGCAATAGGCGCTTTGATATATCTCCAAATTTTTTTTATATATTTCAAAAATACCAAAAAATCAAAAAATTCAAAATCCCAAAAAATAGTCACACTTAACCAAATAGTGTTTTTTAACACTACCCTAGCATCAAGTGTTTCTCAACACTTATCAGATATCCTACCCACAGTCTAGTATGATGCGATATTTCTTCCTAGTAGATGTGTTACTCAAAGATTGACTCTATGACCTACACACATGCACTTAAACACTCGACTCGCTGAGACTTGTTTGTCTTTCTTTCTTTGTGTGTTTTTTATGATGATTTCTTTGATGAGTGTTCTTTCCCTAATAGTTTTCGATGATGTTGAGCTAGAAGACTAGGGGCATGCAAACATGTTTTATTGCTTTTTCTACTTGTGGGTATATTTTGTTGGTCCTAATTGTCATTAGCATTTATGCTTGTTCCACTTGATAATAGGATCTACAAGGTATTATCCTTGACTATTTTCACAAGTGCATACTTATAGTCATCTTGACTTTCCTTATGTCTCAATGCAAGTATAATATTTCCATATCAAACTTAGGAAATCTCACTACACTAGTCATCTTGACCTATATGTCTTTGGTGCCTAGGTGGGATTTCCACATTCCTATCTGATATAGATCATATTCAAATTCACATAGTTATACTAGTGTGCATTGTATGATCTTAAGATGCTACCAATAATGCTTGATGATGATTATTAGATGTTTATTAGCATTGTGACCTTGCAAGTCAACCACTTTTCATAGTAGCTTGCATTTTTTAGGTTCATGATAGTTAGTTTTGCATCTTTCATATGGAGAGAGCTCTCCTTTTTCATCTTTCATGGACCTATCGATCAACTACACTCACCTTTCCTTTTCTCAAACATGTCTTTCACTCCTTATCTTTCCACATCTTATCATCTTATATAGCATTTTGACTTTTTGACTAATTTTCAAAACACCTCAGAATTGTGCAAAAATTGCACCCCTAGCTAATTTCGATGTCTTGGATCCATTTTTGGACTTGAAATTGAAATCCAAGTTAATCTTGATAGTCAAAATTGCATTTCAAAATTTTCCCCTTCTTCTACACAGTTGGCTGACCATTTGAGGCCTAACCCTTCGATCTTTGTTGGGGCATCTTCATTTCTTCATCCCCATCTCTTTCAACCTTCTAGGCTTTCATTCATTTTCACTCACTTCATCTCTTTGAGGTTTGACTTTATCTTTCTCAGTCAAACTGGGGCATATCTTCACTGCTTGATGGTTATTCTATCATCCTTCATCTTCGATCATGATTTCTAGTGACTTGATCAAGTTTATCAATTTGCTATTCTCCTCTACCTGATTTTGATTTTGATTTCGAGGGGCAAGTACCTATCAACTTCAAATCTTTGATTTAGCTTTATCATTTAGTTCAACTTGAGATTCTTATTTTGAGACTTGATTATCACTTAACAGCAATGATGTTGATCTTGTCTTTTGATTCTTATCTCTTATTTTCAGACTTGACTATCACTTAATAGCAACGGTGTTGGTCTTGTCTTTCAGCCAGTTTATTTTTGTCTTGGCATGTTCCCAAAATGATCACACGTCTGGATTGTTTTGTGATTCCAAATCGATCTCACATTTCAATTCTTCTTTGACCACATGTGTTCCCAGAATGATCACACATTGGTCAAAGAGGGGCCAATGTATGCACCCTAAAATGGTCACCTAGACTTTGGGCCCCCATTCAACAATTTATTAAATCCCTGAATCAATGTTTTCAAAAATTAGTATTTTTAATAATATCAATTTCCTTGATCAAATCCTAATTCTATCATTTTCGATTATTTGCCTTGGGCTAACCATTTTATCCTAAGTCTTTATTTATTTAAAAGGAATATTTCCTCCCCTTTTAATAAATAAAAAGCCTCCACTTTTTATCTTATCCAAAGTTGCACAAATAAAGCATTATTCTTATTTTATAAAAAAAGAAGGAAAATCACTTTTTGTCTCATATGGACACAAAAGTCAACTCTTATTTTCTCATTGGAGGATATTTGTGCACATGGATTGCTCCTCTTTGATGCTCCACTGTTTATTAAATCTTTTGCCTCTTAATCTTCATGGTCCATTCTTCCTCATTTCCTATAAAAGAAGAGCTCTCTTCCTCATTTTCACATGCATTTTTTAATACTAATGTTATGCTGCAGGTTTTCTAGGTCACTTTGGAGCTTTTGAAGATTTGGAGCATTCTTGGCTTTTGCATCTACATTCTATTCTTAGTTTCATTTATGCATAGTAGCTTCATGTTTATGCTTTCATAGTGTAGATTTCCTTTCAAGCTTTAGAGTAACTCATCTAGTTTAACTAGGAAGGCTTGGTAATACTTGTACTTTCCTTTTCATAGCATAGCTTGTACTTTCATTTCCATAGCTTAGCTTACACCTCTCATTTTTAGCTTGCATTTTCATTCATAGTATAGCTTTGCATTGCATTTCATTTTGATTCTTGGAGATATTGGCATTCTTGCCCTTGTCTTCATTTGAATCTCTCATTGTGTGGTTGACTAGCAGGGTCATTAGCTTAATATCTCTAGCTGAGAGAAAATTTTAAATAATCTTGCAACTCCATACATAGAGAGCTCTAGGTCACTTTCTAAGGTATCCCATTCATGGATTCCCTTGGATATAATGAATTAGATAAGTGCACCATTTGAGTGTGTATAGACATTAGGCTCCTATTCCATTGATCCCTATTGATAATAAGTGATCAAGGATTGGAGTGACTAATTTCATTATTGAGAGAAGTGTGTTATCTTATTAATCTTTTCTTTGTTTTGAAAATAGTTTAATATTCTCTACTTAACAGGGCCAACCATGTGAAGGTGGAAGCTCATATGGCCCCTCCCCCCCATAAAATCACTCTACATTCCCTGTTAACATATAAAATTCCTTCATTCTTTTGATAAAATATAAGTGTCATTCATTCATTATAACATGACATTCATTAACACATAAAATTGATTAACATTCATCAACACACAACATTAATTACCTCTACAATGGATCCATCATTAGAACCTTATGTACTCAATTCTCGTAATCATTCAACCACAACTCTATAGCCTTGCTAGAAGCCAATTCTCTTGTCATCTTCTATGAGCGGTCTATTGAACTTAGAGCCCTGCATTTTTTCTTGGTATCATGAATTTTTCTTGCATTGTTTCATAAAAAAAAAATTGTTTGCAATTTATAAATATTTTGATAATTTTTTTCATTTACTAATACTTACAACTCGTGTCCAGCAAGTTTCAATTAATGCAAGGGGATGCTCGCACTTCAATTTATTCTCTAATATTGTCTTATATTGGTCTCTCAGATACTTCATACAGATTATTCATGAGTATTTACCACTACACACATACTATTTATTTTTGCTTTGAATCCACATAAAAGATAAAAGACTATACCCACTCCCTCATGAAGTATTTGTTATTCTAACCAGTTGTTCCATTTTCTATTGATTATTCTCATAACTTGTGGGATTCTTATACCCATGAAAGCATAGTTGCAAGTTTTTAAAGCATAAATGATTACATGGGGAAAGTGTCCCATAGTATATGAGAATATTGTGATCTCAAATGTTGAAGGTATGTGATAATCCTGTAATGACAGTCTAAAGTTTTTAACATTCAAGAGTAAGATAGGCAGTTGCATTATAGAAATATAATACATGATGATAAGTGATGCTACTAATAGTATTAATCCAAATGATCACTTTATAAAAAAGCAAGAAGTTTCAATTAAAAGCATGTCAAGATCAAGAAATAATGGTGTATTCAAAAGTACAAATTTATCAAAGGATATTTGACTGTTATATAAGGATATATAGCACAATGTTGTAGCTCCATGGATGGTGAAAAACATGAGAAACCTAATTTTATAGAAGTTCTACATGTATAATTAGAGGTGGAGGATGATTTTTTTTTCCAAGAAGGATGGTATATAGAGGAAGGTGATCATATTGTAATGTCTGATGTGGTCTTAAGGGAAGAGACTCTAGTTAATTTGGTGAGAAATGAAGAGGCCTTAAAGATGATAAACATGAAGGATGTATGGGTAACCTCAGAGGTATGTCAGTTAGAGACACTTGGTGTTCAAATAAAGCCACTTGCAGATGTATGGTTGGACCAAAGTTCTAAGGAGAAACAACATTATGAGTTCACTTTGCCAAAGCATGTAAAACATATGATGAAGATTGAGGTTGTAGTAAAGGTTCAAGAAAATGCTCCATATTGGAAAACTACTCAATGAAAGGAGCCATGTAAGTTTGGTGACAACTTGGAAAAGTACCTATGTTGGGTACACACTTCGATAAGACAGATGTATACATCAAATGCAATAGAGAGTAATGACCAGAAAATGACCCACATTTTTCCCATATGGGGCATCCAAAAATTGTGATCATAAAGATTCACAAGAGGAATGGCCAAGCAAGAACAAGGTGGCATGATGCATCTCTTTTTCTACCCAAGGTCAAAATGAAGGTTTCTTTATTTTTCCTCATGTTTTGTTTTGTAGGTTTCCTTTCCAAGAGGATTTGGAAAGTTTTCACCAAGGGGAGTATGGTGTGGAGCACCTAAGGATTGGAAGACAATCAAGGGGGTCACTTGGTGGACCTTGACTAAATGAAGACACTAAAGTATACAAAGACCTACAAGGTCCCAATATTTTTTAATTTGGGCCATTAGTGCCGATAAAGTATACTATGACCAATATTGCCATGATAATGCAAAGAGCTCTACAAGGGTCACCATGTAATGAGAATGAGGGTTATTAGTTTGGAAGAGGTTAGACATAGGATTTAGGATCTTTTGTTCAATGTTATAGGTCTCTATCAGATCATTTCTAAATCTGTTAGGAGGTCATTACGCTAGTACCTACATCTAATTTCTGAGTTGACAACTTAGTTTTCAACTTGACAACATTTGATCAAATTTTGATAAATGGGCTACAAGGTAGTTAGAAATGGTTGGGAAAGTTGGAGAGATTTCCCATGATTGGGACATGGATAACACCAATAAAAATTAGTTGAAAAGAAGAGAGGAGAAGGAAAATACATAGTTATCATTCACTGCTATATAGACTGTAGTAGAGTCCTTGTAAAAATAGTACAAAACTTAATACATTTTGGAACTTCCTTGAATAATTACGGTTTGAAATATTCTATGTATGGCTAGAAGTACTTTTAAGTTTTAATTTTCATTGAAATGAATCCATTTCTGAGACTTTGCATATTGGTCTTGGCTATTTGTACTATGAAAGTGAGGGCTAATGTATAGATTTCTTATTTTGAAGAAGGATAAAGGGTTCAATTATCTTGTGTTACCTTTGTTATTAGTGGTATGAACCCCAATATGCATGTGATATGTTTTATAACTATCTTGGTGCAAGTAAATAATTAGAAGATGGAGTAGCACTCTCGGACAGTGGGATTGTGCTTGGAAAATGCACTAAAAGATTGTCATAGGTATAGAAGTGGGCATAGTAGCCACATGAGGAGGTTTTATGAGGTTGGAATCCATCCATATAGATTGAATACATGGTGAAATGGCTAATTTGAGGTTCTGGAAGTGATGGGAAGGCATTGAATTAGAAAGCCCTAGTTTAGTGTTCCTAAATTTGAGGGTTTGGTGCATGGAGGGTTAAATCAATAGGGAATCTCAAAAAAGTGGAAAATCAATATTTTTGAGTCATAACTCAGGACTGTTTCATAGTAAGAAGGTTTGATGAAGATTTATTATAGTAGTTTCTTTGTAAAAGTGTCTAATTAGGCCTACTAGGAAAGGTCTGGACAACAATTTTTAGGGATGATGTTCCAAAAGACCAATAGCCAAGATTCACATATGTTAAGAAAATTTTAAAAGGGTATTGGAAAATATATTTGGTTTAGAAAGTTCTTTGGAACAATTTAGACTAACCCTAGGAATACACATTGGACAAAGCTAGAAGGGTTTAGGCATAGAATGAGAATTTGACAGTTGGGCACTAAAACCTTGCAATGAATGATGACATTTCTTAATGTTAATATGTTATAAGGTTGGTAATACCATTAGAGGGAATGTAATCAATGTCTAAGATAGAGTTTTATGTTAGAGTACTTGTATTATGTGGAGTCTAGTGGTGATGAGAGTTAATGTTTTCACCATTAGATGATTTCTTTACTTTTGTAAGATTACATACTGATTTTTGAATGTTTCTAATACTTTTTTGAGACTTCTAGATATTTGGTGTTGATAGTCATTATATTTCTCTAATTTTTTTAATAACAGTTGGTTGTTTGAAGGGAACATGGTCATTCCATAAATGCCAACCACTGATCCTCATGGAATGAAATATACTTACCTATATCATACTTTTCAAACACAATAATGTGTAGATTTAAAGTGACAGAAGTAAGTGATCATCGTGACAGGGTTTAAGAATTTGATGAAAATTACTTGGATAGGAGCAGCAATGGGAGATATGGCTTAATAAAGGGAATATTTCATGTTTGGAAGTGTCTAGACATGTCATTTTAAAGGTGAATCCATTATCTTTTGGGTGGAAAAGTGATTGGAGGGTAGACATTGAAGAAGCCCTAGATTGTAGGGTTATTTAGAGACAAATTGGGGATTATGTGTTTGCAAATATCATAGGGTCTAATTGGGTTGATAATATTTCATTTGGAGTCATTTTTTAAGACTATTGAAAGTCTTGAAGTCAAGGGTTAAGTTTGTGATATAGTTTCTTTGTAAAATGAGCATCTTTTAGGCTTGCAAACAAGGTACAATGTGGACTTTGGTTAGTTTGAGCCAAAGTAACTTATGGAGATCTTCTGATATGTTTGAGAGTAGGATAAAGGGTACATACAAGACCCTAGATAAGGAAGAACCTTATTTAGCTTCACTTTATTTTGATAATTTAGTTTAATATTCTCTACTAAATAGGGCCAACCATGTGAAGGTGGAAGTTCATTTGCAACCCCCCCCAAACATCACTCTAAATTCATTTTTAATATCTAATATTCATTAATTATTTCATACATTATTAAAATGTAACATTCATTAGTTATCGCATGATAACATTCATTAACACATATGATGCAGGAGCATCTTGGGTCTTGAGCAATCTTGTATCACCAAAAATATTTCATGTTTCTTGTACCAGTCTGATGTTTGTTTTGGCATTGATGTTGTTGTTGGTTTCTTGCCTTGTGAGGTTAATGCAGTGATGTGGACCTAATCTTTAGCATTCTCCTAAGGGTGCACGACCTAATTCACTTGGATCTGGAAGTTATCGCAATTTTCCTCAGACATCAATTTTCTACCAATTTCGCTCATGAAACGTGTGGTATTTTGGCTTGTGCGGTTCTGTGTGGGAAAATTGGATCTTGCACGGTTAGGGATCTATTCTTGGGTCATGTGTGAACCTAAATGCAACTTCACATCATGTTTTCTTATTTCTAGCTTTAGTTTTGTTTCTCCTCCTAAGTGGACCTATATTGTAATTAAATGCCTGATTGGCTGAGTTGTGGCTTTGTTGGCTATATATTTGGAGCTTAGATTGATATTGAGGTGGTGCTAAGGTAGTGCAAAGAAGTTAGTTGAGTAGATACATCATTGAAGAGAAGATAATATGCGAGTTGAGACTCTGAATGCATAATTCTTATTGTATAAGGCTAAAACCCAGAAGGCCTCACAACCAGGCATGTTGAAGGATTAATATAATTGTACCAGGGTTGTGTCTAGTTGCTTGTCTCATATCCATTATGTTTTCACTTATTTCATGTGGTTTTTATATTTCTTTCATGTGTAACTCTTCGTAGGGCATGTTTGTGGGTTTAAGCAGTCTCAATTAACCCTGATTCTGCCTTCACCTTCCCTTCCCTTGCGTCAACATAAGAATCATTAACATTCATTAACATTCAACGTTCATCAATATTCATTAAAAAATTATATAATTTATGAACATTCAATAGAAAATAATTAAATTCATTGACACATAAAAATCAGTCATTATCAATTAAGGTGCATCTATGACAATCATTTCTTTTTGTTCTTTAATTTTTTGGAATTTAATAAATTATTAAGAGGAGCCTTAGTGTCATCATGATCATTTCCCCTCTCATTAGTTCTTGTACCCTCTACTCCTAATCTCAATGCATGCCTAGTTATGTGCTAATGAAAAGGGGGATCCTTTGCAATAACAAATAAAAGAGTTAAATTTAAAACATTTTATTATAATTTATTACAAGTATTTTAGTACTTTATAGAGCATAACTATGGTGCTCTTTACCTGATCTAGTCACATCATCAACTTACAGATCATTTTTTTGGCCTCAACCTCAATGTGCTCATGACCACCGACCTCTACATCCTATGGAGCTGTAATACAAAATGTTACATTAATTTAAACACCTATTGTAATTAAATTTGTATTGCTAAACCAATCAATTTAATATGTTTACTTGTCTTAATAACTACATATAAAAATTTCAATAGAAAATGTATATCTTTATCACTGTGATGGACATCCAAACCAACTTCATCATGTGCAAGTGGTGTACCAGAATCAGCAGGCTGCATTCCAATTTCATACTCATTGTTATCATTGTTTTCTTACTTAAAAAAATATACTCACTTTATGTTGGAACTTAACATCAAATAAACTAATTGGTAAATTAATCAATTTGATAAAATCATCATTTAGCTTATTTACCACAATGGATCCATCAGTAGAACCTTGGACACTTATTTCTTGTATCCATTCAACCACAACTTTATATCCTTATTGGAAGCCAATTCTCTTATCCTCTTCTGAGAGACTTCTAAATTGAACTCCACGCCTTGTATTTTTTCTTGGTATCTTGAATTTTTCTTGCATTATTTTATCAAAAGAAAACTGATTGGAAATTATAAATATTTACATATGATTTTTCATTTACTAAGACTTACAACTCATGCGTGGCAAGTTTTGAATAACCACCAGAGTTGATCTTTTGTTGCCCGTGCTTTTGTAGTCTTGCCTTTGTTTCCTTTGATGTGTCATGAAATCTATGAAAATTTTGAAACATATTAGATCATATAAATATAAAGAGTATTTAGTACATAATTACATTCTTAATTGTATCACATACCTTCTTCTATTGTCTATTGGTGTATTTCCTTTTTTCTTTCTCTTGTCTCTTCATATCCAAAATAAGATTATGCCACTCTAAATCAGGAATACAGGGGGGGTTCTCTTACTTTAGGTTTTTTGATTATGTACTCTTGTATTGGTCCCTAATATACTTCAAACATATCCTGGCTTTCTCAAGGATCCTATTTTTCTCAAATGCAGGAGGTCCAAATAATGTTGCCATACTCTCTATGAGAGAATCCCTTAAATTTTTATCTTGGACATTCCACCTTTTAAGAAAAATTCACTATTAGATTCATAAATGAAGTGAAGTTACCTTTAATATAGTTCAAGAAATGGATGAAAGGAAAAGTATTCTAGCAATGATATTAAATCAAAATAGTTGATTGGGTTTTTAGTTCGGATATGATGTTCCACCATGTACGAAGGGTGAGCCAAAATATCCACAAACACGTGTCATTAAGTTTATCATAAGAAATATCATTCCCTAAAAAATAATCATGGGATCATTTGTTGAAGGATATAATAGTATTAAATAATCATACAATAGATGGACGCTTCTCATATTGAATGCAATGTGTAATCAAAATAAGATTATATAGTAAAAGAAATGACCAATCTTTAATGTCTTGGAAGCTTGGCTACTTTCAAGGGAGCTCCTTCTTCATCACTCACAATCAATATACAATCCTTCACCATTCACATACTAGGAATACAGGTACATCTAGGAAATTCCTCATCATGTGCTACATCTCTTATTGCATAAATTGGATCCATTACAAAATTTCACCAAGAAAGAATACTTCAAGGGAAATAAAAATATTAAAAATGAGAGAGAAAATAAAATCTATGTACCAATAGGTGGTGTAGTACCATCTATGGTCATGCTACATGTTTCCAACATTGTAGTCGATAGTACATCTAGGCTTCTCCTCATCTGAGGCAGCATTACCATATGATCATTGATAGGTGTTGAAGAATAATATTGTTAGAGCATAATAAAAGCATGGACTAGTATGGACAAGATTGTTAGAGAATAAAAAAAAGATAGTCAAACATGTGATCTACCTGAACCACCTGCAGTACCCTTATCATGGCCACGAGGATCAAAATTTTGTGAAACAAGTTGTAAAAATAACACATTTTCTTATTAGTTAATGACATAAGAGAGTATAACATAAATTTTTTTATTGAACTTTTGTTATAATTAAAAATTACATTAATACTAACTTTGAAATTTTGAGCTCGCTGCATCAATTTAGTCACCCTCTTTTGTGACTCAGGAGTTAGAGGATATATAGTTGACAATTGAAATATTTCTTTTCCAATTCTTTAGAGGAACTTTTGAATTGCATTGGTCGGGTTATCACAAGTTGCAAAATCAACAAAATCTAAGTCATCGTCAAAGGAGTCCTCTTGAGGGACTTTGGGTTCCTTTCCCTTTCTTTGATGACTACCCATCTATGATGCCTATATTACTAGCACTATTAAAATTACTCCAAAATAGTGATGAAAATAACATAATAAAAAACACTATTTTGACATGAACTACAACTGATTGAATATATTGATGAACTGAAGAGACAACATGATTAGAGATCGCCAAGATATTAAAGTGATATGTAAGATGATTAAATCATTCAATATATTGTCATTGATGTCAACTAGTCTTGACTATACGTATCATGATAGTTACAAACATCTGAACATTTGTAGAAGGAAGAAATGGTGAAGAAATGAGATATCTACATAAGAATAAGATGGATATGACATATAAGGATAAGGTATATATTGGGTAACTTATTGATGACTCTATGGCATTATTTTGTTGACTTGAGCATGTTACATTATTCTATTCTGAAGAAGAGATCAGAATTGAAGAAGTTAGTGTGGTTGGCAATTGAAGATTTATGTATACACCAAGTCAGTCTTGTGTATATCGAGTGACAATAAAAACCAAGTTATTTATCATCGATGCATTCAATATTAACAGAGTATGGATGAAAACATTAAATGTTATAACAATTGACTGGAATTGATGAGCTAGAAATTGCTTATGATTCCGAGGTAAGAGATGAAGTTTGTTATAAGATCCATAGATGAAAAAATTTAGAGATGATCAAAGGGAAGAGAATGAATTGTTTTATTGACACATCTTCTGAGGAAGGCTGAAGCATCAAAATGGATGATGGAGATTAAGAGGCAAAATCTAATGGATGATATGAAAATGGTTTACATGTCTATTTAAGAGACATGAGATTCATTTTTGAACTATGTTGGATGAAAAGAGAATGAAAAATATTTTGCATGAAGAAATTTTTCATGCATACCTGATCAAATTGGTTACAGACATAACCAAGCTAAACTACAAGCATAATCGAGCGTGAGAGATATATACACCGAGTGAAGTAAGTTGGAGGATATGGTGAAGTGAATTGATTATTGATTAGACGAGTTATTTTGAGCTTAGCATATATTTGAATACTTGAAATTTGAGTTGTATTTAAATCAGATCACTACTATATCAATTTAACCATTGGTGTAGCAAAATCTCTTAACCGAGTGGACTTAACAGTCTTTTTGTATTTACATATGACATTCAAGGAATGTTAAATGTTTTCTTGTTGACCCCATAGTGAATGTTGGTCAAAAGTTAACTATTAGTGATAAATCCTCTAGCCAAGTCACACCTTATAGTGTGCATTGTAACCTTTAACAAGGTTGGCTTGTATGGAGATCACTTCAAAAGAGTGAAATATTTTGGGTTACTTGTCCCGGGTGGTTTTTCCCTTAGCAGGATTTCCATGTTAAATCTTTGTGTTATGTGTTATTTTTTATGATTTTTTTCTATCATACTTTACATGTTTCATATTTGATTAAGTACATCTGAGTTGTTTGAATTGTTGAAAATATTTGAAAAAGTGCATCTAAGAGTTTGGGACTGTAGGATAACTAATTTAACTGATTCACCCCCCCCCCCCCCCCCCGCTCTCAGTTATCTAACAATTGACCTATCAGAGCATATTGGTTTATTGGAGGAAAGTTTCAAGGACTTGACCAAAAGATCACAAGATGTATAAAAGGGAAGTGCCTAAGATGAACAAAGATAACTTCTCCACATGGAAAAGCAGGATGAGGTTGCACATATCTGGAATTGGAGAATCTTCTCTTCAACTCCTAGACAATTGCTACATATAACCAACTATTGGACCTTTGATAGTTGATCAAATGAGAGACAGACATGAACACAATATAAAAATGATAGAGATAGTTTCTGCTCTATCTGATGTAGAATTTGAAGATGTCAAAGCATGGTCTATAGAAAAAGAAATGTGGGACAAACTTCCACTAGTTCATGGAGGAGATATAAATGTACTGAGAGCTAGAGATGAAAGCCTCAAAGGTACAATTGATGATATGAAGATGAAAGAAGGTGAGATCATCACACAAAACTCTAACTGAAGCAAGGAGGTGGTCAATGCTATCTAAGAAGTAGGAGGTGTTATTGATGAAGATAGTGTTGTGAGTAAAATATTGAGAACCTTTCTACCTATATATGCAATTAAAATCTCTGCAATTCATGAAATGAGATCTGCACCGAACAACATTCTTACACTTGATAGTCTAATTGGTAAGCTGACTACTTTTGAGCTGAATAACTATGATAACAATATTGTACCAAGTTTTGAGTCTGCATTTATGTCATCATTGAAGATTGGTAAGTCTAGCAATAAACATAACATAAGAAATGAAAGTTGTAGTGACAGTGAAGATGAGCTTGATGAGCTTGAAGCACTAATGGCTAGGAGACTTCAGAAAGGTAAAGGAAGGTATAAAGGAAAGTTACCTCTAGCATTTTTTAATTGTAAAGAGATTGGCCATATTACTTCTACATGTCCTAACAAGAAAGATGAAGATAAAGACAATGACCGATCCAGTGATGGAAAGTTTGGCAGAAGAGATAATCGAGATCACAAGGGAAACTGACACTATGACAGAAGAAACAATCGAGACTAAAAAGACAAAGGAAATAAGGCATGTTACCTTGTTGGAGATGATGATAATGATGTAGGTACTGACACTGACACCAAAACTGATGAAGATGTTGATGTTGTATTTGTAGCAATGAAAGATGATTCATAAGAAAAATAAAGCTATGTAGAAATAACACTTATATCTAAAGTTAGCAAGAATGATACATGGATTATTGATAGTGGTTGTACACATCATATGACTGGTGATGAGGATAAATTTGAATACCTTGAATATTATAATGGAGGATCTGTTAAAATGGGAAATGATACACCTTTTCTAGTGAAAGGAAAATGATCTATCTTGTTGAACAATAAGATTAGTTGTGAGAATGCATATTGCGTGAAAGGACTTAACTATAATCTGTTGTGTGTAGCACAATTAAATAATTCAGGTCACTGAGTTGCATTTGAAAGTAGAAAGGTGAAGATCTATGATGAAATCAGAAAGTTGGTTGGTACTGGTGAATAATCCAAAGGTAATCTATTCTATCTTGACAATGTTGAAACCTCTTGTTTGTTCGCTAGAAATGAAGATGTGTGCTTGTGGCATAAGAGATTGTCATGTAAATTTTGATAACATGGTTAAGATCAGTAAGAAGAGAAGAGTTAGAGGTTTACCAAGTCTAACTAAACCTAACCATGTCATGTGCAATCAATCTTAGAAAGGGAAAATGACTAAATCTAGTCTTAAAAGAAAACACTATTCTTCTCATGGTATTTTGGAGTTGGTACATACCGACTTATGTGGTCCTATGAGAACTTAGAGTTATTATGGTGACAAATGTTTCATTTTATTTGTTGATGACTACTCTAGGATGATGACAATTATGTTTTTGAAAGAAAAATCTGAAGCTTTCAAACTGTTTAAGTGGTATAAAGCTAAAGTTGAAAAGGAAACCGGGAAAGATTTAAAATTCTTAAGATTTGAAATAGGAGGTGAGTTTAATTTTGATGAATTCAGTAACTTCTATAATGAGCATGGAATTAAAAGATAGGTTTTTGCACCGAGGACACCACAACAGAATGATATTGTAGAAAGAAGGAATCAATCTATAGTTGATTGTGCAAGAAAAATGATGATTGAGAAAGATGTTTCACAAATGTACTAGAGAGAATCTGTTAGCATAGCTGTATACACATTGAACCGAGTTAAACTTAAGAAAGATAAAAATAAGAAACCTTATGAGCTATGGTTTGGCTAGACATCAAATGTAAGTTATTTCAAAAAATTTGGAAGAAGATGTTACATTCTGAAAGATGATAGAAATGGTAAATTTGATTCTAAAGTTGATGAAGGAATATTTCTAGGATATTCTACTAAAAGAAAAGCATACATACAAATGTTTGAACAAGGCTACTAACAAAATGATTGAAAGTGCTAATGTGAAAGTTGATGAGTTTGCTAAGAAGAATGATGAAGAAAGAAGGAACTGAAAGACTATGATAGGTTACATATATTGAGCATCCAGAATATCTACTCAAGCCATAGGATGAGTCTACCGAGTGACAAAAAAATGATACCAAGAATCAGCAAATGCAAACCGAAAACCATGAAGATGCTACTAAGGAAGAAAATGAACTTGAACTGAATGATGATCAAAGAAGAGAGCATGTACTGGAAAGATTTTTTAGAAGACACCATCCACAAAACCAAATTATTGGAGACAAGCAAGCTGGCATGATGACATGAAGTAAGTTAAGACAAAACACATGTTTAGTTTGTGAATTTGAGCCTAAGAATGTTAGAGATGCGCTTGAGAATGATGAATGGATTAAGGCAATGAATAAATAAATTGAATAGATAGAGAAAAATAAAACATGGAAATTGGTATCGAGACCGAGTGATAAAAATGTGATTGTTACTAAGTGGATTTTAAGAAACAAGTTGAATGAGAATGGTGAAGTAACTATAAATAAAGAAAGATGTCTGCAAGGGATATGCACAAGAAGAAGGTATTGACTATGGTGAAACTTTTGCACTAGTAGCAAGACTTAAAGGAGTCTGAATATTACTTTCATATGTTGCACATAAAGGACTCAAAGTATATCAAATGGATGTGAAATCAACATTTCTGAATGAAATTCTTGAGGAAGAGGTCTACATAGAACAAATTGAAGGTTTTGTTGATCCAATTCAGAAGAACATAGTATGAAAATTGCACAAAGAGTTGTATGGACTGAAACAAGCACCAAGAGCATGTTATGAAAGATTACATGCTTATCTTATTAGTATTGGCTTTGTGAGGACAAGTGACAATAGCAATTTGTACATGAAAGGAGAATCTAATGACAATATTCTCATTGCTAAAAATTTTGTTGATGATATAATATTTAGAGGACATGATAATATTTGCAAATCTTTTGCCGATGAAATGAGAAAAGAGTTTTAAATGTCAATGTTTGGAGAGATTAAATTATTTCTAGGTTTGCAGATTATAAAACAAAATGGTGGGACTTTCATAAAACAATCAAAATACATCAAGGAAGTGTTGAAGACTTTTGGCATGGAAGATTCAAAACTAGTAGGTACACCGATGGTCAAAAGATGTAAGTTGACAAAAGATGATGAATCAACCGAGGTAAATCAGACATAGTATAGATCAATGATTGGAAAATTGATGTATGTGGTACAAAGTAGGCCTGATATAGAACATGCAGTTAGGATTGTAGAAAGATTTTTTTGCTAATCCTAAGGAACCACATATAATTATTGTTAAAAGGATTCTGAGATATTTGAAGAAAACTGAAGATTATGGTTTATGGTACAAAAAGGAAGGAAATTTTGAACTACAAGTTTACACTGATGTAGATTGGATTAAAAACATTGATGATCATAAGAGTACAACCAGTGGAGCATTCTTTTTTGGAGAAAGACTTGTAACATGGATAAGTAAGAAACAAGCATGTATTTCTCAATCTACTACTAAAGCAGAGTATGTTGTTACTGTTGTGAAGTATTCAAATATTGTATGGATAAAACAATTGTTGGAAGGAATGAATGAGGTGATTACTGATCCAGTGATTATATATTGTGACAATACAAGTGCTATAAACATTTCTAAGAATTTGGTGATGCATTAAAAAACAAAGCACATATCTATTAAGTATCACTATTTGAGGGAACAAGTACAAGAAAAGAAAGTGAAACTAGAGTTTGTGAAGTCTAAAGAATAACTTGCTGATATATTTACCAAGCCCTTACCGAAGGAAACTTTTGAGTACTTGAGGACTAGACTGGGGGTCCAGCCCCTGTCTATCAGTCACTAAGGTGATCAAGAGGTTGTATCAACCTGTACTTTATCAGAAAATCATTCATGTTGATGCATATAGCTCACACTTTAGGATTCATAAGGTTTTGAAGGATTGTAGAAGTTGAGACAGAGAATTGTATATCAGTACATGAACGTACTTGATCTGGACTAAACAACAGAGAACTACTTGGCTGTTGAAGAGCTATTTATTTTATTTTGGCATTGTTATCAAAGGGAGAGAGATTTATAAGAAATATTGGGAGAAAGATTTCAATGAAACATCTATTTATTATGGAGAGAAAGAATTAGAGAACTACAGAAGATCAAATCTCAAGGGAGAGTCTATATGAAATGTTGTTTTAGTGATTATACATATTAAATATCAAGCTAGGGAGAGGTTATCGAGCTACAACATTTATCTATATAGTTGTAGAACAAATGTTTGGTATGTTATGGCTTATTTAATATTATTTTTGTTGCCATCAATGCCAAAGGGAGATATTGATAACCTACAACTAATTGAATAACTTGATGAACTGAAGAGAAAATGATTATAGATCACCGAGCTATTAAAGTGATATGTAAGATGATTAAATTAGTCAATATATTGTCATTGATGTCAACTAGTTTTGAGTATACTTATCATGATAGTTATAAACATTTGAACATTTATTGAAGGAAGAAATGGTGAAGAAGTGAGAAATCTACATAAGGACAAGATGGATATGACAAATAAGGATAAGGTATACATTGGGTAACTTATTGATGGGTCTATGGCATTATTTCATTGACTTGAGTATGTTAAATTATTCTATTATGAAGAAGAGATCAGAATTGAACAAGTTAATGTGGTCGGTAATTGAAGATTTTTGTATACACCGAGTCAGTCTTGTGTATACCCAGTGATAGTAATAACTGAGTTAGTTATCACCGACGCATTTAGTATTAACCAAGTATGGATGAAACCATTAAATATTATAACAACCAACTAAAATTGATGAGCTAGAAATTGCTTATGATTCTGAGGTAAGAGATGAGGTTTGTTATAAGATCCACAACTGACAAAATTCAGAGATGATCGAAGGGAAGATAATGAAACATGTTATTGACACATCTATCAAGGAAGGTTGAAGGGGCAAAATAGACGATGGAGCTTAAGGGGAAAAATCTAATGGTTGATATAAAAATAGTTTACACATCTATTTAAGAGACATGAGATTCATTGTTGAACTATGTCAGATGAATAGAGACTATATAATATTTCACGTGAAGACATTTTTCATGCATACCTGATCAAACTGGTTACAGACAGAGCCAAGTTGAACTGCAGGCATAACCAAGCATTAGAGATATATCCACCAAGTGAAGTACGATGGAGGATATGATGAAGTGAATTGATTATTGATTAGATGAGTTAGTTTGAGCTTAGCATAGATCTGAATACTTGAAAATTGAGTTGGATTTGAATCAAATAATTACTGTATTAGTTTAACCATTGTTACAGCAAAATCTCTTAACTGAGTGGACTTAACAGTGTTTTTGTATTTCAATATGACATTCAAGGAATGTTAAATATTTTCTTGTTGACCCAATAGTGAATGTTGGTCAAAATTTAACTATTAGTGATAAATCCTCTAACTAGGTCACACCTTAAAGTATTCATTTTAACCTTTAACAGGGTTGGCTCCTAACCGATAACACTTCAGAAGAGTGAAATATTTTGGGTTGCCGATCTATTAGTCCAAGTTTGGTACTTTTTCTTTTATTATTTTTTTTGGTCTTGCATCTGTTGATTCTCTCCTTTTATTGTTATCTTATTTTGTGTCCATCTAAGTTCAGTCACTAAAAGTCATTCATCTTTTGGGTCATGATTTGATTTTGATCCTGTTGAAGTTATTGATAAAAATTGTTTTTCTTGAACACCCTTGAACACCTTATAACATGCTTAAATATCATTCAAGTGTGTTCAAGCTTGTTCATAATGAATTATTTACTTTTGAAAATATGACAGGTTCATCAAGAAAATGAAGGTAATCCATCAGCCATCGAGTCATGAGGAAAGTTGACACATTAATTATGGATTAGTGACTTGTCATTGTAGTCAAATTACCAAGTGGAAAAATCTAGAGGATAAAATTTCTTGAACCACATTGAACAGTGTTGAACAATCTTGAACTTTATTCTTTCGTGTTCAAAAACATCCAAGAGAGGTTATGAACTAAAATAGAATCTTGAGATAGTAAAGCAACGAGACCCACAGGAGCTTATGCATTTAATAATAACTATGGATTACACACATAGGTTTTTAGATCCAATATTTTATCCCCACCTCCATAAAAGATTTGTAATAAATGTTTAAGTTCTCATGCTTCTATTTAAGTTAAGTCAAGCGACCAAAGTCCTAAGTATTTCATTATTAATAAACTGGTGCAGGGAGGTAAGGACTTTGGATCTCTTGTGATCAGTAATTTCTATAGAAGTAGGGTGACTTTGACTACTTTCCCATGAATTTTCAAATTTAGTAAGCTGAACTATGAATAGAAAATTTAAGGTACTGCGATTATGAAGTTGACTTTTCATATATTTGGGAATATTTCAAGTTTTGTGTGTGATGGTCCTATAATATTGGACATAGATTTAGAAACTTATAATGTAGAAGGTCTGCCAACCCATCTTTTAAATTTCCTTGAGGGTACTCTAGCATTAGAAATCCTACGTAGTGGGTTATGCTCAGCTACAAATTTCTCGATCACCATTGTATGTCCTGAGTTGATCCTTGAATGTATAAAAAATTATGACACACATACATAATCTATTAAAAATAAGTATGGTAGCTTCCTTATGTCTATCAATAGGGCAATGGTGACTCTAGCATTGTGACTCCCAGAAAAGACCTTCTCTGCCTTTTCTCCAGCACAGTCCATCGTCAAGTTTAATGAAAATAGAGATGGAAATAATACTTCTATGGCTAAGAGCTGGCTTCTAATCTCAAAAAGAGGAGGTTCAAAATTACCTAAAAAATTCTAGAGGACCCATGTACACCCCTATATTAGTGATATAATGGTGATACTACACAAGGTGAAAGGATCGCTAGTAGCTTATCTCTTCTCCAACTAGATGTATTTCTATGTTCAAATTATCTTATAAGGAAACCAACTCCTGGATATTACCCCATCTTATAGAGGGATAATATTGTTGATAATTATAGAAGGGCGAATGATACATTCATGGGAAAACTCTATTTTGAGTTAGCCAGAATTTTTGTCAAAAGAATCAGCCCAGAAGCTCAAGAGTTTGTAACTAAATATGGGAGCTATTACATTTAGTTTCCTAGGTTTATCTACGTCAAGGTTGGGGATTTCAAGGATTCACCAATGAGATTGCCTAGATATGCTTTTGACTACTTCATCCTAGCTGAAGTCTGCAGACAGCTCGCCATTGTTTTAAAGAGGTTCCTTCCTGAAGAAGAATGGGAAAATGCTTTCCCTATCTCATTAGGTAAGTTTTCATGTGGAATAATGGAAGATGTAGTTAGCATAGGGAGTGACCTCTGTCATTTTGATTTTAAGTATTATACTGAAAGAGTTAGATTTGACAATAAAAACTATGCCAGTGGAAGCTTAGGGCTTAGGTCACATGTGTTCCCTGTACCTCATGTAGAAGACTTCTAGGAAGATTTCTATGATGAAACACAAGTAGAAGAAAGGGGACACAATAGGCTATGCATATCAAAAATCTAATCTATGAGACTGCAAATCAATTTAGAAGGGGTAACTAATGATGGGTCTAATTTAATTGAGCCTAGTTTCAATAAATCAATTGAACAAGGTGATCCTATCATCAACTGGTCTGAAGAAGAGGAAGATGATATTGAGAAAATAACTTAACATGTGATTCATCTGACTAAGGAGTGGCTATTAACAAGAAGAAAGCAGAAACAACCTAAAATAATAACAAAAGAAGTTAGAATTACTTCTTTACCTTCTCCAGTTTCTATTTCTAATGCATCTACATCAATTCAAAATGCAGGGCTTTCAGAAAAGAAACAAGTTAAGGGTTCTAGAAAGAAAGCTACAGTGGATCTCTTACTAGTGGCTCCTTCATAGAGGCTGACAAGGTCAAAGACAAGATCAAGGATAAAGAAAGATATGGCTCAAGAAAGTGTGTTGACTATTAATTTAGAAAAGGACAAGTTTGAAGATATGAATTATCAAATAACTGAAGAGGTGTTAATATGATTTAGAACAATAGAGAGGGGGGGTGAATCAGTTGTTCTTGGGTCCAGATGTATAAAAAAAACTTTAAAATTCTTCAAAAAATTAGATCTAACATCCAACAGTTACTCGGTCATTATTGATTGCATAACAGAAACATATATCAATGCAGTCCACTATCCAATAGTATCTAACTTGTAAAACAAAAAAATGTTCAAACCAAAATAGTCACACAAGTATTAACACCAGGATTTATAGTGGAAACCCAATTTGGGAAAAACCAGTTTGTAAAATGTTATTATTATTTTCACTCTTTTGAAGTGAGCTCTGTGAAAATCCAACCCTGTCAAAGGTTACAAACACACTGTCAGGTGTGACCTGGTTAAAGGATTTAAACCACTTGTTAAAAGTGCACCTTGTTATAGGACTTACATACACCCCATTAGAATGAAACCTTGTTCAAAGGATTTATAAAAATGACTGTTAGGTCAACCTCTATTAAAAGGATTTTGACTGATACAATGGTTAGAAAGTAACTGTAATATTGATCTGAAAACATGCAACTCACTTTGAAAATATCAGATTCAATTTCATACACATATGTTGGCAAACTGACTGTGAACCTTTTCCATCTCCATCATTGATCTACTTAGAAATCTCTTCAAGAAATCACAACACTTCTTCTTCAGCCTTTTCTACTTATATAGTCAATAACATCAACAATACTTCTAGCATCCTCTTCTCTGTTCAACCTCATGCTTAGGTTTCCTTAATACTTCCTCAATTAGGTTAATACATCTTTTTCTGCTTAATCTCTTTCGTAGATCTTAGGGTTAGGTCAGATTCATTGAAACCTTCCAACTTTATGTTCTTCATCTATCCTTCTAGAAATATCTCAAAACTCTTAATAGATTTAAAATAAAACATTTTACAGTTCCTTAAATGCTTTTGTATAATCAATAAATATAGTCAACACATTTTACATAATCCAAGAATTCAACTTTGTTAGCTAGGAATCTGAATTCTTCCTCAGATGTAAATTACTGATGCTTGGTAAATACAGTGTTCAACTCCTCAGTCTTCATTAGATAGCTCGATCACCTAAAAAATTGTTCCCTCAGCTAATACTATCTTCCTCGCCAATTAACTGATGTTTGATCAACACTGAATTTACTCAGCATATACTAGCTCGGTTGACACTAACATCACTTGACTTAAACTATATTTCTTCACTTTTGCTCAATTAAGCCTACCAATTTAGTCTTCATTCTTACTTAGATAAATGTAATACATTGTCTTATCATTGTGCCACATAATCAAGTACTCATTGAAGTATCAAGATAACTCAACCTTTCATTAGGTGCTATTGTTACCAACTTTGCCTATCCCCTTCACAATAATCAAATAGATATAGTACTTTCTTAAATAGCAACATTCTTACCAGTTAAGGTTTGACATCAATGACAATACAACAATTTCTTGACTTGGAGTTTCCAACAAGAGGAACAAGTTGATAAAGATCTTTTTGATCTTGATGATGTCACATTGGAAGTTCTTAATACACTTGTGAAGAATTTTGAACAGCCATCTGGATCGAATACCACACCTAAATATTTGGCCACTTTTGGAAATAAAAAGTGTAGCTTAGTTCCTATTTTAGTTCTTATCAAAGATATTGTTAGAAAGTACATGTTCAAAAAACCATAAAGACTAAGAAAGTGAAAAGCACGGTCAGGATGTTCATTGATGCAAAAACATGAAAGTGAACTACTGAAGTAGCCACTTACAAACCAAAAGAAGGAGAATAGGAAATCAAATCCGAGGATTTTAAAGTCACAAAAGTTGAGTTGGGTACCATGGATCATAGAGGTAAAAATTGTGTTCAAATAAATGGCTCAAAAAATGTTGTATGCTTCATGGTAGGATGAAAAAGAAAAGAAGGAATTAAAGTAGACAATTATGACATTGTCTCAATTTATTAATACTTTCTACAGTTTTGACACAATCCCCTGATTCAATCTCCTTAGATTTTTTACCCAAACTCCACTAAGAGAAAAAACCTATTGAATCAAGTTCAACGTGGCTGAGCTCTGGTGTCTATAGTGGATGAATGGATGAATGAGGTCATCAATAGTGGTCTCAAATATATAAAATATTCTCAAGCCATTCTCCATGACATTGAAACCTTGATAGGAGAGATGCAAGGGCAATGATAGGTATGGGACAGAGAAGAAGACAAATGGATGTCTACTATGTCAAAATTTCTAAAAATTGAGAAGTAGGGGTTTATTAAGTTCTGTACTGAAAAATCATTAAAATCCCTTGAGGAATCCACTTTCTTCATTTTGAGAAGAAATATTAGCTAGCGCATTACAACTATTAGGAGCACCATAACCGAAACTAAAGACTGTGAAAATGAGATCAAACAGCTACAAAAAACCATGATAAATGAGTTGAAGGTAATTAATTTCACTCGTGTATATACAGCTAGTTATGGTGAGTAGTAATTAAAGGCAGCCCTAGAAGTGTTCGAGACTAGTATGAATAAGATCAAGGAAAAGATTAACTCAAAG
Source organism: Chamaecyparis obtusa (assembly GCA_027943335.1). Taxonomy (NCBI): domain Eukaryota; kingdom Viridiplantae; phylum Streptophyta; class Pinopsida; order Cupressales; family Cupressaceae; genus Chamaecyparis; species Chamaecyparis obtusa. The sequence goes on from BSBK01003024.1 coordinate 290,087, forward strand.
GCTTCAAATTTCACATAAATGGATAGAATTGTGTCTGTGCTATATCTATGCATCGATCAAGTCCCAGTAACGATCCAGAAGGTTAAGAAGTTGAAATGGACCAAAGAAGCCTCCATGATGAGGATCTTAAATATGAAAATTCCTCATTTAACGCTCACAAAGGAGCTCATTCAAGAATATAAACAATGGGAGGTAACTCATTCTGCTGTAGGTGAAGGTGAGAATTCTGCTGGTGATGAGGAACATGTTGTTAACAAGGAACTTGATCTAGAGATTTAGTTATCTTTTTCATTGCATGAAAAACTCTTAAGGACATGTGTCCTTTTAACATTGGTTGGCCTATTAACTATTTAACTAAGAGGTTAGGTTTTTAGGGAGACCTCTGGTTTGTTAAGACTATAAGTAGGATAGTAGCGATAGCAAAAGGGTTTAAAGTTTTTGGAAATGAACTAATTAGTTTTTCTTTTTTCAATTTATTTTCTCTAAAAATCATTAGATGAATCTAGTTTACTATTGAATACTGATATATTTTCTTGTGTTTTGCCTATGCTACAAAGATGATGAATATATATATGTTATATTTCAAATTTGTGCTATTCGAAATGGATGGATGGATGTTACATGTCAACATTTTAATTCATTCTTTATTTTGCTGAGAAAGTTGCAATAGTAGCTTGAAACATCAGTGATCTTGGTCTAGTCTTCAATTTCGTAATGTATTCTTTAATCTTTTATCTTTGAAGTGATATGAGTAGTAGAAAATTGTGAATTTTTCTACTATTATTGATCTTATTTATTTTTCTGGAATCATATTGGAAAATCTTATCATCTAAGAATAATATAGAAACCTTTGAGGCTTTCAAGTTAAAAGCTAAATCTGCAAATTATTAATTGAGATTCATTGAAAATAAATTCTAGGGAGCTATACCTGAGTTAAAATTTAGAGGGAAGTGGTTTAGAAAGAACACTTACCCAACTGTTAGTGATTGTTTATCTTTTAGTGGGTGATAGAGTAGTTTTTGTAAGAAGGATTTAATAGAAGACAAATCTATTTACTAACATATTTTTGGTGACTCTACTGGGGAGTGCAAACAATGTAGACCAATGTGTACTATTTTTGTTAATACATAATCATGGTTCTACCTACAGATGTTCTACCTAATCAACAAGAAATTCCTCCTGTCCTCCAACCAAACTTGAATTTCCAAGATACACAACAAGATATTATAGTGGATTTGAACGCCCTTTCTTGGAAATAAAAAACTAGTAATGAACAATATCAACAAGTTCTCTTAATCTTGGAAGAAGAAGAATATATGGGTGAATGGTTGAAAGGTCTCCCAATTGCCCAAGAAGTTGAGATTGTGAATAGAGCTATCCAAAGACCTTAATATTTTTAATACTAAATTCCTAGCCATATACAAGATCCCAAAGGAGGGAAGGAATACCTGATACTTGTTGGAAACTTGGCTATACTGATGTATATGACTTGATATAGTGTTTTCATTATGGAAACAAAGTCATATAGTAGTTTGGAGTTAGCACACTCGATGTAAAGATCAGAATTCGGTTAAGTGTTGAAGACTGGACAGTGTATAGAGTTCCTATAGCTCAGAGCATCAACACATGTGTGTATGGATGAATTATGGTATGTGCCCTGGAAGTTAAGTTTGTTAGACTATACTTATGCTTAATCTATGAGCGTATAAGTAGATATGCAAGGATGTGAAAGTTATAGTCAGTTGAAGTTGCACAGCTAGTGTGTACCAGTAAAGAACAGAGCATGGAGATGATAGTCGGTATTTTGGTTTGTGATTATAATGTAATATTGTAAAGGCTATGTTCCCATTGTAATTAGGTTTCCAACATGTTTACTTGTTTGTTTTTAAGCATGCTTAAGCCAATTCATTTGGAAGCGTTGTTTGTAATAGGCTATAAGGATGACCTAGTTGTTTATTTAGTATGAGCGTATAAATATAAGATGTGCCCATTGTATTCGGTATGGAATTTGATATAGAGTTGTGATAAGAAGAGAAAAAGCATGTGAAGATAGCATAAGATGTATTAGAGCTTTTCTAGAGGTCAAGGCATCAGCGCATCAAAGGAACTGATCTAACAAGTAGTGTCACAGTGATAGTTCATCCCGTAGATATAGTGTATATTTGAGATCAGAAGGTTGTACCCTTCACCATTTGAGCAGTGAGCTCTAGGAAAATGAGTCCACTCCCCTAATAGGGATTATTGTAAAAGACTCCTAATAGTGTCTAACCCTTAATAAGGTCTACTATACTTAAAGCATTGTAAAGCTACTCCTAATAGGGTAAAGGATCTTCTAACAAGGATCACAAAACACTAGTGCAGAATATTAGTGGGTGTCAATTCCCACCGAGGTTTTTACCTATTTGGGTTTCCCCGTAACCATATTGGTGTCTTGTGTTGATTTTATGTTTCATGTTTATGTGAATGTTTAATTCAGTACTTAAGCATTTAAAGTTTAATATAAAGATTAAAGTGAAAAGTTAAAATACAATGAACACTGATTCACCCCCCCACCTCTCAATGTTCCCATTCCTAACAATTGGTATTAGAGCTCTGGTCCTTAGCAAAGAAGTTTAACCACTTTAGGAGATCATGGAAAAAGTAGAAATGAAACATCTGAAGAAAAATCTTGAAGGCGCTCTTGAAGACATTAACAAATCTGAAAGAGAAATTGAAGAACTAAAAGAGAAAGTCAGTGATGCTCAATTAGTTATCAAAAAGGTAAGAAGGGATCTGAAAGAATGCTCTAACATTGATCTAGGAGAAAAGGTCAAGAAATTGAATGAAGAAAATGCATCTCTGAAAGAACTACTTGAAGATTTCAGTGATAAGATGATCACTAATTAGGAAGTCTACAATGAACAAGTCAAGGAGAACCTTCAACTCAATGATGAATTAAGGGAAGCCAATTTGGAAATCTTGGAGCTAAGGAATAGCAAAGAAATATTGGAGTCTAAATTGAAAGAAGCAAAGAATCACATTGACAAATTGCACCCCAGTTCTAATTTGATAGAATCTCAGTTGTATGCAAGAAGAGCCAAAGGAGACACTAGCTATATTGGATACAATGAAGCACAAAACTAGATTGACAACATGCGAGCAAGAAAGGAGACACAAAAAGACTCTACTGATACTAAGAAGACTAAAGATCAAACCTAAGACAATAGTGGACCTCCTAAGAATGAGCACAATCCTAGAGAATGCACTTGTTTTACATGTAAAAAGCATAGACACATTGCAAGGAACAGTACAGAGGTAAGAACTTTTAATGGTTACTATTATTCATGCAATAGATTTGGTCATAGAGCTATGAATTGCAAGACTAGTAAGAAGAACAGAATTCAACATGATCAGAGAAATCAAAATCAAACAAATATAAGAAGTTCTTAGAATGTTACATGTCAGATATGTAGCTATAATGGTCATTCAATGAGAAAATGTAAAATGGTGACTCATGTCAATGTGCTGAGGAATATAAGGCCTCCAGTCATTTTTCACTCTTGTAACAAGGCTAGACATATCTCAAAGTTCTGTAGATCAAGGACGCAAGGTCAAGAAAGCCCTAAAAAGGCCGAAGAACTAGTATTGGATCTTGAAGAAGAAGTCAAGTTTGTGAAAGCCTCAAAGGATGTGAGCTTGATTTGGACAGAAGGAAAGAAGGACAAAGATGATGAGTGTGTATTGGATGCATCCGTAGTGGATGCACCCTCTACATTTGGATGAATGGTCCTTAGGGTCATAAGGGGAGCTAATTTAGCTCTAGACCCCAGTGTGGCTAGTATACTCATTCTTAGAGTATGTTCCTTTGGACTTAAGCTTTTGGAGTGTAAAGGAACCTTTGTGAAAAAGCACACATGCTGATTGTTAGCAGAACTCAAGTTGGAAATTTTGAAGTGACAACCTAGTTTACGCGACAAGCATTAATGGTGGAATTTTCACTTTAAGTACATAGAAATCTATTTAATTAATCATTACACTTGAATTCAAAGTGATTAGAGAGAAGAAAGAGCCTCAAAAGTAATTGTGAATACTTGGAGATTGATATATTATTGATTAGTAGTGCATTTGGTCAGTTGCAGAAACCCTAGTTCATTGTGCTGATTTGGAAGCCTTCAAATTATCTCAGAGTTTAGTTGGAAAGTGATTAACAAGTAAGTCATGGCCACTCCCATAGTTTTTGATGTTGCTGAGAAGAAGAGATACATATTCAAGAAGCACCCATTTAAATCAACCCTAGATGATTTAAAGGGAGCATTCTCCCACACGCCTATGGGCGTCATGCATGTGGAAGACATTAGGGCTTACATCAACTATAAGAAGGAACCAATTGGATTGGATAGGCTAAGGGTGCACATGGATACCATGTTGAAACCAGACAAAACATTCATGGATGAATATACTAAATGGAATGCTCACCCTTTAGTTGAGTATGCTATGACATATGAATTCAATGAGACAGAATGGATTAAGATATTATTGAGCAGAATTCATGATGATTTTTTCTAGATAGGAGATGTGCTAGTAAGAATCACCAGTGACCTATAACATGAGATGACAGGCCTTTCTAGAACAAGCATCATCCTTCCTATGGGCAAGGATGTCAAAAACATTGTTGAACAAACATGTAAGTCAAGGAGCGATAGGCACGGCATGACAATTGAGCCTATTGAACAAGCAGACATCAAATTGATGTGTATGATACTTGGATACAAGTTTCATCACACCAACAGGGTGAATAGTGTGTCTGTGGGCACAATTCTAGTAGCCATCAGACTTGTGAAGGAAGATGGAGAGTTCAATATCTGTGAGATCTTGCATGCACAACTAATTGATAACATCAAGGCCATCAAGCATGATAAGACTAAAATATTGAGATTTGGGTCTTTAATCATCTACATGTACCTTCATATAGTTGGAAGAGTTTCAGATATGTATTTGGCCAAGTCCATTCCAACCATGCCACAGATATCCAACAAAGCATCCACCGAGAGTACATTGAGAGATTAAGTCACATTGGAATTGAAGACCTTTAGGGCTAAGATGCAAATAAGATACAGAATTCCAGAGAGCATTATGGAAAAGTACAAGGATACAATTTGTTTTATGGTGGAGACAGACACAACTTTTATGGAAGTTGTTGAACTAAGAACTAAGTGGATTCATCCACTTGGTTATGAGTTATAGGAACAAGTCCTTGAAGCATATGCACAGGTACTACTATTAGCCCCCAAAGATCCTAATGAACCTCAATGGGGAACATATGAGGAAAAGACAAGAGAAGTAGATTCTAAACTTAACATCATAGCAACAAAAAGAAAGGTTGCTAAAATCACATCAAAAATCTTGAGAATACATGGTGTGTCTCAAGGAGATCTTGACAAAGAAAAAGAACAAAAGATTTCTTTGGAATTGAAGAGCGCAAATGCAGCTAAGGTAGAATCTCATGATCCTAAGATGAAGAAGGTGAATATAGAGAAAATTGATGTACAAAAGGATATAACTAATGATACTCCTTTTGTGCCCAAGAAATCCAGTGATCCTACTGCTCCTCTGGACTATAAGACCATAGAAAAGAGGAAGAAAGAGGTTGGCACTAGTCATCCATCCTTGAGAGTCACAAGAAATAGAAGGAACACCCAAGCATCTCCTAAAGTAAGTTTCAAACCCAGTCTTAGTGTGCTAAGTGCTAGAATAGTTGATGAGGGAAGAATTGACCAAGTAGAGAAATTCTATGACAAGTATAATGAAATAGATAAATCTAAGATTCATGGTATGTTGGTCAAGCACATGCTAAACTTCAAGAAAATAGTCTTGGAACTTAAAACCATGATCCCTAACAATGTATGGAATATCCTTGAATTCCAAAAGAGATAGGCTATTGAGGAAGATCAACGGATAAGGGAAAAGATTCTTGATGATACCCTTCTTGTATGTGAAGTAGAAGAGAAGAAATTGCTATTAGATCTGGTGAAGCCTCACCTCAGAACAAAGATAAGAACTCTAAATATAATGGATAAGAATTATGAGTTAATTGCAAAGGAAATAGAGAAAGCCTTTGAGAAGGTTTTTATGAATAGACACATGTATCCACCCACTGCACCCACAATACAAGTATCCAAAATGGTTACCAAAGGGTCAGAGACCATCAAGGTACATTCTATAGGTCCTTAGATTTCAGCTCCTACAGTGGAAGTACAATCAAAGGCAGACAAGTTTGTGCCCATGTCAAAATCACTCAAGGAAAACACCATTATCATTGATAATGTTGAGATAGCCATGGTGGCCACTGACATAGAATTGGACAAGTTTGAGGAAGCTTTTGTGAGCACACAAGAAGTTGAGATTTTATGTAGCAACTCACCTCCCACTCATCAAGATGAAGTACATGTTGAAGTTATATCTAATAAGAAAGAAGAAGAAAAGAAAGAAGAAGATAAGATGGAAGAAAAAGAACAAGAGAAAGATGAAACTTATATTGAACTATCCAAGGTAAAACTAGAAGTGATGGACAACACTCCCATCAGTCCCTCCTCAGCATTGTTGTCAAATTTGACACCTGACACATCTAGTTTGGAATCATGGAGTGAAGAAGACCTGATTAAGTTCAGCGTCTTAGCTATGGAGAAGGAAAAAAAGCAAAAAGTAATGAGGAATCCCCTCCTGGTAGAGTCAGTAAATATTATAAACAGTCTATTGCCAGAGGACAAGAAAGTGTCTGAGATACACTTGATTGATGATGTGAATATAGTTATCGCACAATTCAAAAGTAATTTTTAGAGCCTTGAAGAATCTGCATCCCAAATTGCAGAAGAGAAGTATCTAAAGAAGAGATTGAATAAGTTAATGAGAAACTTTGCACTAGATTTGAATTCACTAAAGATAGGACAAGAATCTTTAAAAGAATTTGCTAATCAAGGAAGGAAATTCATTGCAGATTGCATGGATCAGGATAAGCTTACTGATGCCCATCTTAAGAAAATAAAAGAGGCAGAAGCTATGATTGAGAAGGTGAAGAGTTTAGTGATAGACACATCCACTGATGTAAACATGTGCAACAATGTCTACCAAGGTTAGTTGGACAAAATTGAGAAGGAAAAGAAAGAGATGGAAAAGATAAGGTCTAGACAAACTCAGTTGAGGAATGCTCTTGCGCCCTCACTAGACATTCTCAATCAGAATATAAAGGAGATTGATTCCACCATGATAACCTATGATCAAGGTCTGAGCACACATTTGAAGAAGATGGAGAAGCTTCAATATGCATTATGCACCCATCTCCAGATAGTTAACTCTTTGATAACTTTTTGGAAGAAGGAGATCCAGAACCTTAAGATAGCATAAACGAATGTTTTCCCTTAATGAGTATATGTAGATATAGTTTTTTCATAAACCTTTGTAATTAATGTCAAAGGGGAGTTGTGTATAGAATATGGATCATAATATGTATAGGGAGATATAAGATTATGTATAAGAAATGTATAGAAGACAATTTTTGTGTTAAGGGACAGTTAGCAACTTGGCCATATTCCTTTGCTACCATCAATGACAAAGGGGGTGATTGTTGGAAAGTTGGATACACTAATTTATTTGACTTGATATAGTGTTTTCATTATGGAAACAAAGTCATATATCAGTTTGGAGTCAGTGCACTTGATGTAAAGATTAGAATTGGGTTAAGTGTTGATGACTAGACAGTGTGCAAAGTTCCTTCAGCTTAGAGAATCAATGCATGTGTGTACGGATGAATTATGGTATGCACCCTAGAAGTTAAGTTTGTTAGACTATACTTATGCTTAATATATGAGTGCATAATTAGATATGCAAGGATGTGAAAGTTACAGTCAGTTGAAGTTGCAGAACTAGTGTGTGCCAGTAAAGAACAGAGCATGGAGCCGACAGTTAGTATTTTTGTTTGTGGTTATAATGTAATATTGTAAAGGCTATGTGCCCATTGTATTTAGGTTTTTGACATGTTTACTTGTTTATTTGTAAGCATGCTTAAGCCAATTCATTTGGAAGCATTTTTTGTAATAAGCTATAAGGCCGACCTAGATGTTTATTTAGTATGAGTGTATAAATATAAGATGCACCCATTGTATTCGGTATGGAAGTTGATATAGAGTTGTGATAGGCAAAGAAGAAGTATGTGAAGACAACATAAGATGTATTAGAGCTTTGCTAGAGGTCAAAGCATCAGTGCATCAAAGGAACTGATTTGACAAGCAGTGTCACAGTGACAGTTCATCCAGCAGATATAGTGTGTATCTGAGATCAGAAGGTTGTAGCCTTCACCATTTGAGCAGTGAGCTCTAGGATAGCGAGTCCACTCCCCTAACAGGGATTATTGCAAAAGACTTCTAACAAGGTCTGACCCTTAACAAGGTCTGCTATACTTAAAGCATTGTAAAGCTACTCCTAACAGGGTAAAGGATCTTCTAACAAGGATTAAAAAACACTAGTGTAAAATATTAGTGGGTTTCAATTCCCACCGGGGTTTTTACCTATTTGGGTTTCCCCATAACCATATTGGTGTCTTGTGTTGATTTCATGTTTCATGTTTATGTGAATGTTTAATTAAGTACTTAAGCATTTAAAGTTCAGTATAAAGATTAAAGTGAAAAGTTAAAATACAATGAACACTAATTCACCCCCCCCCACCCCTCTCAGTGTTCCCATTCCTAACAATAATTTCTTTGAAGAATTGTAAAATATTCAACTTCAAACTACCTACACCTCTAGGCCTAAAGAAAAGAGAAGAGCTCCTTCCCCATCTAGAACTGCACTTGAAGTCTGTACATCTAATAGTATTTGGAAAGCTCTAACTTTGTCTGGTATTCAATCCCCTCCTCTTTTGACAATCTTTCCACCAATTATTATGGTGCAACCATGGGGTGCTGTAGTAGGTCCTCTAGCCCTATCTGGTCATCATGCTCTTCCTAAAGGTGCTAAAGATGTTCTTCCCAAATTCTTTGGTGATAACAAGGTATATGTGGAAGAGGATTTTAATTCATTTAATGTAGCCACTGGTATATTGGCTGTGCAACATGAATATTTTGCGATTAGACTCTTTGTCCAAACTCTTACTGAAGGAGCAGCAAAGTGGTTTAGTCATTTTCCAGTTGGGTCCATAACTGATTGGTAGTCCATGAAGAGTGCCTTTGAAAATATCTTCAAAAGCACTGATGATGAACATTATTTATTGGCACAGCTCACACAAATGAAAAAATAAATTCATGAGTTGATGAGAGATTATGTGGCTAGGTACAATAAAGTAGTTAATAACATCCCTACTGCTAAAAGGCCAACCCAAGAGAACCAACAATGATTTTTTGTAAACTTCATGCCTTGGGATATTGGTTTTTACCTCAGAAGGAATAGGCCAATCGATTTGGCAACTGCTCAAAGTCAAGAAACCAAATTAAAAGATTATTTGATTAAAGTGGGAAAATGGAACAAATATCTTTAATCTCCTCACTCTCATACTTCTACCTCTTCCTTAGACCCAGTTGTTTAAAGGTTAATGAATGATATGATTTCCTTGAAAAGATAGCTGCCAAAATAGGGATCAACTACCCCCTTGTATATCAATATACTAATAGGAAACAAGCTGGTCAGTGGCATGGTAATGTTGGCATTAAGCATGATTTTCATTAGTGACAATACTTATTCAGATCAGTACATACCGAGTAGAACAGTACATACCGAGTAGAATAGAGCTTACTGAGCAGATCAGTACATACCAAGCAGAATAGAGCTTACCGAGCTGAGCAGAGCTTACCGAGTAGAATAGTGCATACCGAGCTCGCAAAGTTTCATAGTGTTTACCGAGTGCTGCACAATTAAATAGGAAACTTAGTTTCTACCGAGTAACACTTTATCTACCGAGTCTCCAGTATTTACCAAGTTCAAAACTACAACCGAGTGGTTAGTATGGATCGAGTTTCCACTTCTACCAAGTGCATGACGATGCCAAGTAATGCAATGGATGCCGAGTATCAAAAAGTCACCGAGTTAGTTTGCAATAACCATGTAACTATATTTGGGCTGACTCAGTAATATTTGTGTTTACTTGTTTAAGAGCCAACTTTGTAATTATTTTGGAATTGACTTAGATTGATATATAAATAATGTTTTATGTCATATCCAAGTATGATGATAGAGAAGTATGAAAAAGAGAGAAAGGCAGAGATAAGCGAATTACAAAGGGCTACAACAGTATAAGAAGCAAAAAAGATCTATCCATCACAGAAGGTGATCAGTACATCAGAGAATCTCAATTAGCAAGTATAGTTGCAAGTAAGAGATCTACTATTTCATCCTAACAGGTGAATCAACTTGAAATCCTTTAACCGGGTAGACTTAACAGTCTTTGTAAAAATCTCTTAACTGAGTGCATACTTCATTGTATGTTTGTAAAACCTCTAACAAGGTGGACCTAGCAGTCCTTATTGCTCCTAATAGGGTAGATCATCATAAGTGATCATTGTAAGCCTTAACCGGAAAACTTTATACTGTAGTATTGAAGTTTTATGGGTATCATCCCCACCCCAGTTTTACTTTCTACTTGGAAGGTTTCTGGGTCACCAAATCTCTGTGTTCTAAGTGTTATGAATGTTTTATTCTTTTTGTTACTCATGCATGCAGTCAGATTATCAATCTAATATTATTAAGATCTAAATCTATTAAAATTTTTGAAGTTACTGATTCACCCCTCCCCTCTCAGTAACCTAGATAGTCTTGAATATTTCCAACAGGTAAAACTCCCCTTCTACCCTCAACTCAACCTAGACTAGCCCTTGAAGCTCTATCTAGAGAGGGGGTCATGTGTTCTTTCCATTTGATAATAGATCATGATGGTGATACATGCCCAAATATGATGAGACATGTGAAAATGGAAGTAACTAAAGATGTATTAGGAGAAGTAAAGGTGGAAGAAATGGCTCAAGAGTGACTTGGAGACTCTGACTTGTTTTACCTAGAATATGAATTAGACTCCAAAAGAGGAGATATTTTAGTCACTCTTGAAGATTCAACATGTGCTATGCTCACCCATAATCAGAAGTCTCCTAAATACACTCCATCAACATCAAATACTATTAATAAGAGTAAAGAACTTGTAAGTAATGTACCTTCTTCAAGTTCAAAAGTCCCTGATTTCAAAATTTTGCAAAAAGATGCTCAAATCCCATCATTTGATATAGTTGAATTTTGCAAATATTCTACTATCCAAATTTCACCTATTGAGTATTTAAGATTGAACCCTAAGGAACTTGATAAGTTAATTAAATACATCAAGGGTGAATCTCTAGATTCTTCTCATACTAATCAATGTACAACTAATCAAACTGACACATTTGTTCAGACTCCTGTAGTCATTCCTACTACCAAAGGAGACCAAATCAATTCCTCTAATGCCTCTACCTTAGAAACTAATTGTGATATACATGAAACCCAAAATCCTAAACCTTTCTATATTTATTTTCTCCTTAATGGTCTTAAACTAAGCAATTTCATCATAGATTCAGGAGCATCCGATAACATTATGCCATGCTCAGTTTCTAAAGCTCTTGGCTTAACTCTAACAAAGACTTTTGGAAGGTGGTATTGGATGGATGGTAAATATGTGCCCTTAATAGGTCAAGTAAAAGATTCTTAGGATGCCCTAGCTTCTTATCTAGATAAGAGATTAAAATTGACAATTCTTGTGGTTGGTATTCCAAAAAGTTATAGAATGCTTTTGAGTAGGACCTTTTCTAGAGATATGGGTGGAGAAATTAAGATGGACTGGTCAGAAGCATTTTTCCCTCTAGGGAAGAAGAAAGTTAAGCTCAAACCAGAGGCAAAGAATAAGTATACGATCTTTCCTTTTAACGATCCAAAAGCTCAAATTTATATCAAGAGTGCAAATTTAGGAATTATCTAATCTTATCTGATGAGCCTCCCCCAATTTCAATGGTACAAGATAAGATTTATCAAATTTGGTCTATGGAATTTGATGGTAGTTATGCTAATGCGGGATCTGGAACAGAGGTAGTGCTTAAAGTCCCTAATGGAGAGTATTTGTCTTTTTCCTTCAGGTTAGATTTTAATAACACTAATAACACTCCTGAGTATGAAGCCTTTTTGTTGGGTTTGCAAGAGGCAAAAAATCATGGAATTAAAGTTCTTCTTGCAAGAGGCAATGCTGAGTTGATAGTCAATCAAGTGAAAGGTCAGTTCACCATAAAGAATGAATAGTTGAGACATTATAAATATTTAGTTTGGAATGAAATTGAAGATTTTGATGCTTTTTTTATAGAAGCCATCCCAAGAAGCTTAAACTCAAGAGCTAATCCCTTAGCAGTATTGGCCTCTTTTTTACTTCCTCGTCTTGATTTAAAAAAAAAAACCTATAGAATAGAGATGATTTACACACCTACAATTCCTGACAATGTTGAACATTTGCAACTATTTGAAGATGATGCTAATATAAATGATTTTATGGCATGTGTAGAGGTGTTTGCATCTACTTATTTTGAGGGTTCAAATGAAATATGTGAAGAATCTAATTCTAAAGCACAGTCATCAAAGGAAGTAGTTTGATTAAAAGGCAAAAAGATTCCTAAAGGCCCGATTTCACTTGAAAATTTATTCTCTAGAAGAGATGATAACTACATCTCAGGAAAAGGAGGTCCACACCCTAAAGTTTTGAAGGAGTATGATAAAATTAATATTGGGGATGAAGCATAGCCTAAGTGGATATCTGTGGTTAAGAATTTATCTATTCAAGAAAAGGAAAGACTCCAAGCATTGTTGACTAATTATACAAATGTTTTCGCTTGGAATTATAATGACCTAAAGGATTTTAGAGGTGGGATTTTTAGTCATAATATACCCCTTAAACTAGAATCTAAACCTTTTAGGAAAACTTTACGTAATTATAACCCCAAGGTATCAAAAGCTATAATACATGAGGTAGACAAAATTTTGAAGGCAAGAATCATATACCCTATTCACCACTCAACATGGATTACAAATATTGTCCCAGTGAGAAAGAAGATGGCGAAATAAGGATTTGTGTGCATTTTTGCAATCTGAATCAAGCTAGCCTGAAAGAAAATTATGCCCTACCAAAGATGGAACATGTTTTAAAAACTATTGTTGGGTCTAAAATCATGTCAATTCTTGATGGATTCTCAAGATACAATCAAGTTAGTGTGGCAGAAGAAGATAAACACAAAACTACTTTTACTACACCTTGGGGAACATATGCATATAATAGAATGTCATTTGGTCTGATAAATGATGGAGTGACTTTCCAGAGGGCTATGGATTCTTCCTTTTCTGACATGAAGAATAGAATCATTGTTATATACCTTGATGATCTTATATTTTTTTCTAGGAGGTGAAAGTATCACCTCATAAATCATCTATATGTTCTTGAAAGGTGTCAAGACCATGGTATTTCTCTCAACCCTAAAAAGTCTATCTTTTGCATAATAGAAGGCAAGCTGTTAGGTCATATTGTTTCTAAGGAAGGAATCAAAATTGATCCTGAAAGGGTAAAAGCTATTCAACAGATAAGTCTTCCATCAACTAGCACTGGGGTTAAGTCTTTCTTTGGTCAAATTAATTTTCTACAAGCATTTGTACCAGATTTTTCTGAGATGACTAGACATATTGTGGCCCGGATGATGAGTGAAAAAAAACCTTTCAAGTGGGCTCAAGTTGGTAAAAAGAATTAAATGATATGAAAAATGTTGTGGCAACTGCTCCTTTAGTTTATCCTGATTATAACAAATATTTATCATTTATTGCTATGCCTCTGATCATTCATTATTAGGAATACTAACTCAAAAGATTGATTCTATAAATGAAGCACCAATTTCTTTTATGAGCACCCCCCTTAAAAATCATGAGCTTAAATATTCAACAACTGAAAAACAAGCTTTTGCAGTGGTCAAAGCTGTTAAATAGTTCAAATTCTATATTCTCCATTCGCATTTTGTGGTGTCTATTCTTGATTATGCTATAAAGAGCCTACTCACACAACAAGAGATAGCTATGAATAAAAGAGAAGCATGGGTAACTAAAATATAGGAATATGATTTGACAATAAGACCTACTAAGCTAGTTAGAGGAAGGGGATTATGTAAATACATAGCCAAAAATTCAAAAGAAGCTGAAGAACCTAGGAATGAGGTATCTCATGCATTATTGGTTAGCTTATGATGTAGTCAAGGTTGGTGAATCCAATTAAGGATAGATCGACCTTGTATCCAAACCAAATATGCAGCGAAAAGACACAATAAGAAACATAGATTTGATATGAAGCAGAAGTCTTTATTCATCAAATTACTAATTACATGCAATGTGTTGGGCTGTAAGGCCTTCCAAGTTGTGGCCAAGAACAAAACAAATAACAATCTACAAGATCTTGTAGGATCTGAATCTTTTCCACAACATCAACATTCAACTAGTCCAGGTTTGCAACAAGAAACACACTAGTAGGCACCTAGGAAAGATCTAAACTTGTACTCAAACTTCCAAGAAATCTTCCTATTCCCAAGCTTGCAGGCTACTAACTTTCCCACTAACCCTCTCTACTCCTCAAATGACTACCCAAGCATCCCAGCCACAAGTTGGATGATGAAACATTTAACTTAAATAACAAATATTAAATGACAAAACACCAGTCGACACTCACATAGCCTTACAAAATAAATAAACTCTCCAAGATGGCCCCAAAAGTCATTAGATCTACATAGAAGAATGCAACATGCCAGATCTAAGTCCCCACATGTCCAATGGTCAATCCATAACTCAAGGAGTGTGACACAAATTAAATGTACTAGCCGACCAAGCTGATTCATCCAAATGATCTAGTCAGTAAGCAAGAACACCAAGCAACAAAGGAAATAACCGAGCACCAATCAACCGACCACGTTAAGCATGATCGAGCAACATAGTTATCACTGAGCATCAGAAGCAACAAATGCCTTCAGTTACCGAGTATCCTGATAACCACATAAACTAAGCAACCAGTCTCCCAAACTGAAAAATAACTCCATCAAACTGAGATCAAAACCAATAATCTACTATCAAAGACAAACATATTTTTGGTTGATACAGGATTGCCAAGAATCCTAGGATGCTCCTGCATCAGCTTAACTGATCCTTGGTTTTGTGACATAACATATTATCTAACCTATGGAAAATTCCCTACATGGTTAACCCCAATTGAATGATATAATCTGAGACTCCAAGAAGCCAAATACGTAATATGGCATGGTACATTATTTAAAAAGGGTGTTGACGGAACTTTCATCAAGTGTGTGGATAAAGAACAACAAGCCTACTTATTAAGAACCTTTCATGAGGAAGTCTATGGGGGACATTTTTATTCTTTGGTCACTACTTTTAAAATCCTTCACAATTGTTTCTATTGGTCGGGGATGTTCAAATATGCCTATGCATATGTGAGAAAGTGCGAGAAGTGTCAATTTTTTTCTAGAAAACCTGAGTTGGAAGCCTTACCCTTGAAGCCAATTTTCGTAGATGAACCCTTTAAGTAGTGGGGATTGGATTTTGTTGGCCCTATTAATCCTCCATCTAGTGCTGGTGATATCTACATTCTAACAGTAATGGACTATTTCACCAAATGGGTTAAGGCTATCCCAACCAAAAAAAGAAAACTCTCAAGTGGTGTGTGATTTCTTGAAAAATAATATCCTGGTGCATTTTGGGGTTCCTCAGAAGATTATAATAGATAATGCTAAATATTTCTCATCCCTGTTATGATCATTGTATTTCCTTTTCCCATTCATTAGATTATTTTCCACAAGGTAATGGGCAAGAGGAATTTAGTAATAAGAATTTGGTACCTATCATGAAGATGTTGGTAGATGACAATGATAAAAATTGGCATAAAAATCTTCTTGAAGCTCTTTGGGTAGACAAAATAACCCCAAAAAGGGCTATTGGCATGGCACCTTTTGAATTAGTATATGGGGTAGGAGCTCAGGTATCTCTTCCCTCGGGGTTGTCGGCAGTAAAACTACAAACTACTATTGAAGATCAAGATTTCAGAGATTCTTTAGAGAAAAGAATCATGTATTTGCATAAACTTGAAGTAGACAGAGAAGCAGTAGTAGATAGAATCACAAAACATCAAGTTAGGGTCAAAAATATCTTTGATAGGAAGGCTTAGCCTCGAAAATTCATGAAGGGAGATGAAGTGCTACTCTAGGATAAATGAAAAGAACCTAAAGGAGCTCATAGTAAGTTTGAATCTTTGTGGAAGGGAGATTTTCTCATTAAAGAAGAGATGGGATCTAATACTTTTAAACTTGCCTATCCTGATGGATCTATCTTGTCATTCTCTTACAATGGGAAAGATTTAAAGCTTGTAAAACTTTGAGTCTCTCAGTATGTAAATCTTTGTACATAATAGGTTTAGGTGTTTTTTATGTTTTGTTTTTGGTGTGTTGGTTTCACCCTTTCATTTTTGTGTAACCAAAGCTCTAAGTTCTCTGCCTTTTGTCAAAAAATAGTCCCTAGTAGGAGATGATGTTAGTCCAAGTTTGGTACTTGTTCTTTTATTCTTTATTTTGGTCTTGCATCAGTTGATTCTCTCCTTTTATTATTGTCATCTTTCTTTGTGTCCATCTAAGTTCAGTCATTTAAAATCCATTCGTATTTTGGGTCATGATTTGATTTTGAGCCTTTTGAATTTATTGATAAACTTTGTTTTTCTTGAACACCATTGAACACCTTCGAACATGCTTGAACAGTGTGTAAGCCTATTCAAGGTTGTTCATAATGAATTCTTTACTTTTAAAAATATGACAAGTTCATCAAGAAAATGAAGGTAATCCATTAGCCGTCAAGTCATGAGGAAAGCTGACACATCATTGTAGTTGAATTACCAAGTGTCAAAATTTGGAGGATCAAATTTCTTGAATGACATTGTACAGTCTTGAACTTTGTTCTTTCATGTTTAAAAACATCTAAGAGAGGCTATGAAGGAAAAGGGAATCCTTTGATAGCTAAGCAGTGGGACCCATAGGAGGTTATGCATTTAATGCTAATAAATGGCAAGAAGGTTAGCACATCTGAAAGGTCTGAATAATCATTATTTTTTAGTGACATAAGGACTTTCTTATTTAGCAATTATGGATTACACGCATAGGTTGTCAAATCAAATCTTTTATCCCCACCTCCGTAAAAGATTTGTAATAAATGTTTAAGTTCTCATGCTTCTATTTAAGTTAACTCCAATGCCCAAAGTCCTAAGCATTTCATTATTAAGAAATTGGTATGCAGAGGTAAGGACTTTGAAGCTCCTATGAGATTAGTAAGTTTTTTAGAAGTAAGGTGAGTTCAGGTACTTTTCCATGATATTTTCAAATTTAGTAAGCTGAACAGTGAATAGAAAATTTAAGGTACTGCAATTATGAAGTTGACTTTTCATCTATTTGGGAATATTTCATGTTTGATGTGTGATGGTCCTATAACATCAGACACAAATTTAGAAAATTATAATGTAGAAGGTCTTCCAGCCCATCTTTTAAATTCCCTTGAGGGTACTCTAGAATTAGAAATCCTACATAGTGGGTTATGCTCAGCCACAACTTTCCCTCTTGCTGTTGTATGTCCCGAGTTGATCCTTGAATGTATGAAAAATTATGATGCACAGATAGAATCAATTAAAAAGAAGGATGGTAGAGTCTTTATGTCTGTCAATAGGGAAATTGTGACTCTGCCATTGCAACTCCCAGAAAAGACCTTCACCTTTTCTCCCACACAGTCCATCAACAAGTTTAATTAAAATAGAGACAAAACTATACTTCTATGAATAAGAGATGGCTTCTAAACCTGCAAAGAGGAGGTTCATGATTATCTAAAAAGTTCAATAGGACCCATGTACACCACTATATAAGTGATATAATGGTAATGCTACACAAGGTGAAAGGATCGCAAGTATCTTATCTCTTCTTTGACTGGATGTATTTTTCTATTCAAATTATCTTAGAAGGAAATCAAATCCTGGACTAGGCCAAGTTAATTGCTAGCTCTCTCAAAGAACAACTCAATATGTCTAAATTGACTGGTAGTGGTTTCTTCATGTCCTCTTACCTCATGTATTGTTTGGCCTGCAACAGACAATGGAATGAAATGCAACATAAATATTGGGTCTCTACTATGTGTGTCTATGAATATTACTCCATCTTATAGAAGGATAATATTGTTGAAAATTATAGAAGGGTGTATGATACATTCATGAGAAAACTCTATTTTGAGTTAGCCAGAATTTCTATCAAAATAATCAGCCTAGAAGCACAAGATTTTGTAACTAAATATGGGACATATTACATTCAGTTTCCTAGGTTTACTTATATCAGGGTTGGGGCTTTCAAGAATTCACCAATGAGATTTCCTAGATATTCTTTTGACAGATTCATCCTAGTTGAAGTCTATAGACAACTGGCCATTGTTTTAAAGAGGTTCCTCCCTAAAGAAGAATGGGAAAAGGCTTTCCCTATCTCATTAGGAAAATTTTCATGTGGAATAATGTTAGATGCAGTTAGCATAGGGAGTAACCTTCGTCATTTTGATTTTAAATATTATATTGAAAGAGTTGTATTTGATAATAAAAACTATGCTGGTGGAAACTTAGGGCTTATGTCACATATGTTCCTTGTATCTCACCTAGAAGACTTCTAGGAACATTGATTTGATGAATCACAAGTAGAAGAAAGGGGACACAGTAGGCTATGCATATCACAAATCCAATCTATGAGACTGCAAATCAATGTAGATGGGGTAACTGATGATGGGTCTAATTTAATTGAGCCCATTTTCAAGAAATCAATTGAACAAGGTGATCCTATCATCAAATGGTCTGAAGAAGAGGAAGATGATATTGAGAAAAGAACTCAACATGTGATTCATTTGACTAAGGACTGGTTGTTAACAAGAAGAAAGTAGAAACAACCTAAAACAATAATAGAAGAAGTTAGAATTACTTCTTTCCCTTCTCTAGTTTCTATTTCTAATGCATCTACATCAATTGAAAATGCAGGGCTTTCAAAAAACCAACAAGTTAAGAGTTCCCAAAAGAAATCTAAAGTGGATCACTTACTAATGTCTCCTTCACAGAGGCTGATGAGGTCTATGACCAAATCAAGGATAAAGAAAGATATGGCTCAAGAAAGTGTGCTGACTATTAATTTAGATAAGGACAAGTTTGAATATGTGAATTATAAAATAACTAAAGAGGAAAAAGTTGACAAAGATCTTTTCGATCTTGATGATGTGATGTTGGAAGTTATTAATACACCAATAGAGACTCCTAAAAATCTAGCTGGATTTGATACCACACCTAAATGGTTGGCCACTTTTGTAAATAAAAAGCACAACTTAGTTCTTGTTTAAGTTCCTGTCAAAGATATCGTTAGCAAGTATGTTCAAAAAAATCCAAAGACTAAGAAA
Organism: Chamaecyparis obtusa; assembly: GCA_027943335.1. Taxonomy (NCBI): domain Eukaryota; kingdom Viridiplantae; phylum Streptophyta; class Pinopsida; order Cupressales; family Cupressaceae; genus Chamaecyparis; species Chamaecyparis obtusa. Next base: position 309,599 of record BSBK01003024.1, read on the forward strand.
GTGAACTACTGAAGTAGCGACTTACAAACCGAAAGAAGGAGAATAAGAAATCAAAGCTGAGGATTTCGAAGTCACAAAAGTTGAGCTGGGTACCATGGATTGTACAGGTAAAAACCATTTGTTCAAAGAAACGGCTCAAGAAATGTTGTATACTTCATGGCAGGATGAAAAAGAAAAGAAGGAATTAAAGCAGACAATTATGATAGTCTTAATTTATTAATACTTTGTGTAGTTTTGATGCAACTCCCTTGATTCAATCTCCTCAGATTTTTCACCCAAACTCCACTGACAACAAAACTATGTTGAATCAACTTCAACGTGGCCGAGCTCTAGTGTCTTCAGTGGATGAATGGATGAATGAGGTCATCAATAGTGTTCTCAAATACATAAAAGATGCTCAAGCCATTATCCATGATGTTGAAAGCCTGATATGAGAGATGCAAGCACAACGACAAGTACGGGACAGAGAAGAAGAGAAATGGATTTCTACTATGTCAAAATTTCTAGATATTGAGAAGTATGGGTTTATTAAGTTTTGTACTAAAAATTAGTAAAATCGCTTGAGGAATCCACTTTCTTCATTCAGAGAAGAAATATCAGTTGGCGCATTACAACTTTTAGGAGCACCATAACCAAAACTAAAGACTGTGAAAATGAGATCAAATAGCTACAAAAAACCATGCTAAATGATTTGAAGGTAATTAACTTCACTCATGTATATATAGCCATTTATGGTGAGCAGGAATTAAAGGTAGCCCTAGAAGTGCTTGAGACTACTATGAACAAGATCAAGGAAAAGATTAACCCAGAGGCTTCAGATTTCACACAAATGGCTAGAATTGAGTCCCTACTATATCTATGCATCAATAAACTCCCGGTAATGATCGAGAAGGTTAAGAAGCTAAAATGGGCCAAAGAAGCCTCCATGATGAGGATCTTAAATATGAATATTCCTCATTTACCACTCACAAAGGAGCTTATTCAGGCATATAAACAATGGGAGGTAACTCAATCTAGAGCAGGTGAAGGAGAGAATTCTGCTGGCGATGAGGAATGTGATGTTGATAAGGAACCTGATATGGAGATTTAGTTATCTTTTTCATTGCATGAAAAACTCCTAAGGATATCTATCCTCTTAACTTTAGTTGACCTATTAACTATTTAACCAAGAGGTAAGGTTTTTAGGGAGACCTCTCAGTTTGTTAAGACTATAAGTAGGATAGTAGAGATAGTGAAAGGGTTGAAAGTTTTTCGAAAGGAACTAGTTACTTTTTCTTTCTTTAGTTTATTTTCTTTGAAAAACATTTGATGAATCTAATTTACTATTGAAAACTGATATATTTTCTTGTTTTTTGCCTGTGCTGCAAAGATGATCAATATATATATGGTTATATTTCAAATATGTACTATTTGAAATGAATGGATGAATGTTATGTGTCAACATTTTAATTCATTCTATATTGTTCTGAGAAAGTTCCAATAGTATCTTGAAACATCGGTGATCTTGGTCTAGTCTTCAATATCGTAATTTATTCTTTAATCTTTTATCTTTGAAGTGATATGAGTAGTAGAAAACTATGAATTTTTCTACTATTGTTTATCTTTTTTTTTTTTTTGGAATCATATTGGAAAAGCTTATCATCTAAGAATGATATAGAAACCTTTGAGGGTTTCAGGTTAAAAGCTAAATTTGCAAATTATTAATTGAGATTCATTGAAAATCAATTCTAGGGAGTTGTATCTGAGTTAAAATTTAGAGGAAAGTGGTTTAGAAAGAACACTTACCCAACTGTTAGTGATTGTTTGTCTTTTAGTGGGTGATAGAGTAGTTGTTGTAAGAAGGATTTAATAGAAGATAAATTTATTTACTAACATGGCCCTAGGTGGTTTTTACCTTAGAAGGGTTTCCACATTAAATCTTTGTGTTATGTGTTATTTATTATGATTGTTTTGCTATCATACTTTACATGTTTCATATTTTATTAATCGTTAAAGACAATTTTGGAAATTACTAGTATTTGGTAAATGAATGGAAAGATAGTTATCTTATCTTACCGAGTTGTTTAAATTTTTGAAAAAGTTTGAAAAAGTACATCTGAGAGTTTGGGATTGTAGCATAAATGATTTAAGTTCACCTCCCCTCTTAGTTATCTAACATATTTAACATTTTTCTTCTATCTAAGTTGTACAATAACAATGAGGTTTACCTACTAGGAAGAAGAAGTTCCTGTAGGATCATCATTGTCCCTTCTATGTGGTTTCTCCATATCGTGGCCCTGTATTATTATTTAAAGTTAACCAATAATTAATAAAACAATTTAAATAATTATAGAAAAGATTGATTTGAACTAGGGATGTGAAAGGCATTAGAAAATTTTATTAGAAATGACTAGATTAATAAATCTCAAACATGCACCCATTAGATGTCACTCTCAAATATAATTTAGTATTTTAAGTTTAAAAAACAATTTTATTCCTTGACATACAACCAAATGGCATGGACCTCAAAAAGGTTTAGCTAAATCATCACAAAAATGGCACCTTAATTATATTCACCATTTCAATTGAATCCATAGTAAAATAAGATTTGACTATTACATTGAGTAAACCATCTCTTCTTGATTCCCCAACTCTAAAGATTGTTATGAGAATGAATAAATTTAAAAACATCGTGATAATTGATCGAAACATAGTATACAATATCTATTCATTTTATTTACAAATAATTTAAAGGTAAGAAATTCATTTGTGTGATTCAATTTGTGATCATCTTATACTAGTTTTTTTATAGACAATAAAAGGTAGACAATATATCTAATTAATTTGTAAAAAGAATGCAATATTTTTTTCATGTGAGCACTAGTAGGAAAGACCTAGGTAAATAAAATGTCTAGTCTTGCACACAAAACCTACAACATCATTTTCAATATCATGTGGAATTTGAAATGACTTCGGGTAGGAAAATGGGTGTGAGTGGAAGAGGAGTGGAAGTTGTAGAGGAAGAGGAAGAAGATGATAATGGAGATGAGGTGAATGGTGAGGAGTCTCTCTAGATGTGGCTAGTTTTGGAGGGCTTGTTTGTAGTAGTTTCCTTGGATGAATTTCCTTTCCTAAAAAGATAAAATTCAACATTACAAATAAAATTCAAATATAAAAATGTTAGCAAAAAACTCAATTATTTAATGGTGCATAGTACATACCTACACCCCCATGATAGTGCCATTATTTTTATCTAGGTGATTCAAATTATAATCAATAAGCATGTCTTCCCCTGTATGTATTGATTTTATGGAACATAAAAATACACGATTTCCCTTGTGTGCCTGAAATATGCAATTGGGTTTCTTAATAGTTGACATAAGTCACGTACTATTTATAAATCCTACAATATTCCCTAATGCTTTTGGCCTTCCATCAATGTGTATAGCTACTCTTTTATTTTGTTCATTGTCTTTCTATTGTAGACAATTTTTCGAGAGTGCATACCTACATATAATTTTTTTTATATCGAACAAACCGTATCCAACTTTTGTAATCATAACAAGGTCCAACATACTCCATCAATTCAATGAATTTTTTGTAAGAGACCATTATTGCATCCATGGAAAATAGGCCCCAACCATGTAATGATGTTGTTGTTATGTGATATATCTTGTCTTTAATACTAAAATAAGTGTTTATTGGAGGAAGTTCCTTGGGGACCCATCATTTCTATAGATGTTGTTACCTAAAGGGAACCTTGATGTTTCCTTTTCTCTCATCATTATAAGAACATGACCCCCCTTGAGAAAGGAAAATTTTTATGCATTTATTTAATTTCCTTCTAGTCTTTTTACCTCTAGTTGATCTCCCTAATTCAGACATACTATATGTCTCACTTTCTTCTTTCATTCCTATATTTCCCTCGCTCGAGGAAAAAACATTTGACAAATACCTATTTGCTACTATTTGCACTCCATCAAATGAGAGAGATAGATAGTAATGAGAGAGATATTTAAAAAAAAATTAAAAGACATTAATCTCTTTAGGGTATATTGACTTATACTCGTCGATCCATGAGACTGTGTGGGATGCTTATTGTCACTAGGGATTGCACCCATGATGGCTAAGTATAAAACCCAACAATCTCGTGAAACATGGGAATACTCTCAAGATGTGGGACTGCTTCTTGAGAATAGACCTCCGGATTAAGGGCCAGCTTCCCCATTTGTATCACCTGAACTGTACTAACTTTGAATAGGAAAGGGATAGAGGGATTCATAAAACTGGAAATTGCTAAATCTAACTAAGGTGATTCACCAAACTGAAAGGATCCACAAACAGAAAATAGACTCACAATATAACCCCAACACATAACAAGAACTCCACAACTCTTCCAAAATTGATTTTCCCATTAGAAAACAATCAGGTGCTAATTGTGAATGAGAAGGAAAGATGATTTTCACAACTCAACACAGTTAGATGCACACAGATTTGAAAACCTTAAAGAAGATCAATGCTTGTAAAATAATCAAATGAACATACTATCATGTAAAGGATCAGAATCAATCACAATACATAAAACTAAGTTCATCAACCAACTCACAAATTGTAGAAAAGAAGGGAACAATTTTGCTATTAACTGGAATAAAAGGAGCTATAGTATCAAATTGCTTCACAAGAGCTACAAAATTCACCTCATGAGAATGAGGGAATGAAGAACTAAACTTCCATCATCAAAGTGAAAGGCACATATAGGAAATCTGTAGAATCCACAATAAAGACCACTCCTCACCAAGAATAGAAAAGTCTCAGCTATGATCTCATCACTCTGAATCTCGGATGCCCCACTCCTGAGAAAATAGGGGAAGCAGAAAAAGTGGAGTCCCTAAAAAGGACTAGTCAAAGGAAACCTATGACCCACTAAGTCATGCAGAATAATGATATTTTGACAGCGGTTTGTAATAGTACCACATGTCAAAAATATCTTACAATCTAATTGTCACATTGACTTATAACATTTGAAATGTATCCCCCTTCTGTCAAACCAAATATAGTGGATTTTGAACATATTAAAGGTGATCTCAACTCGAAAAGAGGAGAAAACTTGAAATATTTACAATTAGCTACATATCCACATTTTAAAAATTAATCTAAACAAGGGACCACCTAACATATGAACAATTTGAAAATAAGATCCCCCCTACTATGATTGCAAAATGACATCTATCCCCTTAAGTCAAAAAGGACTTCAAATAAAAACCTAGGGCATCAAATATTTAATATAATTATCTAAGGAAAGATAATTATATTAATGAATATTAACCAGCCCGTGAAAAGCATATCAAAGGGATTCAAAAGATAACTCAACCCTGAAAAGGGACATAATGTTGAAACTCTACACTTGGAAATGGCATCCTCCTGTAATCATGACCATTGCAACTCGACACCTGGCAATTTCCAAACTCCCTGCAACTTTGAAAGGAAACCTTCCATTCTGGAGTTAGAAATGACACCTAATCTTTGAGCATGTGATATGAGGCAGGGATTTAATGATTTCTCATCTCCATTTCATTTCTTTCGATGGCATAACTATAATATGGCACAATTCTTTTCTCTGTTGATGTTGAAATATGACACTAGTTCGTTGCATATTGCAGTCCGCATTATTATGTGATCCTCTATTTGGCTTTGACTAAATGAATTTTATATTTATCACATTGCAATATTGATTCCCTAATGTATGTTCTTGTGGTAATGGCAATCGATATGAAATTTCATTACTGTTGTGACCCTCTATCTATTGCATTGTATTCATGTATGGCTTTGAAATGCCGATGCCCGATGATGCAAGGCTAGGGCATAGGTTCGATATGTAATCTCTATTTTTGTTTTAACTAGCCTGAGAATAACTTATTAGGGCATGTTTCATTGCATGGTATAACATCTTGCCACTACTGTGTAAGTCTAAGCCTGCAAGCTCAAAGAGCTAGGGCATCAAAACCTTCACTGTATTAAAACTAGGGCACAGTTTCTTTAAGAATTTTCTTGAATAAGCTCAAGAATTACATAGGCAATGGAACCTTTTGAATCACTAAGATTATACTCGAGGCATACTAAACTTCATTGCAAACACATCTTCTAGTTTCATTTTTCTTTGCATATGGGTACATTGTTATGTTGGGTGCGTCTACATGTCTTTTCTTTATGGCACAATACCAACTGCATCTATATTGTATCATTATGTTGCATCACCAGCAAGGGCTCGTTTACTTCTTCTATTGATATTATTATAAGCCTGAGAACTGGTGTTCATTGAGGGCATGACTTCTTTATGAACCACTATTGAAAATAGATGCCTGATGATGCACAGGCTAGGGCACTATTGTATTGCATAGTACTGGTAGCATCGAAATGCAAGGGCATCTATCATTGCTGTTTCAAACATAAGCTTGTTGGATAAAACTTGATAACTAGACTAGGGTATCATGATCATTAACAATTGGCAAATGTCGATTAGGGCATCCAACTGTTAAGGCATTGTTATATTGATCATGATACATGATTCAAGTTCTACTGTTGCCATTCATTTGCATCTTGTTTGTGACACCCGATAATGAGGATATTGTGCCCTACTCTTTGCATTTTTTGTATGTTTGAACACCACAGTGTGCTCAAGGCCCAAGAATATAGAGCACTGTAACCTACATCTCTCCTTTTATGGCACTCGATATGCCTGGCTTTGTCCTCCTCTATTTTGTTTCTTCAACACACCAGTTTGAGCCTTGTTTCTGGTGTGATACCACTATATATCAAATCTTGATAACTACATAGGCATTGTTAATTTTAGACAAACACTATTTTGTGTTTATATATGTGGCTATGTTTGTACTATAACAATGTTGCCCTGTTTGAAAACCCGAGAACACAAGGTCACTCGAGGGTGCTTTGAATTCATTGTTTTAGCCTAAGAACACATTGCATGTTCATCAACTTCCTCTGTTCTGACTGTATTGATGCAAACATGGCTCATTCTTTTATTAATAGCCAAGCCTGAGAACATATAGGTTTGTTATGTGTATTGAAAATTCACTTGTTACCATATATTCAAAGTCTCCAAAGCACTGGCCCAAAAACACATATTGTGATTTTATATTTCATTTCCATACATACAATTAAACATGCTTATTGCCACAAGCATACCAACTGGTCACTGTTATATCCTCAACACTGTTGGCACATTCATATCTCTATTTTGAAACATCATCTTTTTACTTGCTTGCCTCATGCAACCTTTTCAGTGTATATACCAATGCAAAACCCTAGAACATTTTTATGCTAATTTTGCCCCTCTAGTTATTCAACTTTGACATAATAAAACTATCATTATCAGTCCTTGATCTGTGCCTTCTATATGTTATATATATGATAGGCTCATAGCAATGATTTTACATGTTTGCCACTGAATTTATGAATGCCCCAATTGCAATGCATCTATCCTTAAACATTTCTTTGTTGTACCTTTTCTGAGCCTATGGATTATATGCCATGTGAACATCTATGCAACAGAGTGCCTCATCTTCCTCATAGATTTGTGTACTCTACCATTAGCTCTGTTCAAAACCAAATGCCACATTTTCCTCTATTTCTCTTTTATGCTCTTGATGCTGGATCATCTGAATGTTCCTCTATATGTACTCATAGTGTGTGCTCTTGGCCCTTGTGGGGGTAATAGATAAAGTATGATGAAATTACTCTATTATTACCCACATCAAGGACCCAGATCATACACAAAACTCTTTGTTGGATCAACTTCCCTGTATCTGCACATGAAACAAACACGTCAGTGAAAACATGGTGCCTCTTTTGGTTCTTTGGATGATTCTCATGCACATACCTTGAGTACAGCCTTTGTTAGAGGTGCATGGCTGAGTGTGTATATGCTTTACTGTATTGTGATACCAGGCATTGTTTAGATCCACTGGATCTAACCCAAATCCCCTTCTTCTTTTATAGGTTCTGGATCACGGGAGCACGCTGGGCACATAGAAGCATCAACATCTCATTACTAGGCAATGTCTGGTACCCCAATACCACTTCTTAATTTATGTATATTTACACTCATTCATTTATTTCTAGTAAAGGCTATGCTCATGGCCGGTGTGAGCGTAGATAGATGTTCTTTCTTTTCAGCTCTTTTACTTTTCTGCTCAAAACAAAATGATACAGATAGATGTATGTGTAGATACAAATGCTATTCATTTCATTTTCTTTTCCATGTATTGCAATGAATGAACACAAATTTAATCCAGACCACATAATAACATAAACTAGGTTATTGTAGCTCATCTAGTAATTAGGCTTTCAAAATGTGTCAAAAATATGACAACATTCTAGCGACCTCTTTGGAGTGCTTACCTGCTAAGAATCTAACCATCTGCCTTAAAAAATCCATTGGGCATAGAGTCACTAATGACTAACCAAACTCCAACCAAAACAAAAATCCCTTTTCCAACAAAAAGAACTGACTGCTTGACACTACTCAGGGTTATTTCTAACCAACTGAACTAAACTGCAAGCTGAAAGCAAACTAAACTAGAACACTTGTGCTAGGCACTTAGGGAAAATAGAAAGCCAAAACCATCTAACACTACTAGAATATAGGGTAGAAAGAACCTCAGAAGCAAGCTTTGAGGTGAATCCCATTCACTAGAATGGGCAGCTCCTCTCCATCCATGCTAGCTAGCTAATAAGCATTGTGGGCCTTGTATCCAATCACCATGAATGGTCCAGTCTAGATAGCATCAAATTTGGTGTGTTTCCCTAGCTTATGCTTTGCTTCATCCCACCTGAGCACTAAATCTCCTTAAAAACTTTGGGTGTTGCTTTCTTGTCAAAGCTTCTCTTAACTTGGGCATGATGAGCCTCCAAGCCTTCAAATGCCATCTTTCTTGTCTCTTCTAATTCAATAAGCTCTACCAACCTAACTTGCATAGCATCTTCTTGCACAATATCAATCTCTTTAATCAAACTCAAGGTAGGAATCTCAGTAGATAGAGGAATCCTAGCCTCTCTTCCATATACCAATGTGTACGGTGAATTACTAGTAGCCCTCTTAGGAGTTATCCTATCAGCCCACAAGGCTAACTTCAACTTGCTATGCCAGTCTCTCTAGTTTCCTTCTATAACTCTTCTGATTATTTTGAGCAAGTTCTTATTAGTTGACTTAGCTTGGCCATTACCCTGAGGGTAATAATTAGAAGTACTCAAAAAGATTCCATTCTTGAGTGCCCACTCTAAAACCCTAGTTCCCAGGAAAGCCATGGCATTATCCGATACAATTGAATTAGGAGTACCAAATTTGGATATAATATCTTGATAAAAGTTCAACACAGAGGTCTCATTAGCTTCCTTTAGTGCTACTGCTTCAGTCCACTTAGTAAAGTAGTCTGTTGCAGTGAGTATCCATTTGTGCCTAGCACTGGATGGTGGGTTGATAGATCCAATAAAGTCTAGACCCCATTTTGAGAAAGGTTGCTCAACCTCAATTGGATGAAGGGGAAGGGCAGCTAGCTTTTTCTTTCCAGCAAACAAGGCACAATTCTTACATTTTCTAACCCAATCAAAAGCATCCTTATACAAACTAGGCTAGTAATATCTAGCTCTTAGAATCTTAAGAGTAGTGGTTCTGGCAGCAAAGTGCCCACCAGAACCTCCATCATGAAATTCCTCTAGTATTTTCTTAATTTGATCAGTTTCAACACATCTTAATAAGACACCAGCGTGATCTCTTCTATAAAGGACATTATCAATAAGAACAAAAGGAATAGCCTGGAGTCTATAGTACCTTCTTTTACTCCTCCCAAGGTTTTGAGGACACTGGCCAGTGGCAAGATAGCACTTCATTTCTATTGTCCAGCTTGAGTTCTGTCTAGCTTCTTGATTCATCAAAACAACATCTTCCTCTTGCTGGTCTACATTTGTTGCTTTCTCATTAAGTTGTTCACATAGTCCTTTTCCTCTAACTAGTTTGGTCACCTTGATCTGTACATCATATTCCATAACCTTGGTGACCCAGCCAGCTCTCTTATGACTTAGGTCTTTGTTCAATAGAAAGTCCTTTATGCAAGGATGTGCAACCATCAGGTGCATTGTATTGTTAGAAAATAGATTTCTAAACTTCTTTAGACTTCTCACAATGGCCAAAACATGTTTTTCTATAGGCAAATAATTCAACTCATAGCCATCTATGCCCTAACTATAAAAAGCTATTGGCTATTCTTGATTCTCAGCATTATGTTGAACTAAAATGGCAGAAATGCTATCTTTATCCCCAAAATCATATAATATAAAATCTTTAGAAAAATTAGGATTTACCAATGTAGGTGCAGATGCAATTGCTTCCTTAATTTCTTCAAAGATCCTTTTTCCTTCACTAGTCCAATGAAAACTTGTATTCTTATTAAGCAACTAAGTCATAGGCTTCAAGAGTGCAACAACATTTCAGATAAACCTTCTTAAAAAGTTGATCCTTCCTAGGAAACTCTGCAATCCCTTCTTGTGGGCTGGCAGAGGAAGAGCTAGAATAGCCTTCACTCTCTCAGGGTCAATAGTTGTTCCCTTCTTGGAAACAATGTGTCCTAGTAGTCTGCCCTCATAAACAGCAAAAATACATTTCTTAGGATTTAGTGAAACCCTAAACTCTCTGCATCTTTCAAAAATCTATCTAAGGTGTATCAGGTGGTCTTCTGTGTCCTTTGAAAAAATGGTTATATCATCCAGATATACCAGAACAAATCTATTCATTAAGCCAGCAAAAGCCATCTCCATGGATTTCTGGAATGTGGCACCAGCATTTGACAACCCAAATGACATCTTTCTGTATGCCATGGTGCCCCATTTGGTAGTGAAAGCTATCTTGTATTGATCTTCTTCTCTCACCAAGACCTGGTTATAACCAGAAAAGCCATCTAACAAAGAAAACCTATTAGACCCAAAAACATACTGTAAAATCTGCTCCATAGATGGTAATGGGTGATGATCCTTTAGGGAAGCCCTATTAAGGTCTTTGAAATCTACACATAATTGGATCTCACCATTCTTCTTCCTAACTGGCACTAAGTTTGAGACCTAGGAGGTATGCTTAATAGGAAAGATAATATTAGCTTGAATCATTTTTCTCAACTCTTCTTTCATTAGGACCTCTAACTTGGGATTAATGGGTCTTTGTTTCTGTCTTATGGGCTTGGCTTGGGGCTCAAGTTCAATAGTGTGCTGGGCTAGATGAGGGTCAAACCCCTTTAAATCATAGTATTCCCAAGCAAATACATCACTAAATTCCTGGCATAATGAAACAAAAGCTTGCATTTTAGACTAAGTGCATACCTTTCCCAACTTGAGAAATTTGTTTTTGAGGACCTCCACAGGATGGTAATGTTCTTCTTTAACTGTCATGTTGGCCTTGTCACCTCTGAGTTGATCATCAGAATTAAATATAGACTCAAGTGTGACCAGTCCTTTAGGTAATCTATTTCTCTTTAGCTGTAACATTTGGTCACCATACTGATGGGCATGTTTGCTCTAGTTCATTCTAGAGAAGTCAGCTTCTTCAATAAGAAAATTGAAAATCTGTTCATCATTTTCAAAAACTTGCCAGCTTACTTGATTATCTGGTATAGAAGGTCTTACCAGGACCTTCACATGCTGAGAATCAAAGTCAGAGAGACCCTTTGGAATATCATATTCTGCTCCCATAGTAGCCAACTTGTCTGCCTATTTGTTCAAATCTCTTGGAACAACAATCAGATTAAAAGCATGAAAACCTTCTATTAGATCCCAAACCCTATGCTTATACAACTTAAGTGTATCATTCTTTGTGAGGTTAGTGCCATGAATTTGATTGACCACTAACTCGCTATCACCTAAAACTTCTAGGCATTTGATACCTCTTTGTCTAGCCCATTCTAAACCATGAATCAATGCCTCATACTCTGCTGTATTATTAGTACAACTACAAGAAAAATGAACTGCAGAGTAATATTTTTCTCCCTCTGGAGAAATCAGGACAACACCTCTCTTGAGCCTACTTTTCTTCTAGCCCCATCAAAGAAAAGTTGCCACAAATCACCCTCATGACTGGTAGAAATTTTGTTCTCCTTTTTAATCAATTCTGGCATCACAATATCTCCTTCATGAATGATAAATGTTCCAATGCCAGCCACCTATATTTTTGAAAGGATCCTCATTTTCTAAATTATTTTCAGCCCACTCATCTAGTGCTATGTTAGGAAACTTTCTATCACCAATCTTAGGCTCAGAATCAATTGATTCTTGATCATGATACATCAAATTAGTATTTAAAGGGCTTGGGGTATATGGTTCAACATGAGTTTTTGCAAAAGTCTTAGACCTAATCCTGACCTTGGCTCCATACCTTGTCTTAAAATATAAGTGAAACCAATCAGCTGACAGATATCCCCCTATCCTAGCGGTGAAATCTCTACTCAAACAAATAGCAAAAAGAGGAGGCAAATCAATAACATAGACATCTTGAGGGATGGAAAAGGTAGGACATTCATGAAGAGTGAGACTCATGTCTTTAATAACCCCCAAGGTATTGACTGATGTCCCATCAAGCTAAACAATAGGCTTATTTAATGGCTCATAAGGTAACTCTAATAAATCTGCCAACTGTTTAGAGATCACAGAACTACTAGCTCCTAAATCTATCATAGAGTTATGGATTAAATGATTTCCAATAATAAGAGTTAGATAGAAAGGGGGAGGCTTAACCTAAGAAACAACAGCAGGCTGTGAACTACTCTCTTCTTTTTGTTGATCTTCTTGAGGGGTTCCAGCCACTAGGACCTTAGGCTGCTCGAAAACAACTCCTTGGCTTGATGAGATCTTAGCCAATTCATTCATCATCAGCTCCTTTTGTCCAGGGATTTCTAGAGTGTCAATCAAAGGAACATTGATTGATGTCTTCTTCATTTGTTCTATTATATTGAAAGAGCCCAAATTAACCTTATGTTGCCCCTTTGGAACAATAGTCTCAACTTGTGTAGGCACCAATTGAGTAGTCACCTTAGCTAGTTCCTTTGTTTCTATTGATTGGTCTATAGCTGAAACTTGAACTGGTTTAGGTGGAAGATTCACAACAAGATCTGACTGACTGGTAGAGACCACTTGCTCTACTTCTAAAGCCTTCTTCTTAGATCTTGTATTGGCTGCAATAGTTGTGTGGGTTGAATTTTCATTAGGTGAAGATATCACTCCACAAAATTCTTCTTTTTGAAAGTTCATGAATGCTGCCTTAGGAGCCTGTACCTCATTTGTAGTAACCACTAGATTCTGTTGAGTTTTTGGTTGTTGAACCATCTCCTGGGGCATCATCACATTGTTATGTACCATGAGGGCCTAGGCATAACCATTAGGACACATCCCCTGGATATGTTGCTGATTGCAAGGGCAGCCCCATTGGTAATCTTGTGCCATGTTATTCTGGGCTATAGGAACCAATTCCCTAGAAGCACTAGGAATGTTAGGATTATAAGGCTAGCTGGTCTTTTGGTTATAACTCCTTGCTTGACCCTGCTAGTCTTGCGGGTATTGGAGCTTGTTCTATTGGTAATGATTTTGATAGGGCTGCTGATAAAGTTGCTGATAGGGTTGCTGGTAAGGCTAGGACTATTGCTTCTTTAGACTAACTATCTTATTAGTAACTATTTGCAAGGCCTACTTAATCTCAGTCAGCTCTTGGGATTGATTCACAATGGGGTTAGCAACTTGTTGAGGAGGAGTTGGGATAGGTGGAATAGATGCCAAGGCTGGAATTACTTTAGGAATAGGATGAAGCTCTAGAAAAATAGGCATTAGGGGCCTTGGGGCTATCTTCCCAGCTTGAATTAGACTGTTCTCAGCTCTTATAGAAAGGTCATAAGCTGTCGGTAGATTATTCCCACCCATTGATTGGATCATAACAGAGATATCACTATTGAGGGCTCTCAAATAATATAGGAAGGCATGTTGGCTGGATGGCCTAATGGTAGCTGGTATTCTTTGCCAAGTTCTTTGAAATCTAAAGTTAAAATCCATCATATATTCCTGAGGTGCCCTTTTGATAGTAGTTAGGTGCTCAACTAATGATAGATGGTCTGATTTGTCTTCAAACTGATTGGTCAAGGATTGACCCAATGCATCCCATCCCAATCAATAATAGAGCCAACTGGAAAACTTCTAAACCATTGCAAAGCCTTGCCTTTAAAAGAGGTTTCCAAAAATCTCACAACAACATTATCTTGAGTAATATGATGCAGGCCACAAAGGGATGCCACATCTCTTATGTGTTCAATGGCTGATGTTTGATCTTCTCCTGTAAAGGTAGGCATACTTTTAAGGGCTAAGATAGGTATATCATCATGCTGCTACAAATTTAAAGGGCTACCTTGATTAAAAGCTATAAAAGGATGTACTCTAGGCTGAGCCATTGGTGGATTTAAGGGAGCTTGAGTTACCAGAACTTGAGTTACTAGTACTTGAACTATTGGTGTTGCTTGAATTGGTAACAACACGTGTAAAGATTGGATTGGGGAAGCACTTGGAGGAATGTGAGTAGGCTTAGGGGTAGGATTGGGAGTAAGATTTGAAGATTTTGATGCACTAGCTTGGGCTGCTTTAGACTTCTTCTTGACAGGTGGTAGCTCTGCATACACGAAAGGATTCTTACTCTACCTAGTTGGAATCCCACTCATAAGATTATATATTGATCTGCATAAAACACCATTAGAGTCACCAAGTATGACTTCAAAACACTATCACTACTCATACCAAACAATAACTTGCAATAAACTTTCTAGGAAATGAGACTCATTGAATCTTCAGTCCCACCGGGCGTGCCAAAAACTGTTATCACTAGGGATTGCACCCGTGATGGCTAAGTATAAAACCTAGCAATCTCATGAAACATGGGAATAATCTCAAGATGTAGGATTGCTTCTTGAGAATAGACCTCCGAATTAAGGGTCAGCTTCCCCGTTTGCATCACCTGAACTGTACTAACTTTGAATAGGAAAGGGATAGAGGGATTGCATAAAACTGGAAATTTCTAAATCTAACTAAGGTGATTAACCAAATTGAAAGGATCCACAAACTAAAAACAGACTCACAATATAACCCCAACACATAACAAGAACTCCACAACTCTTCCAAAATTGATTTTCCCATTAGAAAACAATCAGGTGCTGATTGTGAATGAGAAGGAAAGATGATTTTCACAACTCAACATAGTTAGATGCACACAAATTTGAAAACCTTAAAGAAGATCAATGCTTGTAAAATAATCAAATGAACATACTATCATGTAAAGGATCAGAATCAATCACAATACATAAAACTAAGTTCATCAACCAACTCACAAACTGTAGAAAAGAAGGGAACAATTTTTGTATTAACTGGAATAAAAGGAGCTACAGTATCAAATTGCTTCACAAGAGCTACAAAATTCACCTCGTGAGAATGAGGGAATGAAGAACTAAACTTCCATCATCAAAGTGAAAGGCACACATATGAAATCTATAGAATCCACAATAAAGACCACTCCTCGCTAAGAATAGAAAAGTCTCAGCCATGATCTCATCACTCTGAATCTCAGATGCCCCACTCTTGAGAAAATAGGGGAAGCAGAAAAAGTGGAGTCCCTAAAAAGGACCAGTTAAAGGAAACCTATAACCCACTAAGTCATGTAGAATAATGATACTCTGACAGTGGTTTATAATTAATAGTACCACATGTCAAAAATATCTTACAATCTAACTCTCACATTGACTTATAACATTTGGAAAGTATCCCCCTTCTATCAAACCAAATATAGTGGATTTTGAACATATTAAAGGTGATCTCAACTCGAAAAGAGGAGAAAACCTGAAATATTTACAATTAGCTACATATCCACATTTTAAAAATTAATCTAAACAAGGGACCACCTAACATATGAACAATTTGAAAATAAGATCCCCCCTACTATGATTTCAAAATGACATCTATCCCCTTAAGTCAAAAAGGACTTCAAATAAAAACCTAGGGCATCAAATATTTAATATAATTATCTAAGGAAAGATAATTATATTAATGAATATTAACCAGCCCATGAAAAGCATATCAAAGGGATTCAAAAGATAACTCAACCCTGAAAAGGGACATAATGTTGAAACTCTACACTCGGAAATGGCATCCTCATGTAATCATGACCACTGCAACTCGACACTTGGCAATTTCCAAACTCATTGCAGCTTTGAAAGGCAACCTTCCATTCTAGAGTTAGAAACAGCACCCGATCTTCAGGCATGTGATATGAGGTAGGGATTTAATGATTTCTCATCTCCATTTCATTGCTTTCGATGGCATAACTATAATATGGCACAATTCTTTTCTCGGTTGATGTTGAAATATGACATTGGTTCATTGCATATTGCAGTCCACATTGTTATGTGATCCTCTATTTGGATTTGACTGAATGAATTTTCTATTTATCACATTACAATATCGATGCCCTAATGTATGTTCTTGCAGTAATGGCAATCGATATGCAATTTCATTACTGTTGTGACCCTCTGTCTATTACATTATATTCATGTATGGCTTTGAAATGTTGATGCCCGATGATGCAAGGCTAGGGCAGGGGTTTAATATGTAATCTCTATTTTTGTTTTAACTAGCCTGAGAATAACTTATTAGGGCATGTTTCATTGCATGGTATAACATCTTGCCACTGCTGTATAAGTCTAAGCCCGCAAGCTCAAAGAGCTAGGGCATCAAAACCTTCACTGTATTAAAACTAGGGCACGGTTTCTTTATGAATTTGCTTGAATAAGCCTGAGAATTACATAGGCAATGGCACCTTTTGAATCACTAAGATT
Organism: Chamaecyparis obtusa; assembly: GCA_027943335.1. NCBI lineage: Eukaryota > Viridiplantae > Streptophyta > Pinopsida > Cupressales > Cupressaceae > Chamaecyparis > Chamaecyparis obtusa. Next base: position 326,494 of record BSBK01003024.1, read on the forward strand.
ATACTCGAGGCATATTGAACTTCACTACAAACACATCTTCTAGTTGCATTTTTCTCTACATACTGGTACATTGTTATGCTGGGTGTGTCTCCATGTCTTTTCTTTATGGCACAATACCAACTGCATCTATATTGTATCATTATGTTGCATCACCAGCAAGGGCTCATTTACTTCTTCTGTTGATATTATTATAAGCCTGAGAACTGGTGTTCATTGAGGGCACTACTTCTTTATGAACCACTATTGAAAATAGATGCCCAATGATGCACAGGCTAGGGCACTATTGTATTGCATAGTACTGGTAGCATCGAAATGCAAGGGCATCTATGATTTCTATTTCAAACATAAGCTTGTTGGATAAAACCCGATAACTAGACTAGGGTATCATAAGCATTAACAATTGGAAAATGCTGATTAGGGCATCCAACTGTTAAGGCATTGTTATATTGATCATGATACATGATTTGAGTTATGCTATTGCCATTCATTTGCATCTTGTTTGTGATACCCAATAATGAGGATATGATGTCCTACTCTTTGCATTTCTTGTATGTTTGAACACCACAGTGTGCTCAAGGCCCGAGAATATAGGGCGTTGTAACCTACATCTCTCTATTTATGGCACTCGATATGCCTGGCTTTATCCTCCTTTGTTTTGTTTCTTCAACACACCAGTTTGAGCCTTGTTTCTGGTGTGATACCACTATATATCAAAGCCCGATAATTGCGTAGGCATTGTTAATTTCAGAAAAACACTCTTTTGTGTTTATATACATGGCTCTGTTTGTACTATAACAATGTTTCCATGTTTGAAAACCCGAGAACACAAGGTCACTCGAGGGTGCTTTGAATTCATTGTTTTAGCCTAAGAACACATTGCATGCTCATCGACTTCCTCTATTCTAACTGTATTGATGCAAACATGGCTCATTCTTTTCTTAATAGCCAAGCCCGAGAACATATAGGTTTGTTATGTGTATTGAAAATTCACTTGTTACCATATATTCAAAGTCTCCAAAGCACTGGCCCAAAAAAACATATTGTGATTTGATATTTCATTTCCATACATACAATTAAACATGCTTATTGCCACAAGCATACCAGTTGGTCATTGTTATGTCCTCAAAACTGTTGGCACATTCATATCTCTATTTTGAAACATCATCTTTTTACTTGCTTGTCTCATGCAACCTTTTCAGTGTATATACCAATGCCAAACCTTGGAACATTTTTATGCTAATTTTTCCCCTCTGGTTATTCAACTTTGACATAATAAAACTATCATTATCAGTCCCTGATCTATGCCTTCTGTATGTTATATATATGACAGGCTCATAGCAATGATTTTACATGTTTGCCACTGAATTTATGAATGCCCCAATTGCAATGCATCTATCCTTAAACATTTCTTTATTGTACCTTTTTTGAGCCTGTGGATTATATGCCATGTGAACATCTATGCAACAGAGTGCCTCCTCTTCCTCATAGATTTGTGTAGTCTACCATTAGCTCTATTCAAAACTAGATGCGACGTTGTCCTCTGTTTCTCTTTTATGCTCTTGATGCTGGATCATCTGAATGTTCCTCTATATGTACACACACAGTGTGCTCTTGGCCCTTGAGGAGGTAATAGATAAATTATGATGAAATTACTCTATCATTACCCACATCAAGGACCCAGATCATACAGAAAACTCTTTGTTGGATCAGCTTCCCTGTATCTGCACATGAAACAAACACGTCAGTGAAAACATGGTGCCTCTTTTGGTTCTTTGGCTGATTCTCATGCACATGCCCTGAGCACAACCTTTGTTAGAGGTGCATGGATGAGTGTGTATATGCATTACTGTATTGTGATATCAGGCATTGTTTAGATCCATTGGATCTAACCCAAATCCCCTTCTTCTTCTTTTGTAGGTTCTGGATCACAGGAGCACACTGGGCACACAGAAGCATCAACATCTCATTACCAGGCAATGTATGGTACCCCAATACCACTTCTTAATTTATGTAAATTTACACTCATTCATTTATTTCTGGTAAAGGCTATGCTCACAGCCTGTGTGAGCCCAGATAGATGTTCTTTCTTTTTAGCTCTTTTACTTTTCCGCTCAGGACAAAATGATACAGATAGATGTATGTGTAGATATAGATGCTATTCATTTCCTTTTCTTTTCCATGTATTGCAATGAATGAACACAAATTTAATCCAGACCACATAATAATACAAACTAGGTTATTGTAGCTCATCTAGTAATTAGGCTTTCAAAATGTGTCAAAAATATGACAATAATGCTCATGAAAGGGGTTCAACTTCCTATATATGTAATTCAATTATCTTATGTTAGCTATAAAATTCATGATAGGTATACTCAAAATTACATACTAGGAATATTATAAACCATAATCATCACATATGAATTAAAACATTAAAAGGTACATCATGAATTAATTAGATTAAGCATTGATTGCATAACTATATATTTTTAGCAAGAAATCAATATTAAATAAATTAAGCATTGATCGCATAACTGTACATTTCTATCAAAAATCAATATTAAATAGATTAATCATTTATCACATAACTATACATTTCATTCATGTCTTGATCTTCTTCTTTAGCCAACTCATCATCTTGATCATCGTCATTGTTGACATCATCATCACTAGGTTATCATCATTGTCAGCTTCATTGTCGTTATCATCAATGTCATCATCATCATCATCATCAACATCAGTATCATCATCATCATCATCATCATCATCATCATCATCATCATCATCATCATCATCATCATCATCATCATCATCATCATCATCATCAGTAGCAACATCATCATCATCTTCTTCTTATTCTTTTTAAATAAAATTTGCATCAGGAACATGATTGACTAACTATCGATCATGATCATCATCTTATACTTGTTCGATATCTTCTTCTTACATCACATTATATCTTATTGGTCTTCCTCCTAGATCATATCTAACAACAAATGACCAACTAGGTTTATGTAGAACCTCTGAGAAAAATACCTACTCACATTGGCTTGGAAGAACATAGAGCTCATCCCCAACTAGCTCAAACCAGCTTGTATTAATCATTGGAAATTCATTGTCATGTTCAATAAAATTTCTATCAAGATCATTTTGATTAAGTCATATCCTATACCATCTGGTAATGAAGATAACTAATTTAAGGAATTAAAGTCACTCAAGTATATAATCCAAAATTTTATAGTATCGATTTTGAGACTCTCGAGGATGTAAGTCATTTCTAGAAGGAATATTAGTCACCTGAAAAACTGTACTTAATCCAAAATCACAACTTTTCTTCATGTCATCTAACTTTTTGATGCAAAATTTATGACCATTGCAGAACATAGACTTCTGGTGTTTGACCTGCAATAATATGTCAAACATGTAAAAATTATTGGATCGTGAGTGGATAAACATATGGATGATTAATAAATTTATATGTACCCAAAAATCCCTTAAACCATATGCCAAATCTATTTCCCTTTACCTAACATTGGAATCTCCATTACGATGAGCTTCTTTAACCAGTGAAGACACACCTTCCCATGTTAATGTGCAACCAAAATGTAGATATCGTTCAATCCATACCATCATCAAATCTTGATTATTTGCAATATAAAAATATATTGCATCCCACTCTTGAGCAGGTGTACAAAAAATAAATAGATGAATTACAACTGATTAATTTTAAATATTAAGAATTAATTAACTACAATAACATCTTATCGTTTATTACCTCTCACTTTCCTCAATCTACCTTTCCCCACCAAGTACTCCCCTTTGAATTTTTTAATAGTTTCAGGATCCCAAATGTGATCTATATAGATCTTTTCTACAAGCTTAGGAAGACATTCGGTAGTGTACACCATAGTCTGGTATACCATATATCCCTCCACCTTATAAACCTTAGGATGTGCTCTTAGTCAAACCAAATCCTTCAAAAATTTAGTTGCCTCTCAACCATCAACATTGACCGAGTGTGTACAGGTCCACATAGTTCAATCTCCTCAACTTTGTGTATGAGGTAGTGTTTTTGTGTATCGAAAAAAACTTGAAGCTAGACACTTTTTCATTTCATACATTAGATGAGGAATTATTCTCTTCCAATATTTTATATCTTCTTTATGGATTTCTTTAGATGACAACCAGCTACAATACATTCAAGACATAAAAATATATAAATATGAGACGGTACAATATATTACATAACAGGAAAAAGAAATCATGAATATAATAAATATATGAAACAAATTGAATAGATATCACTTCTTACCTCATGTATTTTTGAAGATCATATATCATTTGTTTGATGTTATTGTATAAGTTCTTTAGTAGAGATAGGGGTAGCACATAGTGTAACAATTCTAAACTAATCATTTCATTCTTTTCTAACATAATACAATAAAAAGTACATGCAATTTACAAATATATTATAAATACAAAATAAAATGACTTACCTTAATGAAGGTATGTCAATCATGCATTTTTAACCCTGGCCCAAATTCACTTTTCTTTGTTATGAGATTGCTTATGTTCATGGAAAATCCTATGGGAAATCAAAATTTTCATATGAATTCTTTTATGGAATCACTCTGTTGCTCCTTTAATAACCAATGAGGAAAACTTATATTAATCTGATCTCTATTGCTATTTGATTTAATCAATTTTTCATTTCATGATTGGATTCATGAATGTCACTAAATTTTTTGACAATTTCTTCTTTTTCACGCCTTTCATCCAATATTTTCCACAATGTCTCTATTATATTCTTTCGAATATACATAGTATCAAACAAATGCATAATTTTTAGCTATTCCTAGTAGGGAAACCTACTAATTTTTTTGGGATATCTTTTTAGTCCCTTTGGAAGGTGCTCATTAATGCCTTAACGAACTTAATGATCATCAATTACATAATCAAAAAACAAAACACAATAGAATTATATAAATTCTAAACATAAACCTTTAGGTGGAATGAAATTACCTTGATGATTAATTGTATGATATTCCAAATTCCATAGGAGATTTGTCATTCTTTGTGGCTTTGATGTAGTCTCTTCTTTCTCATTGAATAGATGTTTTTTGTTAGTTCAATACTTATGATTTTTTTGGAGCAAGTGTCTATACTCATCAAACACCTTATTTCCTAAAAATTTTGAATGATGAGATTTCATCTTTGGACCACAAAGGGGCACAAAATGGATATGAAAAATTTCCATTTGTTTGAAGACCTACACAATAATGATACAATTAAATTAAATATGTTAATTTTTATAACTAGAATTATCATGTGCAACTTAAATTCACCATAACATACCACAAAAATGTGTTAGTCTTGGGGCATCATGTGTTGTCATTATAGGCATTACATGGAATTGAAATTGTCATTGTCCTTTTGGTCTAGAGATGTTATACATAGTGCCTGTTGATCCCTAAGTTTTGTTTTCTATTAATGTCTTAGACTTAGTCATTTTTTGGGCAATGTTGTTCAATCATCACTGTGACTGAGTCATCATGTATAGGATGAGTCATGTATATTGTACATTCATCGAACAATAGTTACTGTCGAGTAAGACAGTGGTCACCGAGTACTTTAGTGTTAACTGAGTCAGTTTATGTCGAGTTATGTAAATATGTCAGTACCAAGCAACAAGATATGAAGAATAGTAAATGCCTAGTGCTAGAGATATCAAATGTCAAGTAAGCTAGATTTGACATATGCATTTGATATGGCACAAACACCTAGGTAAACTATTTTGGCCAATATCTATATTACATTTATTGTTTGTTAAGGAAATCACAAAGATGATTATGCTTTAGAATTGTAATCATTAATCCCTATGTAATTCATGGAACCAATCAGAATTAGGAAAAGGTTAAGCGGAAAAAGTAGACAATCCATATCGTAGATCTCAAATCATGAAGATGATTAATTGTTTATATAAGATGAGATCTGAACCCTAAAATATATAATGAGAAGAGCATGATTATGAAGAAGATCTCATACTTGCAGAGCAGCAAAGTGTTTTGACTAGCAGAAATAGAGTTTAGTGACCAAGCAGAGAAGTGAAGGACAAAACATAGACATATTTGATGGAGGAGATCAAATCTATATTATAAGGAGAAGATCTGTAATCAACATCACAGTGCAAACTCAAGGATCGGGTACGAAGACATTCTAACAGGTGAATCAGGGTAAATCTCTTAACAGAGTGATTTTAATAGACCTTAGTACATCTCTTAACTGAGTGCTTACTTAGTTGTAAGTTTTAAATATTTTTGCAAGGTAGATTGTATAAGTCTCAAAGCTCTTAACAAGGCAGACCCCTCACAGGGTAGATAATATTTTGTGATCAAACTTGTAGCCCTAATAGGAAAACTTTAATACTGCAGTAGTGAAGATTTGTGGGTGTCATCCCCACCCCAGTTTTACCTTTCAAGGGTTTCTAGGTAAACAAAATCATTGTGTTATGTTTCTTTTCTTAGATGATGATTAGGTTATTAGATCTGTTATAGTGTTAAGTTTTGATGCTTATGCTATGCAAGTTAGTTTATGTTAAAATGTATAAATTGGTTGATATCTGACTCACCCCCCCCTCTTAGTATCTCACTTTCCCTAATAGATTTACAACAATTGGTATCAGAGCTTAGTCTCTTAAAGAAGTCTAATCACTTGTGAGTCAAAGATCTTGAGATGGAGGTTTATAAGTTGGGAAAGATCATAGAGAATCAGAAGATTTGTAATACCCCTCTAACCTGAATATAAGTTTTTTGTTTTTGAAAGAATTAAGATCTTTTGATGTTTTCTTATAGCTTAAGTTGTTCATGATACTTTTTTGATCTATTCCTATAGTTTTTTATAATAATTTCATAAGCTAGTACTCAAGGATTCTAATATCAAACATACTGTCTAAAGGTATCATTTTTGTATGTATTTATCTCTGTGTATGTATTGAGTACCTTCAAGACCTTTATGAATATAGTTAGGATGTTATATGATCTGTACTTGATAGATATATATAAGTGATTATTTATATTTTCTTCTATTAAGGTTACTTTGGATGAATCTTGTATCTCACCTGATGATTTGATTATGTTGATTTATTATTAGTATTGATAAGAGATTAACACAATGCTTGAGATTCTAACCTTCGTTATGATGATGCTACATGCTTCGAGTGTATATATATACATGATGTGTTTTCATGATTTAGGACAAAGTCATAGTTACTCACATAGCTGAGGTCCACACGATGTATTGATCCTGGTCATCTGTCTGCATGTAACACCCCTAATCTAATCCATAAAGCTAAAAGATGAAACCAAAGAAAATTCAACCATAAACAAAACCACATAGAACCATAGTAATTTTTTTTTTTTATAATTACAAACTGAACATATAATTATAACAACTGCTTCTAAGAGCTTTATAGTTTTCAACTGAATTACATCAGAGTAATAAGAATACTCTTTATTCAAAGACTAAGTTTCAAAAACAAAATTTCCTTCTTTCCAAATCCATTACATTCTACGAATAGTTCTGATAACTAATAACCAAGAAATGATCTGCTTCCCATAAAACTTAACAACTGTTATCCACTGTCCCAAACTCATTGATTCATCCATCTAAAACCTGAAAATCAAAATAATCACAAACGCAAATAGAAAACAGGGCTCAGTCACATGATAAAATTAACGAAACCTCTCCAAAATTTTGCAACCATAAAAATCAGTATAAAATAACATTTATGTAGATTTAAATATAGATGTAATCGAAATCTAAATAACATAATTCCATTCTTTCACACCAAAATCATCAAGCACTGAATCTCTTTCTAAGAGAAATAAACTTGCAAAGAAAATGACAAAGTAATGATCCAATAGTTCATGGGTGTCCACATAAGGATCTACGCTATGTATCCGTAAGGAAACCTTGTAGTAATCCATTATGTCTGATGAAACCATAATGTTTTATCTTGTTAATTGAAACCCATAACCCTTGAATTTATAATTATCACTTAATTAAACAACTGACAAAAATTCTTTCCCATAAGGATATAGACTAGTGTCAGTCACAACTGATAGAAATTCTATCACCACAAGGTACTAGACTAGTGTCAGCCCCCAATCTAAGGATCATACTTGCATTATCTCAAAACACTTGATCTAACAATTAGTGATTGAAATGAAATGAACTACATTCACAATTTCACTAACACTTCATTTCTATTGCATCAATTTATAAAATTGAAACAACAATTAGAAATCCATTTAAATCCATGTTTCCTTATTCCTTAACATACATTCTTAAACATGATGTTTCTCAAAAAGAAGAAAAGATCACAATTCTTTCTCCATCACAAATCCAATCAAATAATAATCTCCACATTAACTTAACATTAAATCTGAAACTGTACAATAAAATGTCCATATTGAATTCATGATTCCATTGAATAGAAAAGAACTAATATAATCATATATCAACTGAATCAACACAACACCCATCGCTTTTAACAAACATACAAGCTTTCCATAACCGAATTTATTATAAACTAATTTGGCAAACATCTTGCTCTGTTAATTACAAGTTTATACCTTTATATACATGTTGGCGTATGTACATGTATACACCACGGCTTGTTTATACATATACATATCCCAACAGGTGTATATATATATATATGTATATATAATTATATAAACTTGTAATTAATAGTTCAGAATGATAATCATAGCATCTATTATATACATGTTGGCGTATGTACATGTATACACCACGGCTTGTGTATACATATACATATCCCAATAGGTATATATATACATATCTAATTGCATAAACTTGTAATTAATAGTTTAAGTCCATAAATATACAATAGAAAAACCATACTAATCATCTCAGTTCTGTCACAGAATACATCTACCTTAATATACTACCGAATTTGCTGAATACATAAAATAATGACAGAATAATAAGAACCGACTTCTACATCTAAACAAAATACCAAAGTGGTTTTCCTTACTGTCTGAACATGATAGTAATTGACTTTCCTAAGAATTCCTAACATTTCCTAATGTCGTTACAAACTATATTTCACACTGGTGATAATTTTTGAAAATACATAAAGCTCGCAATCAAGTTTTGGTATAACCAAAGATATCCACATTATCACTATTGACTGAAACAGACAGTGACAACACCCATTTGACAAAACATCGACACCAGATAACTAAAGGAGTACACCCCAAAAATACTTTAATCCACACCTATGTTGCAAGTGTAAATACAAAATATGATAGGTATCAGATAACACTATGAAATAACACTAATCCCTATTTCCACAATACAGCTCAAAAGAAAACATCGATACCAGATTTAGTTCATAACAGTGGTATCAAAAACCCGATTTCACTTTATAACCAAAACTCTCACATATTGAAAACTTTTTTGTTGCTACAGAGTTCCTAACAATAGGAACAGTGTGAGAATACCGTAAAGAAGCTTTTAAACAAACACTCATCCTATATACCAAACTACATTTATATGCCGGTTCTCATTCCTGATTAACTCCCTTTATACTGACCAAAATGAGTAAACATTGACACAAAAATGCACTATGGAAGAACCATATTCAACTGCAACAACTATACTCCCATAGTTCGGCACAGACATAAAGAGAAACACTGCCAACTTCATACCCAGACTCAATGAAAACCCATCAACACATTATGCCCGAAAACAACATATAAGAACATGTATTTCAAATTCTTCCAATAAACATAACCACCATAAACTAAATAAAATACTTAATCCTTCCAAGAAAAGACCGACTCATGACTGTACTCACAAAGTATACAAACAAAAAACCTCACATTCATTGCCTAAGAAACAGTGGTAATCAACATTCTATTAATTCATTTGTAGAACATAAAATGGAAATGGAAGATAAGGTGAGAGAATGCCCCTGCCTGGTATTTGCAATCCAAAACTGAAATGCCAAAGCTAGCCCCTGCCCGGTGAGCTTCACAGACTACCAAAGTGTCGTGCAAGAGAGCCCAAAATGCAGAGTTAACAATATGAAACACCCAACTTCTTAAATGACCATGAACAGAAGGGTATAACTTGCCATGAAAACCCCTTTCCATTCCAAGCCACTTAGCATAAAAGATATAATAGGAACACAGGTCCATAACTAACTATTTACCCAAACTGTCGCAGAATAACATGGTGAAAAATGGAGTCATAATTCAATTGAAACTCCTTAACTAGAGCTAATGGTGGACATCAAACACAAAAATGAATTCCATCGATAAGTTCATTCAATGCGAGCTTATCTCTTGCAGTAAACACAACACATTCCTTGCCAAATGTCCATCAAAGTACAATCCCATAACCCAAAAATAGCTTAAACCCCACTAACACCACTAGGCGATGATAGTGCATTTAAACCCTGCCGATAAGTCACTCCTTCGAGCCAAATCATAATAAGAAGACTTAGGGATAGATTAATTTACGTCTATGTTAGATAACATTAATCGATCTTAGGTCAAGAAAAACTAACTTAAGCACCAAAGATAACAGCGCATAACAATGCCAAATTACTAACACTTCATCAAACTAACCTCCTACTAACATACAAAATAGGATATACTAACTTAGATAATTCTATAGTTTTAGTAAAAGAAATACCACATAATTACTAAAAACAATCACTCATATTTATATGTATAAAAATACATATATACAAATTTATTAATTTTGAAATCAAAATTTGATTAACATTAAATAACAATAATTCTCTATATACTATCTATAACATCAAGATACAATTAACCATAATAATAATATAACCAATCTTAATTATGTATAACATAATATTTAGAATCCCAAAATAATGAACCAATAATCTGACAATTGACTAACCATTTAAGTTGTCCTTATTTTCATAATCAAACCAATATTCAAAAGTCAGTCTAAACCAATTCTGACACTAGAAAAAGACTCATTAAGCTACATAAATAGACATAATTCTCTGAGTGTCTGGCAGAATTATAGAGATAAACATATTTAATCCAAATAACAAGGTTCAAATGAATGAAGTCAAAGTTCAAACTCCTACAAATCTAACAGAAATATAGTTCCAGATAATACGATGCTAATCAAACCAGAAATCCAACTATAACATAACATAGAAAAGTAAAGCCTGAGACTATCAGGGGCATGACACTGCAATGTCTTCTTTTATATGTATATATGTGCATATGTATTTCTTTGTTGTGATGCAGGCTTGCAGGTACCAGGCATCGACTTCACCTAGCTTCACAGGTCTGAGCGTGCCCTCAAATCCTTGATGGTTGTTGTTATGGAGATAGTACTAAGGCCCCTACATGAGTCTTCCTTTGTCATTATTCCAGTTTGGGAATATTAGGGTTCCTTCTTTGTCAGTCAACCTTTGGGTGAAAAACCCAGATCTAGTGCACCGGGTTGGGCATGGTTGTAGTTAGTGCCTTGTGGCCACTTGAGTTCATTTGGTTGTATGATTTGTTTACTAATTTTATTTATTTCTCCTTCTTGGTATGATACTTAGTTAATCTTTCTATGTTGTGTTTAAGGGTTTCATGCTTGGTCAGGAGTTTGGCTTGACTTTCCTTGTTGACTTTGGTTAACCTTGTTTGATCTTATGGTTTTCTTGATATGTTTCATAGTTGATTTTTATGGCCTCTTTGGATGATTAGATTTATTTTGAGGCATGTGATTTTTATTCTACCTCAGTGTTATATCCTATAGTAATTATAAATAGGTAATAATATTGTGATCTATTACTTCATAATCTTATAGATTATAGTGTTTGGTATTCAGCATGTATCTATATAAATATAAATATATATATAGAAATATATATATGGGTGCACACATATATGTATGTGTATATATATATATATATAAAATTTATATGTGATTATATGTTAATTATTGTAGATTTTGTTGATGGTGTATATTTTGGGATTAATGTAAAGTATAGTATTATTAATAATTAAATATTAAATAATGCGAGGTATATTATTCTCAATTGTTAATTATTAATAATGTGGATAGGTTATATATATAGATATTGATGTAATTAATGATGTCATATGCATATATGTTAGGATAATATTACATATGTGTATGAATGAATACAAATAATCTTTTATTGTATATTTGAGTAATATAGTTGTATGATATTAAGTTATTTTATAATACCCTTTAGTTAAGAGTTAGTTGGGAGTTGGTTACTTTCCTCTCAACCTTTGGAAATCTATTTATATGCACTACTTTCTCATTTTAAGAGAGGGGATTTTGGCGCTGAAGCATTGAGGAGAGGATGGCCTTACTTTTTATGGAGATTTTGGAGAGAAAACTTGGAGATGTGAGGGAGAGTTTGTAAGCATATACCTTTAAGCATTTTTGGTTATCTTTTCTTTTGGGAGAGAGAAATTTTTGTGAGAATTTCAGTAGTTGAGAGAGGGATTCTTTTCTATGGAATTATTTCTTTCTTTCATGGAGATTTCTGAAAGTGGATAGGTTTTGAAGGATGCATCTCAAGTTTGGATTTGTCTTCTCTTTTGGACATGAGGTATGGATTGAATATTTTAGTTACTTGATGTCTCTGATAGATTATGGATCTATTTATATATTATCATTATTTATTATATCTTTACTTTTCATTTCTATGGTTATTTTAAAGTTTTGAGTTTTTGTTTGTAAGAATTCGCATGTGTTTTCCTAGGGTTTTTAGCAAACCATTTTTGGAGATCTATTATTATAACAATTTAAATTGCATCTAAAGTTTTACTAAATTGATTTTCTGGAAGTAAAATTCATAGATCTCAAATGGGTATCTCTCTGATTTTATTTTTAGGGTCGAATTAATGCCTTATTTTTGACATTTTGGCAGACTATGCCTGTCCATTCTTGATTCTGAATTTTCTGTCAAATGTATTCATATGATACAGGCTGATATGATTATATAAAAGTATGAATTTGATATCAAAGATTCTCCTAAGTCTTATATTTCATTTCCAATTGGTTTGGAGAATTTTTATTTTTTATTTTTTAAATTACAACCGTTTTAGTGAAGGCAGGTCTGAACCCTAACCAGAGTTTTCTGTTTTAAACCAGAAGTCATAACTTTCTTTCCCACCATTGGATCTTCCTAAAAATAAAATTGAGGGTTTATAATTATGTTATATAAATTTCCACTGAAGCGATTGTCTTTATTATTTTTTTTGTGGAAGATATGGATGACTATTCTATGATGACTATTCTTTGCATTTAATCCTTGCTTGAAATAATTCAATTTAAGAACATCACTAAGTTTTAGGGTTTCGTATGGTTACCAGAGGCTATTAGAATTTTTTTTTGGTTAACTAGATCTATGTATACTCTTAATATGTTTATAATATCACTTTTATGTCTTCTTATATGTTTGGAACATTATGAATGCCATATTGGGTTTAGGGTTGTCAAGTGGACTAGGGACAACATATGTTTTCCTAAACTCAATCAAATGTTGTTATGGAATTGATATGAATTCTTGATGGATCTATCATGTTATTATAATTTTTATATGTATGTTAGGGAACCTAAGTACACTAGGTGAGTGGCTCATAGTGAGGGGCTGGGGCCCTAAGTGGCTAGTACCAGGATAACCTACTATGAGTTATTTAATCAAGTGATAACCTAAATAAATGAATTGGGAATGGGAGATTATTGGAATGGGAAATTACAAACTAATCAAGATTAATTGTGCCTCACCCATGCCTTTAGTGCTAGTAAAGGCTAAGGATGGGAGTGGGAGAAGGTACCTATGTGTAGGTATGACTGAATGACCTTGTCTATACGAGAGGCATTCGGTTCTGCATGTGCCTACTTGGAGGCCGGGGCCAAGAGTGGTTAGTACTAGGACAACCCAAGGGGTGAGGGCTATTAGATGACACTCACCTATCTTGTAGCTTAGAGTCTCTACCAAATTTGATCATACCTCTGGTAGTCCTTGTGGTCTTCTTGTCTTTTCTTTTGTGTTGTGACTTTGGGGAAATTTTATCACCACCTTAGGAATTTCCTAGTTGTTACCTCTTGTATGGGCCTTTGGTTCTATCTCCTATCTCGGGGGAGTGGGCCTATTGGTTCCACATGGTTGGGTGGTTAATATTTATATCGAGGTATTGTTCATGATTCTCTAGATGATCCTAGCACATATTCTTTTCTAGATCTGTAGTTGAAGATTTCTTATTGGATATTTTAATATGTTGAGATGTAATTATGTATCTATATTCATGTAATTTTAATCTCCTAAAAGGAGTCTTTTATTATTGATGTAATCTCAATTCAAAGCAATGCATAAGGGAATGGGTAGTTCTAGGTAAAAGAAAGGGAAAAGAATGTAGAATATTGGACATGTTACTAGCATTAAAAGAAAGTGTTTATGTTATTTCTCCTATCCTCTTATGTTTTCTATATGTAAATGAAATAATCTTAATTATAGTTATATATAATGATGTATCACAAAAATAATGTATTCTCTCTTGATGTAAGGATCCAAGGAAATTATTGAGAAATGATAGATTAGTGATTGGAATTATTAACAATGAATGGTTATGAAACAATGCAATAAAATATTAACTTGATTATAATGTTAATACTTGGTTCATGTTAATGAAGTACCTAGGATAATGCCTACCTTAATGAATATTAATCTCTTACCTAAATTATTAGAGAAAAGTGATATAAAGGATAGTAGATGTAGATGAAATCAATATGAATTTATGGAATGAGTTGATAAAAGGAATAATGATGTTGGATGATTAACCTATGTTTAATAAAAGAAATAAGTTAGGGACATTTAACTTGATGCGTTAAAATGAATGCAGATCTTTTAAGCTCATGATTCGATGGATATCTTATGCATGTAAATGGTTTATATGATGTTGTTTTAGTAGCGATGTTAGGGAACCCTTGAGGACTTAAGTTGTATAAATCTTACATTCAAGTAGTAGAAAATTATTTCTTCTTTTAGAAATATGAAGTGCAATGATGAATATTATTCTAGTTAAAATTAAAAAAAGAGCATTTTATAGAGGTTTATGTCTTGTCCTCTTGGGTTGCTTGGCAAGGCGTTACATCTGGTATCAGATCCCTAGGTTTCTACACTGGGAACTCTAGTACTCATAGCTCACCCATGCATAACCTTGAGTATCTTAACTTTGTCTCTTTTTGGATTTTTTTATTATGCTAAAACTTGAATCTTAGGAAACAAAGGCTACATTTCATGTTCTTATGTTGTATTGTCTTACAAGGGCACACCTATTCCTCTATGATTGATTTATATTCTAACAATTACTTATGTTTTGCATTATGAGATCGATGACGTGTTAAGTGGATGTTCCCTATAATAATAATGGAATGGTGAAGAATTCTTGAGACTTGTGTTTGTTTTCTTGAAAGGTACTAGTATCTCTAGAAAGGTCAAAAGTTAAAGGATACTAAATGTTTTGAATCTTAATTATGGTAGTAGATAATATTACCCCCTGATCCTACCTATAATATAATGTTGTGCACTCTATCTTCTTACAAATACCTAGTTGAATTTTATCCTACTCAAGGTATCTTAGAAATATATTTTTTTGGATCTTCAAAGAAAGAAATGATTGTGGTAGTACTTGATAGGACTGAAAGGGAAATAATTAAATTACATGGCTAATAATATGTACCTAGGAAAGAAGTGAAATAAATAAATAAGGAACAAATAATTTACTGTCATATGTATCTCTCTCTCTCTCTCTCTCTCTCTCTCTCTCTCTCTCTTCCCTCTTAAGAAATAAGTTTTGCATGACTAGAATTGTTTAGACAAGGCAATAATATATCAGGAAAATTTGTAAATACTCAATTAGGAAACCCTTGGGTGAAGGACCTATGTCCCCAAGATTTTATCATAGGCTATAATTCACATTTTCATTTAGGAAGAGGAATTTTTATTCCTGTCTTGGTAAGAAGTTATATCCTTTCTGCATTTCGTATTAAATTGCACAAAAAGGATTTAAGATAAAGTAATCAAGAAATTCTAGGGAAGAGTATGTGCGATGATGGATTATCTGTACTAATGATGAGACCTGATGAAAGGACATGCAACATGAAAAGAATGAAAAATAATCAACTAGACGTGGTAAATCAACTGCTACTTCTTAATCAATAATTGGGTGGGAAATATGTGGAAATCACTAATTTGATATCAGAAAATAGTCAGCTGAGGAATGAACTAAGATCTAAGAAGGAGATCAATGAAAGGATGAGCAAGCCCAATGAAGCTATAAGATACTTTGAAGAATTTTTAAGGTCACCTAGAAGATCCAGTGATACATCTATACTTGGACATGATGAGAACTTATCATCCACTGAGGAAGGAGAATCATCAAAAAGTGGAGAACAAAGGAATGAAAATAAGAAGAACAACAAGCCTACATGCCATCATTGTGGAAAGCTAGGATATACAACCAACATTTTTAGAAGAAAACATGGTAATTTTGATCCTAAACCAAAATTTAATGGATATTATTTTAACTGTCAAAAGCATGGACATCAGGCACATGAATACATGACAAAGGTCAGTGGTCCACCTACCTCACCTAGATTTCAAGGACATTGTTTCAATTGTCAAAAATACAGACATAGAGCATATGAGTGTAGATCCAAAGCTAAGTGCACATGCAATCAATAGACCAAGGAACCTAAGAAGGTTAATACATACAACTGGGACTACAATACAAGGTATAATTGTCATTACTATGGAAAATATGGTCACATTCGAGAAAATTATTTGAAGACACATTTCAGAGGTCACCCAATCCATGGAAGAAGAATACATGGAAGAAGAAATAAGAATCAAGTAGTAGTGGAGTCAGTGAACCTAAGGTCACCCAATCTGATGGATCAGGTGATCACACTACTTAGAATTAAGTAAAGAAGGTATGTGTGGAACTAAATCTTATAATGTTTTATTTTACATCAATTCCTAACATTTGATAAGATAAGGTCCATGTCTAGATAAATTAAGATGCATTAGGATAGATTTGAGTTAAGAGATACATTATACATTTGATGTCGAGCATCAATATTTTAGCCTATAGTGACCAAGTCACTAGTGTTTTTTGAGCTCCTGTGATAGCCGAGATGTGATGTACACCGAGATATAACCAAATGGTTGTATCTATGTAAGCTAAATATGGGCCTCTACAACAACAACAACAACAAACTAAAAACAATCTCTGCGACATGTTATAATCTTCTTTGTATGCTTACTGATTCAAATTGATATTTTTTTTGCATATTTTGTCTCCTCGAGCTCCTCAATGATGTCCTTCATAAGATTTAGAGAGTGGTGACTAGGGGCATAACCTTTTTTTTACTTTCTACTTTGAGTGAAAATATAATAACTTTGGAAATTTTGGATTGAATTGGTGTCCACTATAAGTGCCTCCATCATGTATTGGATGGCCATGTGTACCTCGACCATCGATACCCAAAAAATTCAAGGAAGTTTGATCTAACTTTGTCTTTTGAGTGATTTATACTTCTCTATTGTGAAATGCAAAATTATCCAAGGATGTGAATGATAAAGGGTCACTATGGTAAATTCACTAGAGAATGAGAATGATCTCCATAACTGCTTGGTTTGTTTGTCTGCAAGGTGTATTTAGTTCATCACAACATTTATGTTCTAATGCTTATACAAATTGCTATATCAAAATGGACATGATATTTAGGTCATCCTGGCTTTTTGTGCCTTCATGCTTATATCTAAATCCAACATAAAAAAACAAAAATCAATATTCATATGTCTATGGTTGCCTAACTAGTGGATATTGTCTTGATTTATTTGGTGTTACCTACAATAAAATATTCAGTGATGAAAATGACAAACACATGATCAGTGACTAAGTCCTAGGTCCTAGGTTTGCATTTCATTTTTCACTTTGCATCGTTGTATCTATCTCATGACTTCAAATTAGCTTGATGGTTAATGATTCTCCAAAACTATGCTAAACATGACACAAGGACTAAGCTTTGTATGAAGGTCCCCTAAAACTAAACCAACAAGTAGTCACCATCCTGGGTTACGCATCTATTTTTGACAAATGATTGAGCACTTGTCTTCATCAATACCTATAAAATATATCATGTGTATCATTGCATTTACATTACATATCATGAGCATTCCATGAATCCATTTTTATACATACATGAGCATCTGTAAAGCATAAGCATAACTTCTACATTGTCTATCTATCATTGCATTACATTATCCATACATTTGAAAGAAAACATTGCATTTCATAATTCATACATTCTACACTAATCAAATCATTTCATACATTTTCATCACATGATATAATAATCATAAACCAAAATGACAAGTACATATGAAGTCACAACCAAAATCAATCTCATATATATATAAGAATATCAGAGTACAAGATTGTACTAATGACATTGTATATAAAAGAATAAGCTCGACTGAGCTATCAGATATGATCAATGTATGAAAAAAAGACAAAAATGTGAGAACACTATGACAAATCAGATGTCTGCCTAGTCCTCAACATCTAGTGCCCCTCCTCTGGTAGGTGCATCTAGTGATGGGTCAGCACATAGTGCTCTGGCTCCCTCAGAATCAATCATGTACTCAAAATATGATGGCACTCTCTGTTCTATGGGTACCCTAGAATAATAAGAAGACACATAGTAAGAAGCCCAACTCGTCTGATGGATCACCTTAGCCTGTAGGCATCTCACATCAGCCTCCCCTTCTAGTCAATGTCTCTTGGCCTCTCTAAGCTGGATCTCAAAACTGGCACTCTGTAACTTCAAATCACATATCTATAGCCAAAGTCACCTAATGAACTCCTATGGCATCTGTCTCAATCCAGGATCTACCTTAGGTGCCATTATCTCTACCTCCTCTATAGGCTGCTCTACACTAGCTCCTCTATATGCCTTACATAAATGAACCTCTACACCTAAATCAAAATTAGGAGTATCCTATGCATCCTCCATCAAAGCATCTTGTTGTGCTCCCAAAACCTCATTAGTACTACCAACACCGCCGAGTCTACCACTCTCACCTCTAGTATATCTACACTGTAAAATTACTAGCCTACTTGTTGAAACACCCTACCGTCAAGGTGTTCTCATCTGTCTTGATGGCCTTAGTGGGGTCATCATTGCTCTAGGTTGGGGTGGTGTAGGATGCACTACTAGTATCTACACCTCTCTACATCTCTTGGCTCTACCCATAGGGGCACCTATCACATCCTCAGCGTCCTCCATAGTGGGAATGAGCTTGGTAGGATTTGATAAATGTCTCATCAGATGCTCTACTAATCAGGCAATGAATGCATTATTAACTCTAGCATCTGCAACTTGCGGTCTATAATCCCAATCTCTGGGAACATACCCAATGTACTCCTAGTTTCACAGTGCATAAGACAATCGAGCTATCCATCCTAACCCAAGCTCACAAACTAACTGAGCATATGTGGAAAACTCCTGAGGGGCATCCTGAATAATGCCAACCTACCGCCAAACATGAGTAATAATGAATCTCTCCAATATGGTGGTAGATCTCCCTATAAGGATCCTACTTTGGCAAAAGTAACCAAACTAAGCATGAGTAGTCAGCCACACCTCTATCTGAAAGTAAGGCCTCCAGATGATGAAATTCATGTCATCAAGCACCTCCAATACTCTGTTCGACCCATCCTAACCTATGTAACATAACCTAAATATCTATATATGATAGGCTCTTGAGGATATCACTCATCCTGACATACTGACCGACATATGTTAATGTGTTCCCAAGTCCAGATCCGAAGAACTAGAGCACCTGAGGTGAAAGTATTTGCCTCATGATACATGATCTCATGCATCTCGCTAAACATATGAGCTAATAAACACTATCCCCATCCGAGCTCAGAAGGACTAGCCATCAAGCATGCAACCATTGGGGCCCAGTCCATCAAAAGACCATTCTACTAATGGTCAGACATGATGATCCCTCTGATCATCCTAGATATGATATACTCTAATCTATGTGACTCTCCATATCTATGTACAAGAGTCTCCTAGGAAATCTGCTGAGCTATTTGCTCATCAACACCAAATAAAGTATGAAAATCCAGAAGAGCGGTATTACCCACACTGATATAATCAGGGAACAGGCCATGAAATGGTATCCTTAGAATCCTATACACATCTTCTAGAGTCACAGTGATCTCTTTGGTAGGAAGATGAAACATTTGAGTCTCAGAGTGAAATCTCTTGATCACTACAGTCAATAATCCATAGTTCACCCAAACATCAGGCCATTGAATCAGATACTCAAAGCCACATGAAGATAAATGAGCTCTCATAGGGTCTAGAAGTGCCCTAAAAATCCTCTGAGTAGCGGGGTGTGAGATCTAAATGTGTACATTTGGGTAATGAACCTACACAACACAAAAATGGGACAACCTATCAATAACTTGGTAAAAAATCAGGCTATGAGCATTCAAATTGAGAAATTCAATACTGTAGAAGGTGCATAAAAGACTAAGTAAAATAGCTATGAAATCAAAAAAATCAAAATTTTGGCCTTAGAATGTGAAAAATGGTCACTGTTTTCCATATGATTTTTTATTCTAGCACCAAATCTCGTATGAGTTGCTACAAGGTCCTATATGACACTTAATGCATATACAAGATTCAGATGGTTCTCATACTAGACTTGAGGGACCCAATGAAATGTCATATGATAGATGGCCCCCTCTCATACGAGTTACAATTACAATGAACATGACACTTGAAATAGACTTGAAAACTCATACGAGTCCAAGTAGATTGTCATACAAGTTCTTGTGAAGCAAAAATCAAAAAATTGGAAAAATGTGTAAAAATCCTAGAAAGCATGAAATGAAGCAAATTCTGAATACATAGAGAGGCACAGAGGTCCACTTACTAGATTCCCATACTAGGGTGGTCATTCGAGTCGACGACTACACTCAAAATGGTGAGAAGGCACAAGGACTTGCATCTTTTCTCAGAGGGTTCCACAGGTTCACAAAAGATAAATGGTTCAAATGATTTGAAAATAACCCTTTTGGGCCTTCTATAGGTTTTGACCTAATTTTTCAAAGTGCTCCGTTTTGCATGAAAATTGCACCCTTGGCTAATTTCAACATTCTGAACCCATTTTTAGTAGTAGGTTCTTGTGTATCTACTATGTTGATATTATCCTTATATTTTTCTTCATCCTTAAGAAGATCTAGGATGCTTTGTGGTAAATGTACATAAGGAATAAGATTAGTGGTGTCTGAATCATCACTGTCTAATTGTTGTGCTTCTTCTATTACCTGAGTTTCTTTTATTGGACTTATCTATTCTAGGACATGGGCTGAATTACCATTGAGGTGGAAAGGCTTCTTGTGATATCCAATTTATGTAGTTTCCTTGGTTGTTCTCCCACAGTGTTCAATAGGTTGTATGATTCCTTTTCCTCTTATTTCTAGAGGTCCTTTTCTTGTGTATCCCATTTTAGACATGAGTTTGTGACCTAGTCCATATGACTTTGAAGGAATCTTGTTTGACTTAGTCACATTTCTGAACTGATTGAGATTCATCTTTGTATAGCCATGCAAGCACAACTTCTTCCTCTTCATACTCTTTCTTGGACACTTTCTTTGTGACAAAACTTCCATTATAGATAGCTTGAGGTTCTTTAGATGCTTGTTTTGTCTATTTTAAAGGTTGCCCATAAGATTTAGGTGAGACCAAGAGAGATGTTAGAGATAGGACTGGTTCCATAGTATATTCTCCTATAGGATATAATTTATGCAGATTTAGGGTTTTTTGCATTTGACAATAAGTCAAGAAAAGTCAATTAGAAGACAGAATTGCCTAGTACAATAGGACTTTGATGATTTAGAAATTGATAGAATGAGACTAAAATGAAACAAAATTGGTTAGGATATCGAGATGCCAATTTTGGGGTATTACATTTTTCCCCTCTTTGAATTGATGTGCGAGCAATGCATTGATTCAAAGAATAGTCTTAATGTGACAATTGAGGAGGTTTTTAGGATTATCTCCAGAATGAAACTTAACCCTCGATAGCCAAGGTTAGATTACCAAGACACTGATTAGATCAAGTTGTAGAACCATCTCCAGAACAAAGCTTGATTGTTCGAATTCTAAGTTAGATTGTGAAGACATCAGCCAAATTGAGTTGTAGAACCATCTCCAAAGTCTAAGTTAGATTGTGAAGACATCAGTCAGATTACCACTTTTAGTAAGGTCATCCCTAGAATGAGGCTCAATCTTTAGGATTCAAGGTTAGATTTCCCCAATACCTATTTATTAAATGATAATTGATACAGATTTCAAGGACTATCTCCAGAACAAAGCTTAGTCCTCTAAGACCTAGGTTAGATTGCCCAGATATCGGTAAAAGAGTTTTCAAGAGCCATCTCTGTAACTAAGCTTGACTTTCAAGAATTAGGGTTAGATTGCCCCAATACTTAATAGAGATTTTGAGAATCATCTGTGAACCAAAGCTTGATCCTTAGGGATCTAAGTTAGATTGCTTAGATACCTAAAGATATTTCAAGAACCATCTTCAAAATGAAGCTTGATTTCTAGGGATCTAAGTTAGATTGCTTAGATACCTAATAGTATGATGACAAGATGTAAGGCACAAAGATGCCCCTAGTGATTCAAGATCGTGGAATATCCAATTTTGATCGTGAGGTACAAAAAATTGAACATGTCCCAAGTGATGAGATACCCCAAGAAATGAGAGCTTTTGATTTAGATCAGAATGATTTGAGAATTGGTTCAAAATTCAATGATGCAATCATCTTGCCCTCTCAAGAGAGAAATGGAAAGATGACATGTCATGAAGGTGGTTGATAGCAATAGGTTGTCGATATAGATATGATCGAAGGTCTTAGAAGAAGTCATAATAGATTACAAAAGAATCAAAAATATTTGGGAGTGATCTAGAGTCATTTGGAGGTCTAGTTGATCAAGTTTGACCATGGTTGACTGAGGTTGACTAGAGTTGACTTTTGATGAAAAAGATGTAGAAATTGAGAAAATGTCGATGAGATGTGATTTTGTCGAGAATACAACATCAGAAGCTCGACTGCACAAGCATCCAATCACGTCAGTCCCAAAAATTTTAAAATGTGATTTTGAGCTATGTAGATG
The DNA here is from genome assembly GCA_027943335.1 of Chamaecyparis obtusa. Taxonomy (NCBI): domain Eukaryota; kingdom Viridiplantae; phylum Streptophyta; class Pinopsida; order Cupressales; family Cupressaceae; genus Chamaecyparis; species Chamaecyparis obtusa. The sequence continues at coordinate 349,807 of BSBK01003024.1, forward strand.
TGTTAGATTTTGATTTCAATTTTGAAAATCGATTTAGAGCGGTTGATTTAGCCAAGGGTGAAGTTTTCATGCAAAGTGGAGCACTTTTGAAAACTAGGTCAAAACCTATATAAGGCCCAGAAGGGTCATTTTCAATTCATTTGAACCATTGACTTTGTGAGAAAATAGAGCTCTGAGACAAGATGCAAGGTGTTTCAGTGAGATTGTACAGATTTGAGGGCTCCAAATGTCACAGGTGACTAGCGACATATGACCCACCTATGAGTAGTCGATAACCTAGCTTGCATTTTGAGTTTTTAATGCTTTTGAGTAGATTTAGGTAGATTCTAGGGTAAATGTGGGACTTTCTCTGAAGAACTCGTGTGAGGATATAGTTTCCTTGTGTGGGGTATACAGTAGTCTCGTGTGAGGAAAGACCAAAAGAGGGCTTCCTTATGTGGAGTCTCTCGACAAGCTCACACAAAGAGGTCATCGAAACCGTGTGAGAAACCCCCTTAGGGAAGATCTCTCATGCAAATTGGCATGATGTCTCGTGTAATAGAGAAATCTACTACAAGTGTCCTACTTCGTCACGTGGGAAACTACATCAGAGAATTGAACTTTGTGCCCAAAATTTGTGTAAGACTAGCGAAGTAGAGCATCTAAGAGGCATGTTTAGGATAGGTGCATAGATTCAAATTCTATTTTGCTTTGAAAACCATCATGATTGAGGATATTGATCATGTGTTGTCACTTGCATTGCATGTTGACTTCCAAGATATTATGTTTCGATCACATCATCCTATGATTGGGGCATTAGTGTGATAGCTAAATGATGCAGAGTCAACACACATGGATGCACTAGGATTGTCTTATCTATGTGATATACCTAATATTTAGGTAAATCATGGACTATTAGGTGCACTCATTGAGTGTTTCTATTTAGAGAAGAACACCTTTTAGTTGTCATAGGGGGAGATGATAGTGAACCCAAAGGACATATAAAACATCCTAAGAGTACCCTTCTATGACCCATGCATGGAGTATGATACATAGCTGAGAGTAGGCACTGTGGCATTTAGAGCAGTGTTTAGAGATGAGTTGGAGATGGGCCGAGCAATCCCTTGGGAGGATCTAATCAAGGACTACAGTGCCAGACACTGATTAGTAGTGGTATTAGTAGCATTCTTGGGCTGCTATTTGATGCCAGATTGAGAGCACCATGGAATGGAGTGTGGCTGGGGTAGGATGGTGTAGAGGATGCTTAAGCAACTAGCCATGCATTTTGGATGGGGTCAATGCATATTGGCTTAGATGTATCATGAGATGCATGAGATCATGTATCGTGATGCTTGCAACATCATAGGAGGGGTCTTATACTATAGATATGGGCCTGGGAGCATCTTCTTGTGGGCAGGCCAATTTTTTAGGATGCCAGGCAACCACTAGAGCTGTACATCTGTAGGTATGGAAGACCGATGACTCAGCCAGTGCTGGGTAAGACTAAGTAGTGGAAGGCTCAATTGGATGACATGGTTGTAGTGGTATGGTGAACATGGGTAGGTACAAAGGTCTTGGATGATGCCATACATGAGCTCCCGTATATGTTCTACTTGCAGGCATTGATTGGTCATACTATTACTATCATTGAGCGGTTTCCACTATCATGGGTCCTGAGGTAGTTTAGGAGGCCACATGACATAACTAAGTAGTACTATGCATATGCTCGCTTCATCAATGAGGTGAAAAATACCAGGGTAGGTCAATGATAGATGTACAAGTAGCACCAGCCCAATGGAATTATATGGCAGTTGTAGCTGATGAGGGGATGACACTAGCATACTAGAATCATCTGTTAGCACATCCATTCCCATGGTATATAGATCTAGTGGGGATGCATCGAAAGGTGACACAACTACCACCATAGTAGTAGGTGGCACAACCACCACCACCATAGTAGGAGCAGGTACCTAGATAGAGGACTGCATAGACACACATCCTTGCTTGACAGATGAGAGTAGACCCTTGTGCTAGTAGCAGCGATACATAAGATAGATCATTGAGATAGAGGACCGATGACATACTGCAATGGCCACTGATCATAGGGAAAAAGGTTGAGGGTGGTGATGATGATATGCAGGATCAAGCTGCATAGGATCCCCCTTAGGAGATGCAGTCACATAGCTATAGGACTCGATGCGGAAGAGCAGAGAGAGAGTCACATTAGCATAGAGGTGGTTGGGGGATCTCCACATATAGGTGGTGATTCAAGATACTTGATTAGCTAAGAGAGATCAAGATCTTAGAGAGCTATGGGAGGCTTTGGTGAGGTCTTAGCTAGAGACTCGATATGAGGCCACCTAGTTAGCATACTATTATGTAGCATATATTGGTGTGGTTCCAAAGCTAGCAGACCAGGTTCCATAATTTTAAAAGTATATTAGAGCACCAGGGATGCCACATGGACCTCCTCCATAGGCACCACTATAGTAGGACATACCACCTCCTCTAGGTGGTGATGGTTAGGGCTAGATCTAGGATTGATATATCATGATGTATTATAGCCCCATTTTTTATATATAGGCTATGCTCGAGTAGTACCATTTTTATATATATGACACCTTGATTTATAGATATGAGCTCATCTTTTGATATCATTGTACATGTTGTATATTTCTTTGAGTTGTTTTATGCTTTATGAAATGTATCCTAAATGATTAGATGGGTAGATGAGAAATGTATGAATATGCAATTGGATATGCACATGTTTTTATTATTGTATGTATGTATGCAATGTGAAATGTGATGATAGATGGTAGATGAATAAGTGCAATATATGATTTGATTTATGTATGTAATGAATGCACATGTAGATGGATATGTAGATGTAGATGTATGCATAGGAGTTATGGTAATGCACTTTGTAGATGTAATGCAATGTATGTGGTACTAATCATCTCATGTAGGATATCACAATACATGACAAGTACTAACCAAAAGAATCTTCTTGAAGATCAAGAGCAAGGATCAGACACTTGTGTAGTCAAGGTGATCCTGGGATGTGAAATGAGAACCCTCCTATAAATCCATGAGAATACAAAAAAGAGAACCACAAACTACTATCGCAATGCAAGCCTAGAATGAAAATGCAAGCCTAAGCTAGATGCAATCCATAGGACTTGGTTGCTAGACCCATTAGATAATTATCATCACTGAGCATTTTTTGGTATTAGATGATTGCAAGGTGTCATACAACTCTCACTGATATGAAAGTCATGAGAATATGAATATGACATAAGTCTTAGATTTGTCAGAATGAGGATTAAGCATCGAGGCACAAGAATCCAGAATGACCTGAACACCTATTCCTTTTGATTTAGAAAGTTAACATAAGCATCAGAGTATAGTTACTAGGATGACTTGAATGTTTCTTGCATACAAACAGACTAGATACATGAGAGTGCCTTCTTTTTTCCAAGTTTTTAATAAGTACAATAAGAATGCTCGCAGTGACCCTTACATTCACTTAGCAGGACGAGCATTTGAAGTCTCACTTGTAGCAGAAGGAAGTCACTCAAATAGAAAATAAAAATAATGAACCTCACCAAAGTTTCCATATAAAATGAGTCGAGGTACACATGGCCATCTAACATGAGATAGAGGCTCTCACAGTGGACACCCATTTTATATGGATTCACTGGATCATTGGAACTAAACCAACAAACCAGAAAGGAAAGAAAAGATCATACCTCCAGTCTTCACATCTCTTAGTCAAGATAGATGTCTTTGAGTTGCTCGAGAAGGGATGATAATGAAAAAAATATAAAAACACAAAAGAAAAGCTCAGCACGCTTCAAAAAGTTCACACATTAAGTTTTTAGTTTTAGCGGATCGATGTCGGATCAGAAGTATATGTCATAAGAGAGAAGTCTTAATAGGACATTGATAGTAGACAGACACAGTGAAGACCACTAGCAACTAACATGAGAGAGAGTCTCAAGAAGAGATCATAGTGCTAACTAAGTATTGGCAGGTAGATGCATTGAGAACCACTAGTGACTGATACACAGGAGATCCTTAGAGAGAGAGATCTTAGCAATAGCTTAAACATCAGTAGGCAAACATAGTGAGAACCATTAGTGATTGAGGTGAGGAAGATCCTATAGCTAAACATCAGTAGGTAGATGCAGTGAGAACCACTGGTAACCAATACAAGAGAGATCCTCAGAGAGAGATCTTAGCAATAGCTAAACATCAATAGGAAAACATAGTGAGAACCACTAGTAACTAATGTGGGGAAGATCCTAAAGCTAAACATTAGTAGGAAAACATAGTGGGAATCATTGGTGACTGATGTAGGGAAGATCCTATAGCTAAGCATTAGCAGGAAGATGTAGTGAGAACCACTAGTGACTGATGTGAGGAAGATTCTCCAAAAAGATAGGACAATGGCCCCTAGACCAAGAAGGGTGCCCCCAAGTGTGACCAGTTTCAATCCATGTAAAGTCAAGCATAATCTCAAAGGTAACTAAGAGCGGGTGCATGAGGTAGGAAACTAAAGTAGGAAAATAGGAAAGAACCTGTACAGGGCCAAGCAGTGTTGCGATAGGTATAGCATTGCAAAACAAGAGGTGCCTATTTACCAGGTTTTCACCATCTTGGCATGATTTTATTGCTTTTTCTACCATGATGCCTGTTGACCAGTGTTTTATCAATGGTACTGGTTTTTTTTTTCAATTTTTTTTGTATTTTTTGTACTTTTTTTTTTGAGATTATCAAGGCACCTGTTTACCATGTTTTCACCAAGATAATAGATTTTTTTAGGACATTTTGCAATTTTAAGGATATTTTTAGAATAGAATATGTACATGGAGCATTCTGAGGATGTCTCAACTATAGAATCACTTTAGATGTAGAGCGTTGATTGGTTCTTTGAGTTGTTCTCCTTCAATAGTAGAGAGTTGATAGGTACCAGATCTAAATGCTGTAGTAACAATATACAAACCATGCCAATTTGGTCCAAACTTTCCCTTCTAGATTCATTGTTGCTGATTCTTATGGTTCTCTCTCAAGATGAGATCACCCACTTGGAAGTCCCTCAGTTTGAATTTCTTATTGTAACTCTTAGACATCCATTTTTGAGATGCTTGGAGATGATCAAATGCCACTTTCCAATGCTCATCTAGTAGTTCTAGCTCTTGTAGCTTGGATATTCTAATATCTTCATCAGTGATGAGGCCTTTCAGAGAGACTCACAAAGTAGGAATCTCAACCTCAATAGGTAACACAACATCCACTCCCTAACCTAAAGCAAAGGGTGTGGTCCCTATTGGTGTTTCGATACTTGTTCGATAAGCCCATAGAGCTGGATTAATATAGAGGTGTCAATCTCTACCAAATTTGTGAACTCTGTGGTGTAGGATCTTAAGGGTCACCTTGTTTGATGCTTCCGACTATCCATTACTCTAGGAATAATAGATGGAAGACCAATGTTGAGTAATCTTGAACTTAGAGCATATTTCTTTCAAATTCTTATTCTTGAACTACCCCCTATTGTCAGTGATTATTGAAGAGGGTACACCATACCTACAGATGATGTAGTTCAGGATAAACATGGCTATAGATTTTCCATTTGCTATAGTTAGGGGTACTACCTCGACCCACTTGGTAAAGTAATATGTAGCAGTGATAATAAACTTGTGTCCATTTGATTAAGAAGGATGAATCTGACCCACCAAATCAAAGGCCCATTATTCAAATGGCCAGAAAGTAATGAATTGGATTAGCTCCTTGGAGGGAGCATGAATCAAATTTCCATGAAGTTGACACCATTTACAAGCCTTAGCATATTGTATAGCTTCCTTCTCTATATATGGCCAATAGTAACCAGCTCTAATATGCTTATGAGCCTATGTCAGGCTGCTTGAGTGGGATCCACAGATGCCTTCATGCACCTCAACTAACACATGCTTAGACTCATCAGGTTCTAAACACCTAAGGAGGGTACCATCTAGACCCCATCTATACAAGTTGTTAGCTATGATAGCGTACCATGAAGCACTATGGATAAGGTGATGTTTCTCATTCTAGGTGTAAGTGTCCAAAACAATCTAGTCACAAAGTAAGAATATATATGATGGTAGTGGGATGAATCATGGCCAATGACTGAATAGATCATCCTAAATTCAGGGGTGTCATGGACTGGGTAGCATAACATCTCCATTAGGAATTCATGTCAAAAGTCATTTTCGGGCATTTGTAACATAGAGGCAAGAGTAGCCATGACATCAGATGATTTTTTTTCCACTCGTGGAACTTGCTGGAAAGTGACATGTGTAAATTACTTTCTTAGGTCATTGACCATCCATTTGTAAGGCACTAGCTTGTCATCTTTCATTTGATAAATGTTATTAACCTGATTGATGACTAGTTGTGAATCTCCAAAGATCTTTAGTTCATCTACTCACCATTCAATGGATATCTTCATGCCATTGATCAGGGCTTCATACTTAGTGATGTTATTTCTACAAGCGAATAATATCTTGTATGCCTTGGGTAAAGAGTACCTCTATGGTGTAATGAATAGTATTCTGGCACCTGACCCCTCTTGGGTAAATGATCCATCAAAGAACATAGTCCATGTCTAATGTGTGAGAAGAATTATGGACTCATATGGAAACTTGATGCTCAATGGTTGATAATCTATGATAGGTGACTCAGCCAACTGATCTATGATTGCTTGTCCTTTAATGGCCTTTCTTTTTACATACTCAATGTCAAACTCAGTAAGTATCATGACCCATTTCACTAATCTACTTGTAAGGGAAGCTTTGCTGAGCAAGTAGTTTAATGGATCAATCTTGGCAATAAGGCATGTAGTGTGAGCAAGCTTTTAGTGTCACAATTTCTATGAAGCAATTACCACCACTAGACAAGCTTTCTCAATGACAGAGTAGTTTGTTTCATAAGAGACTAGATTTCTACTAATCTAATAAATAGCTCTTTCCTTGTTGTTTTGATCTTTGTGAGATAGAAAGACACCTAGTAATGTGTATGTTGTAGAGATATAGAGAATAAGTGGCTTCCCATGAATAGGAGGCATTAATATTGGTGGATTTACAAGATATTTCTTGATCTATTAGAGCCCTTTCTCATAGTATTTGTTCCACTCATCAGTCACACCTTTATGTAGGGTCTTGGTGAATGGTTGTGAACTCTCTGCTAGTTGTGCAATGAAGTGCTAGATAGACTATAGCCAACCTTGAAGTCCTCTCATCTGACTGATGTTGTGTTGTGGATGCATTTTCATGATGGATTGAACTTTTTTAGGATCTACCTCTATGCCTTTTGCAGATATGATGTAACCTAATAGTTTACCAGATGTGACTCCAAAGGCACACTTTTTTGGGTTGAGCCTTACACTGAATTGTTCCATTCGATCTAGTATAGGATCTAGGTCTACAAGATGTACTTTCCCTTCCATGCTTTTAGCTAATGTGTCATCCATATAATCTTCCATTTTCTTATGCATCATGTCATGAAAGATAGTGGTGAACAGCTCTTTGATATGTGGCTCTGACATTTTTAAGTTTGAAGGGCATGACATTCCAATAGAAAGTCCCCCAAGCACATGTGAAGGTAGTCTTCTCTTGGTCTTCTAGCACAATTTTGATTTGGTTGTAGCCAGAGAAACCATCCATCAATGAGTACATTTCATAACCCGATGTCATGTCCACAATCATGTCAATGTTGGGCAATGGGAAATCATCCTTTGGACATGCCTTGTTTAGATCTCAAAAATTTGTGTAAACTCTAATAGACTTATCATGTTTAGAAACTAGAACAATATTTGAAATCCATTCCGCATAGTCAATTTCTCTGATGAAACCAGCTTTGAGAAGTTTTTCTAATTCAACTTTGACTAAAAGTGCCACATGCTAGTGCATCTTACGAAGCTTCTGTTTGATAGGCTTGACACCTGGTGCAATGGACATGTGATGCATGATTAGATTAGGATCCAAGCCAGGAATATTAGAGTAGGTCCATGCAAAGTTGCTTTTCTTTCTTTGAAAGAAACTAGTGAATTCCTCTTTCTCTTCTATGGATAAAGACTGTGCTAAATGGACAATCTAAGGTGCAACTTCTGTGCCCAAATTTATTGGTTGAGTTGGCTCAATGATTATTGAAGATCTTTCCTAAAAAATGACTCAGAAGCATATCAAGTATCTCATCCTCAGGCACCTCAGAGAGGTTTTCACCCTTTGATACATCTTTTGTTTTTACTTTTTTCGGCTCTAACACTGCCACAATGTGGTTTTCACCATCAGAGTGCCTATTCTTTTTTCTTCTTTTAATTTTGTGACTGAGACACTTGATATCAACCTCAGTCATGTTGACACTATCTTCACTAGTGGAGGATGTTATAGGCTTGACAACATTTAGGTAACAAGAAAGAGTGTAATCATTCTAGAATGTAAGGAATTCATTGGATGGAGAGGAGGGGTTCCAATTTATCAGCTCAGGATGATGGAGTGAAAGAGAAGTGATAGGTTCAAGTGCATTCAAGGTATGGTCATCAAAAGCATGGAAAAGAAAGTTGAGACCTAAAGTGATCTCATCCATCTAGAGATGTCTTCAAGTCCCTTCGAGGCCTCACATCGAAAGTAGAGGATATGTAAACGTCAGTGGAATCCCACTTGGTCATCCTAACACTAGACCCTTCACCTACTTCAAGGAGGTTTTCAAATGTGTGTACAGTGTCTATGTCCTTGTCAAAAGTTGTTTCAGATAGAGAATCAAACTCATACTCATGTTAGTCTATGATACTTGATATAGGAAGTCCATCAACACTCATTGTACCATCTGACTCATTATCATGTCTTGTAACATTGATTTTCTATTAGCTTTGCTCCTGTTTGAACCACTCTTGAAAAGGAGATGACATGTACAATTCCTATTGATAGTTAGGCTGAGCCATTTGCATTTTTCTTAACTATTCATATGTTAAAGGAGTGGTTGAGGTGGTGTCATCAAAATCACTATCAGTTTCAAGGTGTCTGACATGCTGCACCTAATCATCCAACTATGTGAAGAGCGCAACAAGATCTAGAGGAATAGGATAAGGAAAGATATCCTCATTTGAACTGAATTTTGATTTTTTAGCTAAAGCCATGTCCCTAGATGCTAGCAGAAATTCTGGTTCTAGTACAAATCTATTGATCCCCGAATGAAATGGGATTTTCTTGAAGCCTAGACCTATGGTGTCCTTTTTCCTTCATCCTATAGCTTTAATTGTTTCAAGAAATCCATTATCATTCACCCCTATAGGGCCACTACCTTTATAGCTGAAGTGTTTCATGAGCTTGAAACCTTTGTTGTTTGGTTCATGTTATATATCATGAGTTGGGGTGGCTTGTTCAGATGTGTCCTTCCCTTTATATAATCCAAGATGTAATGACTCTATTTCATCCTCATCTTCCAATGGTATTGTGTCTTGTACAAAAGTGCCATAATAGACTACTTGAGGGGATAGGACAAAAGGATTCTTGGATTCAAAAGGTCTCCCGTAGGAACACAGAGATAGAGGTAAAGTTGTCAGTGACAAAAAAGGCTCCATATGATATTCCCCCATGCCTGAATCTATAAGTTTTAGAGTCTTTTCCATTTCTTTTAGTTTTGCATCAAAAAATTGAGTAGACTCTCTATTGTCTGGGACAAAGCTATCAACAGATTGTATGAGCATGTTGCAAGAATAGCTAATGTTGGTGGGTACAGTCACTTCTGCTCCATGAAATGGGAACTTAATACATTGGTGATAGATGGAAGGGACCACTTGCATCTTGTAGATCCACGATCTCCCTAATAGTATATTGTACACAAGAGGGATGTCTAGAAATTGACAGATAACATCTCTCTTGACAAGTCCAACTCAAATTGGCAACACCACTAAACCTTTGGATTTGCATTCTTCTTTGTCATATTCTTTGATGGTAATATTTTTGTAGACATCTATGCATTCTTCATCATAGCCTAGTTGGGTGAGCATCTTAGCAGAGAAGATATTGAGACCAGTACCATTATCAATAAGAACATGATAGGCATGCTTTTGCACAATCATGACTTCAATGTGTAGGGAAGAATTGTGTGGATGGCTTAGTGAATGATTGTCTTCCTCAGAGAAAGATAGATAATGGGATGAGGTCAGGTGACCCACCATGGACTGAAACCAGTTGAGATTGAGATCTTTTGGGACATTTGCCTTAGCGAGGGCTTTATCTAGAATCTACCTATGAGTAGGTGAGATCTTCAATAACTCAAAGATAGTGATTTAAGCATTCATACGTTGTAATTGGTCTAGTATGTTGTAATTAGAATTAGTAGGTGTGGGGACCAATTTTGAATTCTTGTTGGTAGGGCCAATAAAAGCTATGTTTATAGATTGTTTCAGTGTAGATGTTGAAGGCTTGGGGCCTTTGAGAATGATCATTGCATGAGATCGAGTGATAATGTTTGCACAAACTAGAGACTATTTTGGTTCAAAAGATGGAGACACAGGGCCTCACAAAATGAAAGGAGCTTTGGATCTATGATAATCTCTGCTCCCCTTAATAGTGATCACATCACAATATTAGACATAGATAGGTTGAACCATATTAATAACATTGTCATTGGTATTGTATGTATATTTGACCTTGTTGTTGGTATTATTGACCCTAGAGGACTCACCCTTATCATGAGGAGGAAAGGGGTCTTTGAATGCTTGATGATCTGAGTTCTTGTTATGACCACTCACAACAACATCACCATTATCAATAAGATCTAGGATCTTATGTCAAAGTTGAATATAGTTGGAAGTATTATGAACCTTGTTTGAATGGTACTCACAATATGTAGATTCATTCCACCAAGTAGGATGTGGTTGTGGATCATAAGGACACAATTTTTCTAGAGGTGTGACTATCTGATTCTGTAAGAGAGTCTTGTAGACTAGGTCAAGAGGTTCCCCTAAGGAATTGAACTCACATTTGGGTTGAGGTGCCCAAGGTTTATTCTTGGAAAATTTTGAAGGTGGTTGTGCATCTGTTGTAGCCTTTTCAGTGGCTCTGGCTACTTGCATACTAGAGGTAAGGTTGAAAAGAAACTTTGGAGGCTTGGGGGTCACATTATCAATGACTCCATCATTCACAACATCCTGATTTTTGTTGATAATTTTAGTCTCATCTTTTCTTGAGAAGGACCCTTTCTTGTTATCTGTCTAGAGGGTTAGCTCTCCTTTCTTGACCATAGCTACCTCTATTCTCACAACCTGCTTGATCATGTCATCAAAGGTCAAAGGACCTTATAGCTATACTTGGTATCCAAAATCAAGAAGACAATTGTCTAGAAAGATATCAAGCTTCTTAGATTCTGGTATTTTGTGAGAATATTTGGTATAGAGTTGTCTCCATCACTAGAGAAATGCCAGGAAAGGTTCTCTAGATCATTGTTTTAGATTGCAAAGATCACAGATATTGACTAGGTGCTCGATGTTATGCAAATAATATTAGAGGAATAGATTGGCAATCTCATCAAAATATTTGATGCCAGTAGGAAGTTGAGAGAACCACTCCATAGTAAACCCACCCAAACTACATGGGAAGAGATGCATGTGATAAGTTTGGTCATCTATGAACTCCATGGATAGAGCACCAAACTCTCTCAAGTGATCCTGAGGATCAGAGGTACCCAAGTATTTACCGTATTTGGGGAGTTCTACACCTTTGGGAAAAGGTGACATGCTAATACTCTTGTCAAATAGGAATGGACAAATGCTCTCCACTGTGAACTAGTTTTCTAGTTTATCCTTAGTCTTCATGAGTTGTTGGATCTAGTCTTGCATGTCTTGAACTAGTTTCTACATTTTAGTAGTCTTTGTTTCCTCTTCTTTGACTAGAGAGTCTCAACTTTATAGTTTTAGGGTAACTTGGCCCCTTGGTTGGCCAACTCAAGGAAGTATTTCTCTTTCTCCTCTTTCATCAAAATTTCCATCATTTTGTGAAGACTTTTGCTGGACCGGGCAGCCTCAACGTCATGCTAGGTTATTTCTTCATTGTCATTACCAAAGATTTCAAAGATACTCAAGGCATGAAATTATTCTTGGTTGTCTTGAGCTTGATCCTGATTATGATCATGAGCTCTATTTTACTCACCATCTTGTTATTGGTTTCCATCTTACTAAAATGCAAGTGCATAGTGTGAATAGATTGAGTACGGGGAGGTTCAAAATGATGAGCGGTCACTGCTAAGGAAACCTTGGGTGCTTCAAAAGGATCAATCTCTACTAAGGAAACTTTTAGTGCTTGAAAAGGATCAATCTCTGATAATGACTCTTCAGAGTCTTGGTGTTCTCAAAACAAGTGATTCCTGACCTGACTAAATTTCATAGTAAAAGTACACTGGACATGAGGTCGAATGATAGGAGAAGGAAAGAAAATGGAATCCTCTTCAAATGTTCCTAAAGGAGAACGTGAAGATCACCTACAACACTCAAATTATATGGCAAGCTTAGAATGACCTCTTCCTCAGTTGCGAGGTCTACCTCTACCCCATCTAGTGAGACATGAAGGGAACACATTGCCACTTCAAGTTGCAATAGTCATAAACAAGGATTAAATAACAAGAAAGAATTTAGGATTATGCTTAGAACTCTATCTCTAGAATAGAAAAGAGTAATAAAAGTGAAATGCACCCGACATGAATCATCGAGAGTAAGGCTAGGACAACCAAGATGTGACTATCACATCACAAGGTACAAAAGCATAGTAGAAAAGGATAGATAACAAAGAGACAAGGTGAATTCAAGAAGTCATCACATGGTTCTTAGCTTGAGATATCCAGTTTTAGATTGTGGATAGTAGGAAGATAGGCAAACAAACCCTAGACAAAAACTAGATTAGGTAGAAAATTGACTAGCTGATAGGAATAAGCTCGTTGTTTTGAAAATTAGGGGATAGTCTCATGTGAGGAAATGTAGTCTCACACAAGGAAATGCCAAACTATGTGTGAATATGTGTTGTCTCACATGAGAAAGTACACAGGAAGATGAAGCCTCATGCGGAAAAAGAATAAAATTTGATAGTTGGATCTATTTTTGAAATAGGAACAGATTTTGAGACACAATGTTGGTTGTTCTTTGACAGAATATCTAGTTTTCAAATAGATTTCAGATAGTTTAAACAAAAAACTCAACTTCTATTCATTTCTAAATGGCCAACTAGATGCATTAACCAATTTTTATCATTTGATCAGACACACAAAACAACAATTAGGGAGTTCAAGAAAACAGTGTCTTCAAACAATGAACAAGGGAAAAAGAAACTTTGCACATGAACAAGAATATGTGACATAGTATTCTACTCCCTAAGAATGCTACTTGTGTATGTTCTCAAAAATGTTTTGCAATCATGCACATAGTCCTAGAAAATAAAAAGTTGGTTGTACTATGGTTCATAGTAATGGTCAGCTCTGCAACTTTTGCAATCTCAAGAGGGTGAACTCCAATCCAGGCACACTGAGGTTTTGACATGTTTTGATAATTTAATCAATCAAAGATGCTAAGGGGATCTGACAGCCCAACAAGAAACTACACCCATGGAGATTTCTTCCACAAGGACATTTATATAGAGGCTACTGCTACCATGATGAAAATGGCTATTACCACTTGAGGTTTCATCCATGTGGTTTACCTAGTAAAGGGAATGTCCACTATGGTTAATCCTCTCTAATAAGGAGACTCACAAAATTGACTACACGGGGACTTAGCTTAGATTCAAGGGTTTTGAGTTTCTAATATGTCCAAAAGGGAATAGAGCATAATCCTCTAGCCTCTTCACCTCACCCACACATAGAAAATAGGTTGATTGACATGCTAAATTGAAACCACCTCACCAAGGTTTGTATGTCAACTATAATGACTACCGATCTCTCTAAGTGGGACCAAGAGAGAACATACCATCAAAGATTGAAGACTAAACCAAGTAAGAACATGAGATGACAACAAATCCTTCCCTACCTACAAGGGGATCTCTCTTCGAGAAGAGCTTTGCATGTAAAACAAGCGAATGAAGCCCACTCTCTCAAGATTGCCACAAATAGTGTTCATAGGGCTAATTACTATGTGAGACAGATATGGAAAAAAGAAAATCTAGATTCTTTTTAGAGTGCAAAATGAACGTGTGATTTATGAAAGTAGGAAACACTCAAGCCAAACACATGAGAGATTCATTTTAATATCCAAAATCAAAGTGTTATAGAGATTGCTCCAAATTACCTCAAGGCCAAAGCTCTGCAATCCAATATTACACTGTTTCCAAAAAGTAGAATCAAGAAAATCCATAGCAAACAGTAAGTGTTAGAAAATAAAAGCCAAAAGTACAAACTTGTAGATTTTTTAGGTCTCTGGTGTCGGGATTTCATGCGAGCAAGTATCCAGGCCTATGTGAGAAAGTACTAAATCTGCATGAGAAAATGCCTTTATCACATAAGGAAGAGCTAATGCTAGCACAACTTCACGTGATACAATGAGAAACTTCATGCGAGAATCCATACTAGAGGTGTACATACGTATGGACAGAGTGTAAAATTTTGATAGAAACTTTAAAATACGATGAGGCCAAAAATTGATTTTCTGCCCCATGGTGGGCACCAAAAATGTGTAAGCTAAATATGGGCCTCTAATTCAGCCTCACACTTAAACATAGTCATTATTCACCAACTACAGCCAAGAATGAATATGAGATTATTCATCTCATCTGTCTGGATGATTTGACCTATTACCTCCTATCCAAGTAGGGTTTGAAATTACTCTCAGAATCAAAAGTCTTGCAACCATAGACTAACACTAGAATGGAGGATTTAATTGAAAGTACAATGCAGATTATTCTAGAATGAGTATGCAAGATTAATCTAGAAATGAAACATGAGTATTGATCAAATAACAATGAAAGCAAAGTAGATTAAGAAATGAATTGCATATCTAATCTAAACATGATATATTAATCTAGAAATGAATATTATGCTAAGAATTAAATCTTTGAATGTAAATGAATTCCAATGACAATGCGACAACATTTCATTGCTCAAGAAATTGGATCTTTTGAATGAGAATTGAGGGTTCTTTTATAAAATCCCAGGTTCAATTGACGGTTGAGATTGAATCAAATGAATGGTAAAGATTGAATGAGAGTTTAGTTCAGAATAGAAAGTTTCTAGTAGAGAGGCAATCAACTTATTGTTTTTGTCTGTGTGGAGCTTTAACTATTTTATTTCCCTTTGGAATAACTCAAATTTTCCTTTTGAAGGCCACACATTTTGGAACATATGAGGAAGCTAAGGCTAAGATAACCATGGGATTAAAATCTACTACCATGGAAAGGAAAACAAAGAAGATAGTGAAAAATATAGAGAAAATGTTAGGAGATGAAGAGGTAGATGCACCTCTTGCATTGACTTAGGAATTAGGAGAGGATAAGTCTAGTGAGTCAAAAGAAAGTGAAGAGGAGGAGAATGTGGTAGTTAAGAAAGGAAAGAATGCATCATTTTTTGAGCATACCAAGAAGAAAGTACAGACACCTAAGCCCATTTCCTCACTAGTACTTAGGCCAAGAACTAGAGAATCTTCCATTGTTATAGTTGTCAAGCCACAAAAGAAGACCCCTACATCAGGGAAAAGAAAACTAGTTTAGGCTAAGGTAGTGTCAAGCTAGATAAGGAAGAAACCAAGAAGAAATCTTATCTTGAAAAAGGATTATGAGGAAACTGATAGTGATGAGGAAGTAATGAAGAAGACTCTATCACATAAGAGATCACTGGTTGTGGATGAAATATGCCACAACATTAAGAGAACTGTTGGCCTAGTAGGCTTTAAGAAAATAAGATTTGAGAAACTGAGTATTCAGGAGAAGGAGAGAGTAGAACAAGCTATGCTTGAGATGCTCTGTACATTCAAGATGACACCACTTCAATTGGGAAACTTGATTCCTGATGAATTATACTAGAGGATAGCTCAAAAATGGGAATATGACTTAATGATCAAGAAGCAAATTAGGGAGAGCACTTTTTCTCAAGTCATGACTAACTTATCCCCTCCATTCATGAAACATTATATGGAGTAGCATAAGAATAGACTTATCCCCAAGCTCTGGGCATGCTCCATCCTTCAACACAAGGTTGAAGATATTGTACAACAAATTATAAGGTTATGGAAGATAATTTTTTGTCTTTTAGTTGATAATAGTGCACAACAAAGTGCAAGAACATCCAAGGAAGTAGAATTGGACAATAAGGAGGATGTCAGTGAGAAACAAGTTCAAAAGGAAGTAGATCAGAAGGCTATAGAGAGGAAGAAACATGATGAGATAAATATTGTAGATATCACCGAGGACACTCCAGTGAAAACTAACATATTGACCGAGGAAGAAATTCAGCAACATATTCAAGCCAAGGTAGAAAAGGATAAATCTCTACTGAGCATTAATCTGGTACTATTACAAGTGCAAGATTATCCATAGTTTGATGGAACATAAACTGTTAAGAATACCTTGATGAACTACAACTAATTGAGAATTTGATTGAAGAACTACAAGTGATTAGAGATCACTGAACACTAAAGTGTTATGTAAGATAATTAAATCAGTTTTATGTTGTCATTGATGTCAACTAGTTTTGACAGTACTTATCATTGTAGTTGCAAGTATCTAACACATTTGTAGAAGAGAAGAGAAAGATGAAGAACTGAGATATCTACAATGAGGAAGATGGATATGATAGATGAGGATAAGGAATAGTCTTGGTAACTTATTGATGAGTCTATGACTTCATATTGTTGACTTGATTATGTTATATTAATCTGTTATGGAGATAGAAGCAATTTTCTACAAAGCAGTGTGGTCGGTTAATGAAGAATTTTAGTATACACCAAGTAGTGTAGTGTACACCAAGCATAGTATAAATTGAGCTTGTGTTCACCAATGCATTTCTTTGTTAACCAAGAATGGAAAAAGAACTAATGATGAGTTTAGCTGACAGAGGTTGATGAGTTATAAAGTGTATGATCACGGAGTGGAAAGATAAGGTTTGTTACAAAGATCAATGACTAACAAAATTTGAAGAAGATCTAAAGGATGGAAACAAAACATGTTACTAACACATCAATCGAGGAAGGTTTAAGCGGCAAAACCAACAAAGGAGAATAAGCGGAAAAATATGATGGATGAGAAGAAAATGGTTTACTTGTCTATTTAAGAGACTAGGATTTCATTATGAAACTTATGCTAGAAGAAGGAGACTGCAAAAATATTGTGTGAACATAGCTTCATGCATGCTTGATCAAACCAGTTAAGGAGAATCGAACTGTGGAGATTACTGAGCATCAAAAAGCTATAACCAAGAGATGGTAAGTTACTAAATATTGTTGAAACAGAATTGATATATTGATCAAAGGATTTGAATGAGCATAATATAAATGTGAACATCTGCAATAGAAGTTGTATTGTAATCAGATCACCTATTGTTACAGTTTAACCATTGTAAATAGATAAATCTCTTAACTGAGTGGACTTGAAAGTCTTGTAATGTCATTCAGAATGTACATTTGTTATCCTGTCAATCCCATAGTGAATGATGATAATGGTTAGTGTTAAATCCTCTAACAAGATCACACCTTGCAATGTATTTTGTAACCTTTAATAGGGTTGGGTCTTCACTGACCTCACTTCAGAAGAGTGAACAATTTTTGGGTTACCGGTCCCAGGTGGTTTTTCCCTTAATAGAGTTTTCATGTTAAATCTCTTGTGTTATGTGTTCATTGTGGTGATTGTTGGTTATCATGCTTTACATATTTCATAGTGGATTTGGTTAGTAATCACTATAAGTTATTAACTGGTAATCAATAAAAGCACAGACAGTTTACTATTTTATGTTATCGAGTTGCAGAAGTTTGTCTAAATTGTTTTTGGATATACATTTTGTATTTGGGACTGTGGATAATTGATTCACCCCCCCTCAATTATTCTAACAATTAGTATCAGAGCTACTTGGTTGCTTGGAACAAAGTTTTAAGGACTTTAGCACAAAGATCAAAAAATGTATAAGAGGGAAGTGCCAAAGCTGAACAAGGATAACTTCACAATATGGAAAAGCTGAATGAAGCTGCATGTATATGGAATTGAGAATTATGCCCTCACTCTAATGGAGAATGGCTACCTTGATCCGCCCACTGGACCTTTGACCCTTGATTAGTTAAGAGACAGACATGAGCATAATGTCACTATGATGGAGATTGCTAAGAAAATGTGGGATAAACTTGCTCAAGTTTATAGTGGTGATGAAAATATCAAAAGAGCCAGAGCTGAAAGTTTAAGAGGAAGATTCGATGATATCAAGATGAAGGAAGGTGAAAATATAGTGCAGTATACAAACTAGATAAAGGAAGTTGTTAATGCTATAAGAGGATCTGATGGTGTTATTGAAGAAGATAATGTGGTAAGCAAATTTCTTAGAACCTTATTACCAGTTTATGCAATCAGAATATCTACAATCCATGAAATGAGATCTGCACTTGGTAATACTCTCACTCTTGATAATCTAATTGGTAAAATAACAACATTTGAGCTTAAAAATTATGATAACAATGTTGTACCAACTGTTGAATCTGCTTTCATGACTTCTCTAAAGATTGGTAAGTCTAGTAGTAGACATGATGATAATGATAGCAATACTGACAATGAGCTTGATGAACTTGAATCTCTTATGGCTAGAAGATTACCTAAAGGTAAAGGTAAATATAAGGGTAAATTACCTTTAGCATGTTTTAACTGCAAATAAGTTGGTCATATTGCTGCTAGATGTCCAAACAAGAAGGAAGAGGATAGAAACAAAGACTGATCTAGTGAAGGAAGCTATGGGAGAAGAAATAATAGAAGTTATCGACAATACAATAGAGACAGCCGAGACAATAATGATAAAGGTAAAAAGATATGTTACATTGTTGAGGATGATACTGACACTGATTCAGATGATGATGTAGAAGTTGTATTTGTTGCTATGAAGGATGATTCTGAGGAAGAAGAGAGGTATGTAGAAACAACACTGATTTCTCAAGTAAATAAAAATAATACATGGACCATAGATAGTGGATGTACACATCATATGACTGGTGATGAAGAAAAAATTGATCATCTTGAGAAATACAAGGAAGGATCTGTAAAAATGGGTAATGATACACCCTGTATGGTTAGAGGAAAAGGATCAATGATGATAAATGATAGAATCAAATGTGATAATGCTTATTGGGTAGAAGGACTAAACTATAATTTTCTAAGTGTGGCACAACTGAATAATTTAGGTCACCGAGTTGATTTTGAGAGAAAGAAAGTAAAACTATTTGATGATGGAGGAAGACTTGTTGGAATAGGAGTACAATCAAAAGGTAACTTGTTTTATCTTGATAATGATGATTCTTCTTGCTTAATGATGAAAAATGAGGATGCTTGGTTGTGGCATAAAAGGTTATGTCATGTGAATTTTGATAACATGATTAAGATGAGTAAAAAGAAAAAGGTTAGAGGTCTTCCTTACTTATCCAAGCCTAATCATGTTATGTGTCATGAATGCCAAAAAGGTAAAATGACAAAATCTAGTTTCAAAAGCAAATATTATTCAACAAAGAAGATACTTGAGTTAGTACACACTAACCTATGTGGTCCCATGAGAACTCAAAGTTACTATGGAGACAGATATTTCATTCTTTTTGTTGATGATTACACTAGATTAATGACGGTCATGTTCTTAAAAGAAAAGTCAGAGGCATTTAAGATGTTCAAGTGGTATAAAGAAAAAGTAGAGAAAGAGACTGGTAAAGAATTGAAATGCTTGAGATATGACAGAGGTGGTGAATTTATTTTTGATGAATTTACTAACTTTTTTAATGAGCATGGTATTAAAAGATAGGTTTCTACACCAAGGACACCTCAGTAGAATGGCATTTCTGAAAGAAGGATTAGGTCAATTCTTGACTACGTAAGGACATTGATGATAGTGAAGAATGTAGCTCAAACATACTGGAGATAAGCACACTAACAAAACACCCTATGAGTTATGATTTGGACACAAACCCACTGTAAGTTACTTCATAATTTTTGGAAGTAAATGCTTTATTTTGAAAGATGAAAGAAATGGAAAGTTTTACTCAAAAGGTGATGAAGGGATATTTCTTGGATATTCCACTAAAAGAAAAGCATACAAGTGTCTAAATAGAGTTACTAATAAAATGATTGAAAGTACTAATGTCAGGGTTGATGAGTTTGATGATAAGAATGCAAAAGAAAGCAG
Organism: Chamaecyparis obtusa; assembly: GCA_027943335.1. Classification (NCBI taxonomy): domain Eukaryota; kingdom Viridiplantae; phylum Streptophyta; class Pinopsida; order Cupressales; family Cupressaceae; genus Chamaecyparis; species Chamaecyparis obtusa. Next base: position 370,153 of record BSBK01003024.1, read on the forward strand.
AAAGGAATTGGAAGACTATAGTAGATTCACTTACATTGAACAACCAGAGTATCTACCAAAGCCATAGACTGTAACAACCGGTTAGCAAGAAAACAATGACAAGGAACAGGAAATAGAAACTGACGAGAAGGAAAGACCTATCGAGCATGAAAATGAACCTGCACAGGATGAACAACAGAGAAGAGATCAAGTACTGGCAAGATTTTTTAGAAGACATCATTCTGAGACTCAAATAATTGGAGATAGATAAGCTGGAATGATGACAAGGAGTAAGACGAGACAAGGTACATGTTTAGTTTGTGAATATGAACTGAAGAATGTAAAAGTTGCACTAGAAAATGATGAATGGGTAAATGCAATGAAAGAAGAAATAGAACAGATAGACATGGAATTTAGTACCTAGACCTAAAGATAAGAATGTTATCAGTACTAAATGGATATTCAAAAATAATCTTAATGAAAATGGAGAGGTAACAAGGAACAAAGCTAGATTGGTATGCAAGGGATATGCACAGGAAGAAGGAATAGATTATGGTGAAACTTTGGCACCTATTGATAGATTAGGAGTCAAAATGTTACTTGCTTATGATGCACACAAAAAGTTCAAAGTTTACCAAATGGATGTTAAATCAGCTTTTTTGAATGGGATACTTGAAGAAGAAGTCTACATAGAACAACTAGAAGGGTTCTTTGATCCAGACAAGAAAGATATGTTATGTAGATTACATAAAGCTTTATATGGTTTGAAGCAATCACCTAGAGCATAGTATGAAAGGTTGCATAATTATTTGTTGAGTATTGGATTTGTTAGAACTAGTGAGAATAGCAATCTGTATATGAATGGAGATTCAGATGATATTATCTTGATTGTTGAAATATTTGTGGATGACATAATATTTTGAGGACAAGATCACATCTATAAATCAGTTTCTGATGAGATGAGAAAAGTATTCAAAATGTCTATGTTTGGAGAGATTAAGTTCTTTCTAGGACTATAGGTTATTCAACAGAATGATGGCATATTCATCACACAATCCAAATATATCAAGGAAGTACTAAGAACATTTGGCATGGAAGATGCTAAACTATTTAAAATAGCGATGGTCACAGGCTGCAAACTGACTAAAGAGGATGAAACTATAGAGGTAAACCAGACATTGTACCAATCTATGATTGGTAAATTAATGTATGTAGTGTATAGTAGACTAGATATTTCACATGATGTGGGGATTGTTGCAAGATTTTCTACAAATCCTAGGGAGTCACACATGGTTGCTACAAAGAGAATCTTAAGATACCTGAAGAAAATAGAGGACTATGGATTATGGTATCCTAAGGATGGAAAATTTGAACTCAGAGTCTACATTGACACTGATTGTCCTAGAAATGTGGATGACAAAAAAAGCACAACCAGAAGAGCATTTTTCTTTGGTGAAAGAGTTGTTACATGGACAAGTAAGAAGCAATCTTATATTTCCCAGTCTATAGTTGAAGCAGACTATGTTGTTGTTACTACAAATTGTTTAAATATTGCATATATTAAGCAAGTGGTGGAAGGTATGAATGAGGTAATGATTGAGCCAGTGATTATATATTGTGACAACACTAGTGCTATTAAAATTTCAAAGAATCTAGTGATGCACTAAAAAATAAAGCACATATCCATTAAGTATCACTACTTAAGAGAACAAGTACAGGAGAAGCAAGTGAAGCTAGAATTTGTTACATCTAAAGAGCAACTTGCAGACATATTTACCAAGCCTCTACCAAAGGATACATTTGAATATTGGAGGACTAGACTTGGGGTTCATCCCCTATCTACCAGTCACTAATGTGATCTAGAGGTTGCATCAGCCTAATCTTATTAGAAGATCATACATGTTGATGCAGCATAGTTCACACTTTGGATTTTGTCTAAGGTTGTGAAAAGTTTGAAGAACTAGAATAGATTTGCACAATAGTATACAAAGATGCAGAGAATGCACTGGATAACAGAGAGTTACATGGCTACTACAGAGCTATATATTTTATTTTTTTCTTTGGCATTTTTGTCAAAGGGAGAGAGATCTCAATATGAAATAGAGACAAAGGGAGAGAAAGTTAATGAGAGATTGGAAATTTAGTGATAGCATTGAAGATCAGTTACTAAGAATAGAAGAAGGAATCTGAGAGCTGCAAAGATCATATCTGCAGAAGCTAGTCTGCACTTGCAATGTTGTTAAGTAACGTAGTGATTAAACATATTAAGCTAGGGAGAGCTCATACCGAGCTATATAGCATTTGTTTACAAACTTATAGAATACATGTTTTCTATGTGTATGGTATACTTCATATTGCTTGAGTTGTCATCAATGCCAAAGGGAGAGATTGATGAACTACAACTGATTGAAAATTTGATTGAAGAACTAAAAGTGATTAGAGATCATGGAACACTAAAGTGTTACGTAAGATAATTAAATCAGTTTAATGTTGTCATTGATGTCAACTAGTTTTGACAGTACTTATCATGGTAGTTGCGAATATCTAACACATCTGTAGAAGAGAAGAGAAAGATGAAGACCCGAGATATCTACATTGACGAATATGGATATGACAAATGAGGATAAGGAATAGTCTTGGTAACTTATTGATGAGTCTATGACTTCATATTGTTGACATGATTATGTTATATTAATTTGTTATGGAGATAGAAGCAATTTGTTACAAAGCAGTGTGGTCAGTTAATGAAGCATTTTAGTATACACTGAGTAGTGTAGTGTATACCGAGCATAGTATAAAACGAGCTTGTGTTCACCGACATATTTATTTGTTAATTGAGCATGGACAAAAGAACTAATGATGAGTTTAGCCGATAGAAGTTGATGAGTCATAAAGTGTATGATCATGGAGTGGAAATATAAGGTTTGTTACGAAGATCAATGGCTAACAAAAATTGAAGAAGATCTAAAGGATGGAAACAAAACGTGTTACTGACACATCAACCGAGGAAGGTTTAAGTGGAAAAACCAATGAAGGAGAATAAGCGGTAAAATCTAATGGATGAGAAGAAAATGGTTTACTTGTCTATTTAAGAGACTAAGGTTTCCTTATGAAACTTATGCCGAAAGAAGGAGACTACAGAACTATCACGTGAATAGAGCTTCATGCATGCCTAATCAGACTGGTTAAGGAGAACTGAACTGCGGAGATTATCAAGCGTCAAAAAGCTATAACCAAGAGACAGTAAGTTACTGAATATTGTTGAAACAAAATTGATATATTGATCAGAGGATTTGAGTGAGCATAATATAGATCTAAACTTCTGCAATAGAAGTTGTATTTGTAAGAATTTGCAAATAGCAAATATTGAACCAAGATCAAGAGGTTGAAGAAAAGCACAACAGAGAGAAAATATGAATGTAAGGATGGATTGAATAGATGTAATGAATTAATGATCCTCAATATGATGAAATGATTACATAATAGGCCTCCTTATAAAGGAAAGGCAATATGAGAGAATGATAAGGAGCTGATAAGCTATCACCTAATCACATGTCCACCAAATGTGGATCATCCTCCAATATGCAATAAAGTATGTGCATTGGATTAGGATGATAATGTGATAAGAGCACAAAAGGTGGATCTCACACACAATGAGGTATGTGAAGACAACTATCACACCAAAACTGAAATTCCTCCTACACCATGTGCTTAATAGATGTGCACACTCCTAGGTGTCTCAATCACAAACTACTATGCAATGCATTAACCTAAGTAAGATTAAGTAAAGTGTAATTGGGAATAATTAATTACACCAACACCCCCCCTTAAGTGCAACTTAGGGGAATGCACTTAAACTCACAATGCAAGATGGTTCCTAGCTACTAGGCCATGTTAGGTACCCATGTACAAGATACATGAAATGCATAACTCTCATAAAGTGGAGAAAGAGGGAAAACCTCATGGGAAAAACCCTCCCCCAAAAAGAGAGAAGAAAACAAGATGCATGGATGGAGTGCTCAAGACCCCCCAAGAACTACATACATCATGTATATACAAAGAAGTATCCCCCCATATGAAGGATAGTTGGAGACATGATATCCCCCCCATAATGTAGAAGCTCCCATGTTGATGAAGAGTACCTGCAAACAATAGTTCAACCAATGCTTACAAGAAACATGTCTCCCCTTAGGAAGAAATAGATACATCAAATGATGAAGAAGCCAATCCTTGTGCAAATGAAATAAGGAAGAAGATGTAGGTCTCCATGCATGAATCTCTGAAGACTGAGTAGGAATCTCCAAGCTCAAAGAATCTATCACTTCATGTGACAAATCAAATGAAGAAGGAGAAGAATCAAGTACACTAATCTCCAAAGAAGGGGAAGAAGTGTCCCCATCTATGATGAAGCTATCATCAAGGGAAAGAGAAACCCCCTCATGTATGTCTTCCAAATCTGCATCATGAGAATCAACAAATGTTGAAGATGCATCCAAATAGTCATCACACTTTGCAAGATCTGAAACACTATGAATGTCCTGCTAAATAGTAGAGCCCATGTTTGAAGAAGCAGGAGGTGGAGGAGTAGGAAGATCAACACTTGTCTCAACAACAAAATGATTCAAGTGCCCAAAATTCTCCTCATAATTATCCCTTGGCAAAGGGATGGGTACATCATGAATATCATCATCATTATCAACAAAAGTGGAAAAAGAATACAAGCGTGATGTATGATCAACAAATCCCATAGCTATGACATCTCTAGTCTCCATGTCCCTAATGTAGACATAATCAGGAGTGAACTCAACAATTTTACCTTGTGCCCCATGTGTAATTTGATAAATAGAAAGAAGATTAGTGGTCAAGGATGGTACATAAAGAACATCATTAAATGTCCCCTCTCCCATAGGAATAGAACCTTTCCCACAAACTCTCATGAATGTGTTGTTAGCCATCACAATATTAGGAGAATTACAAGGCTCAAAAGAAGAAAACATATCCATAGAAGATGCCATATGATGTGATGCACCTAAATCAAGAAGCCATTTACCTTGCTCAGGATGTATGGAAGCCATGAGTGCTTGTCCTTTACCTTTATCTTTGGATGATGATGGAGATGTAGAAGCTGCCAAATGTGTAGTAGAAGGAGTAGACACTGATGAGGGAAAATGAATATTGTGTTTCTGAATAATGTGAGTTAGCTCATCAATCTTCTTTTGAAAACACTTATGCTCATCATGTCCTAACTTTTGACAATATGCACATTTATCTCTCTTTCTTCTAGATGATTCTTCTCTTGAAGAGGACTTGGATTCAGTACTTTTTGGTGAAGAAGATTCATTACCTTTGTCATGAGGCTTAGGATCCTTTTTGTGTTTCTTTCCTTTGCCATGAGAAGCCTTTGATGTAGACTCACTTGCAATCAATGCTTGATGTGTGGAAGGCTTCAACTCACCCATGTGTGCTAACTTTGCTTGTTCCCTTGTGAGTTGCACTGCAAATTCATCAAGAGAGGGAAATTTGTATGCACTACCAAGAGCATCCATAGTAGCATAGAATGTAGAAACAAAGATAGAATACTTAGGACCAAGCTTGGAAAGAATAGAAAAGATCAATTGTTCATCCCCTTTAACAATGCCACACGAAGAAAGCTCCAATCTAATAGTATTGAACTTAGAGAAAAAATCTTGAATATTGTCAAAATCCCTAGGATTAAGAGGTATGAGATCATTCTCTAATTTGAATTTTCTCATTCTATCAGGTTTACCAAAGAGTCCTTCCAATGTGATCCAAGCATCATGAGGATGTGTGCAAGATTCAATATGAAAGAGCATGTCACGAGAGATGGATGATCTAAGAGATTCAAGTTCTTTATCCCTTCTATCAAACCATTTTCTCCTTTATACAACACCTATTTGAGGTTCTTGATCCTTCCCAAGAGTCATTCTAAGAAATCCAAGACTCAACAAATGATCATTGAATGAAACTTTCCATTCATGGTAGTTATATGGAGTGGGGATTTTAACCTTTGAATTATCCATATTAACACCAAATGATGACTGATAACTACTGATAACTTCTTCAAATAACTGATGCAAATTAGAAAACTGAAATCCAAGGATTAACCAAGTGTAATTATAGCCCCAAAATAGCCTATTTCTTAAAGTGATATGTCTACCCAAAATCACTCAAATTTGATTGTCGATCTGGAAAGTAGACAAAAAATCATGTACTTTCAAAAAAAAATTCACCTCAAAATGTTACCGTATGTGCCCAAACAAAACCCTGGAAGTTGCAAAAATTAGGAACAGATAGGAATAGTCATCAAAATCTGCAATTTTTGACAAATGTGGCCACCAAAATGCAAAACCAACACCACCAATAGAAAATTCAGGAAATTCTACCCAATTTCAAAAAAAATTGCACCCGATTTGGAGCTCAGATGACCAAGTTATGGCCTCTCAAAGTTGGACTGTAAAATCCAAAATGCAAATGGTGAAGGTAGAAAAATTTCCAAACCAGATGACGTCAGAAAAACATGAGGTTAAATTTGATGGCTAGATGACCATCAAAAAGACCCAATTCTGCCCTGCGGTGACGGCTAGACGGCCGTCAAATTTAAGACAGTGTAAAGATGATGTCAGCAAAAAAATGAGCCTCCTGTGGCGTGTTTGCTGAGGTGTATGTCCATACTATGTCATACGATACACATGTCAGATGTGATGTGGTAGATGTTGATGTGGTAATGTGGCCACATGTCATGTTGTGGTTGGTGGACAAGGCACTGACTATTTCCCACGGGGCACTGATGTGGCCGTAGGGGTGGCTGCTATGTCAGCTTGTGTAGGGTCCGTGTGGCACAGGGTAGAGGCCTCCACATGGATTGGAGCAGAGGGCCACTGTCAGATCTAGGCAGTTGAGTGGTAGTGTGTTTGGCCGCGTGGAGCGGCGGAGCAGAGGAACGATCGAGTGGCGATCTGCGGCAGGGTGGGGGGACCGCTCATGGGAGGAGGCCACTAGGTGGCATTACCAAATGGTGGCGGGGCTTCCAATTGCAAACCACTCAGTGGTGAGAGTTAAGACTGCAGACCATTAGCACTTTGATCGCGTGATGAAGTGCAGTGTGACCACCAGATGTGGAGAGCGGTGTGACCACCGGGAGGTGCCGATGCATGGGGAAGACTATATGGGAAGTGCTCTGCCAAAGGGCTTCAAGCCCCTTTTTTTTTAATAATTTTTTTTTAAAAAAAATACAAGGGTCGTACCTTCCCCACAATTTGTAGAATAATTTAAAAAAATTTAGAAAAATATAGAATTATTAAAAAAAAAAAATTATTTTTTTTGAAAAATCATACCACAGAGGCAGATTGGGCCAATAGTCTGATTTGCAAATTTTTTTTGCCTCAGATTGGACTTTCACCAAATATGGGCGAGTTTATAGTCAATTTTAACCAAAATAGCCTCCCGGATGCAATGGTGAGGTCAGATCTACTCCAAGACGCCTCTATCGCACATTGGTTGCTAGATCTGAGATTTGAACCTTCAAAGCTTGCATCAAGCTCTCTTCAAATCAGCTGATCTAAACACTCCAATGGCTCTGATACCATGTAAGAATTTGCAAATAGCAAATATTGAGCCAAGATCAAGAGGTTGAAGAAAAGCACAAGAGAGAGAAAATATGAATGTAAGGATGGATTGAATAGATCTAATGAATTAATGATCCTCAATATGATGAAATGATTACATAATAGGCCTTCTTATAAAGGAAAGACAATATGAGAGAATGATAAGGAGCTAATAAGTTATCACCTAATCACATGTCCACCAAATGTGGATCATCCTCCAATATGCAATAAAGTATGTGCATTGGATTAGGATGATAATGTGATAAGAGCACAAAAGGTGGATCTCACACACAACAAGGTATGTGAAGACAACTATCACACCAAAAGTGGAATTCCTCCTACACCATGTGCTTAATAGATGTGCACACTCCTAGGTGTCTCAATCACAAACTACTATGCAATGCATTAACCTAAGTAAGATTAAGTAAAGTGTAATTAGGAATAATTAATTACACCAACAGTATTGTAATCAGATCACCTACTGTTACAGTTTAACCATTGTAAATAGATAAATCTCTTAACCGAGTGGACTTGAAAGTCTTGTAATGTCATTCATAGAATGTACATTTGTTATCATATCAACCCCATAGTGAATGTTGGTTGCACGATAACAGTTAGTGTTAAATCCTCTAACAAGGTCACACCTTACAATGTGTTTTGTAACCTTTAATAGGGTCAGGTATTCACTGACCTCACTTCAGAAGAGTGAACAATTTTTGGGTTGCCGGTCCCAAGTGGTTTTTCCCTTAACAGGGTTTCCACATTAAATCTCTTGTGTTATGTGTTCATTGTGGTGATTGTTGGTTATCATACTTTACATATTGCATATTTGATTTGGTTGGTAATCACTATAAGTTATTAACTGGTAATCGGTAAAAGCATAGGCAGTTTACTATTTTATGTTACCCAGTTGCAAAAGTTTGTTTAAATTGTTTTTGGATATATATTTTGTATTTGGGAGTATGGATAACTGATTCACCACCCTCTCATTTATTCTAACATACCCCAGAAAGCCCACATATAGTTAGAGTTGATCAACTAGTCTCCTTAAGTGATAATGCTGAGGAACAAGACAAGTCGACAATCACACCAAAGCTTACATTTATCGAGGAGATAAGAAAAGAGAAAGCATAATAGTCTACATTGGTAATAGTGAGGCCTCATGTGGAGGAGAAGGAAATGGAAAATATGGAGAAAGAGAAAGATCAAGACACTCAAGAGCCTAAGAAACAAGAGGAAATAAAATCTCTTATACAGATGTTGAGTGGAACTACACCTAGGAAGAAGTCACAAAAGAAGAAGGAGAAATCTCTTGCCACACAGGTGACACTTGAAGAAGTTATTATGATTCCTAAGTGGGACACTGATAACTAAACCTATGAACAAATGAAAATATTGAAAGACCTATTGAAGAAGAAGAGAAAAAAGGAAGAGATGATAAGGGAACATCAACAAAAGTAGGTACTTCATGAGATAAAAGGTATTTTCATATTTTCTTTTGAGATGAATGATGTAAATTAATGTGAACCTATTTTGGAGCAGCTTATCCATATTGTCAAGAAAGTGACTGATGATAACACCGAGGCTAATGAAAATTTGTTATAGTGGTCAGAAAGGAAGTTTGAGACCAAAGTACTCAATAAGGTCTTGGAAGACATTGCAGTAAAATGGGTAGAACTCTCTACCTTAGTAACAAATTTAGAAGAAGTTAAACAAACTACACATTCTTTGTACAAGAAGCTATGCAATGTAGAAGAATTTACAAAAGGATAACTAGGATCTGATAGAAAAACTACAGTTAGATCTAAAGTCTACAAGTCACTCACTGAGCATGGATGCAAGTTCCAGCTCTATGTATTTTACCAAATTATTACATGCCCAAGGTAGATTAGCCAATTTGGTGGCTAGTGATTGTAAAATAAGGGAAAGACTACTCTCTATCCAAACAATATTAACACCACATCTTGAGGCTATGGAAAGGGAGTTAGTCATGACAAAGGAGTTAGTTCAGAAGGATCCTAATCTTTCTATTATCAAGAGCCTTGTCGAGCTAGCTATTGAGCTAGAAGAGAAGTCTGATGTTTTGAAGTTTGTAAGGTTTGGTTGGGACAATGCATTAGGGATGGTCATGCAGCTTCACAAACCATTCCTAGACAAATATTTCAAGACCCCCACACCCCAAGAACATCAAGTGACAAAAACAAGGGGGAAACAACATGACATGATAAAATCATAAGGGGAAATAACATGAAATGGATATGAATATGAAATATTAGATATATATCAGATATCAAAAAGTAGAAAGAAGATAGTGACACAGTGGAAAAATGGTATGACATACTAGTTTTGCAAATGTATGTATATTTGATTGTATGTCAAATAAGAAGTCTTATGTATATATGTAAAAAAATTTGAAGACCGAGTTAAGTCTTAGGGGAAGTATTCTATAGAAGGATTTTTAGTACTAAGTACTCTTGTAAATGTAATGAAAATGTCATAACAAAGTGTTTTTGCCACTAATGTCAAAGGGGGAGATTATTGATCCCTAAGTTTTGTTGTCTATTAGTGTCTTACACTTAGTCATTTTCTAGGCAATGTTGGTCAGTCATCATGTATAGGCCAAGTCATGTATATTGTACATTCACCAAACAATAGTTACTATTGATTAAGATAGTGGTCACCGAGTACTTCAATGTTAACCTAGTCATTTTATGCCGAGTTATGTAAAGATGACAATACCGAGCAACATGATATGAAGAACAGTAAATCCTGAGTGCTAGAGATATCAAATGCTAAGTAAGGCATATTTGATAGATGTGTTTTTTATGGCACAAACACTTAGGTAAACCATTTTGGATGACATCTATATTATGTTTATTATTTTTTGAGGAAATCATGGAGATTATTATGCTTAATAATTGTAATCATTAATCCCTATGTAATTAATGGAACCAATCAGAATTAGGGAAAGGTTAAAAAAAAAGTAGACAATCCAAATCGTAGATCTCAAATCAGGGAGGTGATTAATTATTTATATAAGATGAGATTTGAACCCTAAAACATATCATGAGAAGAGCATGAGTATGAAGGAGATCTCATACTTGTAGAGCAACAAAGTGTTTTGACTAGTAGAAAAGGAGTTCAGTGACTAAGCAGAGTAGTGAAGGATAGAACATAGACATATTTGATGGAGGATATCAAATCTATATTGTAAGGAGAAGATCTGTAATCAGCTTCACGATGCAAACAGAAGGATCAGGTACTGAGACATTCTAACCGATGAATTAGGGTAAATATCTTAACATAGTGGTTTTAACAAACCTTAGTAAATCTCTTAATCTAGTGCTTACTTAGTTGTAAGTTTTAAATCCTTTTGCAAGGTAGATTGTATAAGTCTCAAATATCTTAACAAGGCATACCCTTCATACAGTAGATAATCTTTTATGATCAAACTTGTATTCCTAACAGGAAAACTTTAATATTGTAGTAGTGAAGATTTGTGGGTATCATCCCCACCCTAGTTTTACCTTTCAAGGGTTTTTGGGTAACCAAAATCATTGTGTTATGTTTATTTTCATGGATGATGAATAGGATATTAGATTTGTTATAGTGTTAAGTTTTGATGCTTATGCTATGCAAGTTAGTTTTTGTCAAAATATATAAACTGGTTGATATCTGATTCAGCCCCCCCCCCCCCCCCAAACCCCAGTATTTCAATTTCCCTAATAGATTTCCTACAAGTGACACCATTCCATAGCCCTAGAAACTTATCAATAAGAGGCTCAATATATACATTCATATCTTTAACTTGGTACTTACCTAGTTGAATGAATAACAACATTACATAATTATTGTGGCCATTTTACTATAAGATTTATAATTACATGGAGATAAATGTTTAAAGATTAATTAAATGCAACAATCATTTCCAACATAACATTCTCCCTCTTTATTGACATCCATGGAGGAATTTTATTGTTGATGACAAAAATAGGCCACACAGAGTAAACAAATATCAGCTCTCCAAATGGATTGACACCGCCCGCTGCCAATGAAACCTTGAGATTTTGAGGTTCTTATTTAAAGTGTGGCCACTTTTCCTCTATGTCTATAAATTCCAAACCATCCATAGGAATTAAAATAATGTCATCTTGACTTCTAATGTGTGCATGCTAATCCATAAATTGTGCCAAGCTACTAAACCTGAATAATCTTTACAAACATAGAATAATGGGGATGTAATGAAGAACCTTGCAAGACACCTTTTTTGTTATTTGATCTATTCAATATCTACTCGTATGACATTCAATGCATTCTATTGCAAATTCATGTTCTTTATGATAAATAATATGATCATTGGGACAAGCATCTATTTCTTGATAATCCATTCCAATATCTTTTAGAGTGGAACATCATTCTCAGTACGAGTGATGGAGAATATTCAATGGTGGTAACAAAAACTCACCTATCAATCTACAAAAAAAAATATTTGTTAATATCAACAATATTTATGCTACATGTTTCACCCTTTATTGACTATAATGACATATATGACATACCTTAGTATACATGACATTGTTATGTTAAATAAACCATTCATAACCTTCAAGGTCACCAACAACAATAAAAAAGAGAGAAGAGTTGTTTGGAAGCCTTTGTAAAGGGTCATGTCTGCCTTCTCAGGTAGAGATATATCATGGATGACATCAAGATCATCTTGATCATCATCATCAGCTACACTAGTACCAAATGTGTCATGGATCAATGTATTAGTACCATCATCTTCAAATGTGTTATCCGATGCATAATCATCATCTTTCATGGGATCATAATCTTCAGCTTCAATATTTGCACCTCCATGATCCTCCACTTCCAAAACCATATTCTTCATATTCTCACCTCCAAGGCCCATATCATATACTACCTTGGGGAGGTCAACCTATATAAAAATGATGAACACAAATAAACCATGATCATGATCTCACCATCAAGTATATTTCACATGTATATTAATTTTTAAAATAATATAATGAAAAACTTACCAATGGATGATAATAAGAACCCCCTTCAATCTGACTATTCTCCATACAATGTCTCTTAGTTGTTTTAATTAGCATTCTTCTAGTGTTTAAGCCCTTACAAATTTTGCAAGAACAATAACATTTTCCATCGCCTTTTCTTTTGAAGTTAGACCACAATCAAGCGATTATCTCCCCATTTTGTTCTTCACTTAGATTATCTGACATGATTCTTCTACACAAAAAAAATTGGGCTATGGAAACTTTGATCTATAACCTTCACAAACTAAGAAAAGTGATACCGAAAGTACACAAATGTTCGTAGACCTAATTATATATAGAAATTGAAAAATTAGTTATGGAATGATGTTTTAGTATAGTATAACAAATTAAAATACTTATGCTATTGTAGTCTTCCACCTCAAACTTAGTCCTATTTTGGAAAGAAAGAAAGATATTCAGATAATATACTAGTTTTTAAATCAAAATAAAATATCATATGTATTATAAACACAATATAAGAAGTGCATCATGGATTAACAAAACCATTGGCTCTTTGTCCAATGTCTTCCAACCTAAATTCCTTCACAAAAGCAAAGATTCACCAAATTCCTTAACTTTAATTCTTCCATTCCCTTCTATTTGTAGGAACCACAACCAATTGACTGGGAGTACTACAAAAATAGGGTAGGTTCACATATAGTTGACATGTACAAAGAAATTTATGATAGTAAGTTCTATTTTTTGAAATACCTTAATGTTGATGTCATTTATCAATTTCTACTTGCAGAAGTATATTTTTCTGCATAGTCTTTTGCACTATAGGCACTATAGGAAATCCACCATAGTATTTCACACTATAGGAAATCAAAACAAATGCTATCAAGATCTCTACAGTAGTCTTTAAGTGATTAAAAGGTTTAGTCTACCTTCCTTCTATTAAATAATTTCCTTCATAATTGTTTCATTTAGGGGACAAATCATAAATGGTAGTTGGATGATTGTCTTATGTTTCTCTAGGTTTTTCCATGTGTCTAAAGTGTATGGTGTTGAACTATCATACTAGAGTGGACACATGCACCCCCATGTGTTTATTATGTATGTTTCAAAGTAGCATTGTTAGATTAGATTATGTTGTTGATGAAGCCTTATGTTGTTATGTATAGGTCATTTCACCATTTCTTGTAGAGTAATATCTTCTTTATGTTGAGTAGATCTAGGGGTGTCATAAGAGAAAGAAATTTGCACCATTTTAGATTTGTGTCCTTATATAAGACTTAGTGACATCAATGTAGAAAATGAGATTGATTCTAAAGGAGGCGTGATCTAGTACTACACATATAATGAAAGATGTGAGTAGATATATGTACAAACTAGATATCTTACAAAGTTTAATATAGACAATGGAACCTTTTTAGAGAAGGCATGTTGTCATCAATCAATATAGACATCTTAGAGAAGCCTCGTTATCATCAATCATAGGCATTTTAGAGGTAACTTGGGAAATTCAACCAAAAAGAACCTTTAGAGGAGGCTATTTTTCTTTTTAAATGTCTAGCAACTTAGAGGTAACTTAGGAAATTCAGCACAAAAGAAGACTTTAAAATACTTAACGTTTGAGACAACAAAATCTCATGTCCATAGTTTGAAAACAAGTAGTGTGGAATTGATAAGCCAATGGTTGTGATTAAGGGAGACATATATCTAGCATGATGAAGTAGGACCTCAACATGGATAAATTTAGCGTGCTTTCAGAAGGAAACCTCCTAATAGAATATTCTACCCAAAATATAATATTTATCCAACAATAAGCATTACCCAACTCTAGAACATGCAGTGCAACATCAAGAAATGAAATAAAAGACATACCTTGTGGAATATTTTGGAAACAAGCTTCCAAGGATGGTTGTATAGGGGTGCAATTATTTATCACTATCAAATCTTCAAGCACCAACAACTCTAAAGGGAAGGAATATTGATGCCATTTAAAAAGAAGTATAAAATGTTTGTATGCTTGAAAATAAATAATACTTCAATAAATACAAACAAAAACATATAAGTCATATTTTTGTGGAATAGAATGACATTGTCAATGATGCATACTAACTCTAGAACATGCAATGCAACATCAAGTGATGCAACAAAAAACATACCTTGTGGAATATTTTGGGAACAAACTTCCAAGGATGGTTGGATGGGGGTACAATTGTTTGCCACTATAAAATCTTCAAGTTGAGCACCAACAACTCTGAAGGAAAGAAAGATTGAGGCCATTTAAAAATAATTACAAAATGTTTGCAGTCTTGAAAATAAATAATACTTCAATAAATACAAATAAAAATATATAAGTACTATTTTTGTGGAGCAAAATTACATCAGCAATGATGCATACCAACTCCAAAACATGGAGTGTAACATTTGGTTCTCAATTTAATGGACTTTGGATGGTAGCTTTTCTTTGTGATCTATATTTTTCATTGTTAGAAAGTAAAGTCTACCAAGATAACTGAGAGGGGGGGGTGAATCAATTATCAGATAATTATAACCTTTATCAACTTCAACAACATTTAACCATGTAAGCAATGTAATTACCAACCATAGAAAGATATTCATACACAATGACACAATAACATAAGATATGTTGACTAGGGAACCTCTTGATCAAAGAGTAAACCCCGGTGGGAATGATGCCCACAAAAGATGCACTAATATGAATATTCCTTGTGAAAGGATGGAATCTGTTAGGAGTCTTATGAAATACATTCAGTACATATGAATCCCTATTAGGAGATTTTGAATCCCTATTAAAAGATTCTAACCCTGTTAGGAGTTATGGAAGACAGAAGGACCCACTACCCAAACAGCTTCAGGGTAAGATCACTAAACTCACTATCTAAATAATCTTAACATTATTCAGCAGAATAACATGAAATATGTTACCTTTTTACTATGCCAAACTGCACTCACTGCTACACCAGATCTCAATTCCAGATCTTTGTACTTCGCATGTCTTCCTTCACAATTTCACTTTCACAACTTCATTAGCTCTTTTCTTCACTTCATGCTTACATTTGCATTCAACCATACCATGCTCACACTTCTTTCACATTGCTACTTCTTCTTCTTACAATAAAGAAAAACATTCCTTCCTTTATACCACACTCAAATAATTACGAATGATTTAGCACACAAATACAAAATAAAAGTTTCCACGTGCTACATCAAAATTACACAAAATTGTCAGCTTCCAGATGTAATAACTCTTCACTTGTGTGACCTCAAAGTTTTTTCTATGAACCACATCACTATCAATGTGTCTCAACCTTCCCTTTAACTGTGCAAAACTAGATTCCATTCCGATTAGGAGGCATCATCCGATTTCCACAAACCGCTACTCAGGAACACTACCTGAATACTACTTCCACCAAAATGCTCATAACTTCTATGAATAAATGAATTTTTGTCTGCACTCTTAACCATAGACAAATAAAATATCAAAGAATATAACCTCAACATTGCATAGCTGTATCCATAATATCCCACGTGTGCTAATAAAAACATTGTCTACTCTGTTAGTCTCCAGAAGATCACTGTGTTGACATCAATGACAATCATAGTCATGAATGCAACAACAACTGCTACAGAATGACTGCCAACATGTAGCATTCATTCCTAACAATCTCCCCCATTGGCATTGATGGAAACATAGATGAAAAACATCCAATATTCCAAAAATCCAATACTATTGCTCTGACAAACATTTCAAATCTTGCTTCGTTATCCTATTCAATTCTCTCCAATAGATGGTACATGTGGTTTTTCATGTACACGTCTCCTTATTGACATGAATGACAAAAATTTCATCACTATGTCAACAACAACTTAATGTCAATAGACACTATTTAGAAAATACATTCACAAGAGTCCTCATGACTCAGCTCACATACTCCCCCATAGAGGAAGTACCAACATCCAATCCAGAAGATAGGGCTCATATAACACTGGATGAATGCAACCAACTGCATCATTACTCAAAAGTAGGTTGGGGCATAACCCCAAGCATACCTCTCAGATACTCAAATGTATCCTTAGGCAAAGGCTTTGTAAATATGTCTGCTATCTATTCCTTTGTGCTTATGTACTCCAGTCTGAGTTCTTTTTCAGCAACTTTCTCTCTTACAACATGATACTTGATCTCTATATGCTTAGTCTTAGAATGTAAAACAAGATTCTTAGACATACTAACTGTACTATTTTTGTCACAATGTATGACAACAGGCTCAACAAACCTAATTCCAATATCCTTCAGCATCTGCTTCATCCAAATTATTTTGTTACAATTGTTTGCTACTGCTACATACTCTGCTTCTGCTGTACTTTGTGAAATACAATTCTACTTCTTGCTTAGCCAAGAAACTAATCTTCCTCCAAGAAAAAAGGCTCCACCACTGGTGCTTTTCTTGTCCTCAACACTACCTCCCCAATCAGTATCTATATATGCACATAGGGTAAAATCATCATATTTTTCATACCACAATCCATTGTCCATTGTAGCTCTTAAATATCTCAATATCCTCTTTACTACTGCATAATGTGACTCTCTAGGTTCAGCTTGAAATATTGCTACCATTCCAACTGAATGTTGTATATTTGGTCTAGTATGTGTTAAGTACTACAATCCTCCAATCATGGATCTATATTTCTTCTACTCAACTACTGGTGTTTCATCTTTGCTAGATAGTTTATGTCCTGTAACCATAGGTGTTCCAACTGGTTTACAGTTCTCCATTCTAAATCTTTTCAGCAAATCATTCAAGTACTTTTTCTGACATACAAAGATACCACCACTGTTCTATGTTATCTATAATCCCAAAAAGTATTTCATCTCACCATCATACTCATTTCAAATTCAGTCTTCATTTCATCAGCAAATTTGTCACTAGCTTCATCTTCTCCTCCAAAGATAATGTCATCAACAAAAATAACTATAATCAGTAAACCATTTTCAATTTCTTTTGTATACAGATTGGTACCAACTGTTCCTTTAGTAAATCCCAATTTCAAAAAATACTTATCCAGTCTAGCATACCAAGTTCTAGGTGCTTGCTTTAATCCATATAATGCTTTCTTTAGTTTGCATACCATATCTCCTTCTTGAGTCAAAGGAAAACCTTCAGGCTGCTCAATGTAGACTTCTTCTTCCAATTCTCCATTCAGAAATGCTGAATTCACATCCATCTAATACACTTTGAATTTTTTAAAAGATGCATAGGCCAAGAACATTCTTACTACAATTCTTGCCACAGGTGAAAAATTTTCTTCATAGTCAATTCCTTCTTGCTGTGAGTATCCTTTACAAACTAATCTTGCTTTGTTTCTTACTACTTCTCCTTGTTCATTCATCTTGTTTCTGAATACCCATTTAGTTCCAATCACATTCTTATCTTTAGGTCTGGGGACCAATTCCCATATTTTGTTCTTTTCAATTTGATCTAGTTCTTCTTTCATAGCATTAATCCAATGTTCATCTTCACAAGCTTCGCTAGTAGATTTAGGTTCAATTTGAGAAATCAAACATAAATGTACCTTATTCTGAGTTAGAACTCCTCTATCCAAACTTCCAATAACTTGTTCAATAGGATGATGTCTTGATATATACCTGTTTGGTGTCATAGTTACAGATCTTGCTTCAACTATAGATTCTTCTCTAGATTCTTCTTTGGTTTCTTCTATAGGACTCTCATTCAATAATTCACTATCAGTCTCATAGAATAATTTAGTAGTTTCAATGTTAGGCTGAGGATGAGCTTCTTCATTAGATTCATAGTCTAGCATTCTTTCCTGAATTTTAAACTTCTCATCAACTTTAACATTTGTGCTTTCAACAATAGTTTTAGTTCTCTTATTGTAACCTCTATATGCTTTTCTCTTCAAAGAATATCCAAGAAAAATACCTTCATCACTTCTAGGATCAAAATTTCCAATATCATCATCTCTCTTTATATAACATTTTTTTCCAAAAATTCTAAAGTACTTAACTGAGGGTGCATGTCCAAACCATAATTCATAAGGTGTCTTGTCTATGTCTGCTCTGATTTGTACTCTGTTCATTGTATATACTGCTATATTCACTACTTCTCTCCAAAATGTCTTCGCCAAATCATTCTCAAATAACATAGCTCTTGCTGCTTTAGTCACTGACCTTCTTCTTCTTTCTGTAATACCATTTTGTTTAGGTGTTCTAGGGGCTTAAAACTATCTCTTAATACCATTCACTTCACAAAAAGTGTTAAACTCTCTAGAAGTAAATTCTCCACCTCTATCAGTTCTCAAACATTTAATCTTCATTCTAGATTCATTATCAACTTTATTCTTAATGATCTTAAACTTATCAAATGCTTCAGATTTTTCTTTCAGAAATGCAATCCACATCATTCTTGTAAAATCATCAACAAGAATCATAAAATACCTTTCTCCATAGAATCCTCTAGTCCTGGTAGGACCGCTTAAGTCTGTATGAACAATCTCTAACTTCTCTGCTGATGTGAACTTCTTACTAGGAAATGAACTTCTCTTTTGCTTAGCCATCACACATTCTTTGCAAATCATGTTAGTAGGCTTCATAATTTTAGGCAAATCTCTTACTGCAAGTGTAGTACTTACTTTCACAATGTTATCAAAGTTTATATGACAAAACCTTCTATGCCACAACCAACTGTCATCAATTTTAGTAATCAAGCATGTCATCTCAGTAGGATTCAACTAAAATACATTACCTCTGGTTCTAGATCCAGTTCCAATTAGATTTCCATCTTTATCCTTTATCACACAAGTCTTCTCAGTAAACGAAACTTGATATCCCTTATCTACTAATTTTCCAACACTCAAAAGATTATGTTTCAATCCATCAACAAAGTAAACATCATAAGTATTAGTCTTTCCATCAAGAGTAATAGATCCTATACCTTTAATAAAATAAGGTGCATTGTTACCAACTCTAACAATTCCTCCATCATAGTTGTTAAACTTTATGAACTTCTACATGTCACCAGTCATATGATGTGAGCAACCATTGTCTATAATCTAATCAGATTTCTTTTCAACTTGGGAAACTAATGTTTTTTCTTCCTTAACATCAGATTTAGAATTCTCTTCTTTAATTGCTACAAATCCTATTTCATCATTAATCTCAGTATCACTTTCACTCAAAGTTCTTTCTATACTAGCTTCAAGATCTTCATCATTAGCATAATAACATTCCTTAGATCTTCTAAGCTTAAAATTATTTCTATACTTCTTAACTCTCTTAGGACACTTAGATACAAAATGATCATATTCTTGACAAGTCCAACATTTAAAAATTTTCTTACCATCTGGTTCTTTTTCACAAGCAAGGCAATACCTTCTTCAATCTTCTTATCTTCTTCATTTCTAGATTTTCTGCTACTGGCATAATCTCCACTCACACTGGTACTTCTTGAAAAATTAGGATGAATATTAAGAGCACTGAATGTTGTCTCCATTCTAGGTAAGTCTCTTGATACCCTCAAGTTCATTTTTGCTGCTCCCAATCTTCCAACAAGAGTCTCTCTTGTAAAGTTTGTAGTACAAGGTATAACTTGTTCAATCATCTATGTTGTCTACTTAAATATAGGAGTCAATGTCCTTAGAATTTTCCAAATCACTTCATTCTATGTCTTTTTTCCTCCACAATCATTTATTCTTGCAACAATTTCTGACATTCTGCCAATATAGCTTCTAACATATTCGTCTTCCATGATTCTTATATCTTCAAATGCACATATCCAATTATGTAATCTAGCTCTCTTAGCATGTTCATCACCTTCAAAAGTAGAGTGTAAAGCTTTCCAAATTTCATGGGCTTTTGTTAGACATTTTACCTGACTGTATTCATTCTTCGGAAGTGCTGTCAAAAGTGCTTCTCTTGCAAGTATGTTACACATGAATAGATCTAGCTCATCTTTAGATCCTGTCTCAAGATTATCTTCTCCAATGATAGTCTTCTCATTCTTTGTAATTATGTGTGAGTGATTTACACCTTCATGAAATAACAAGATTAACTAAGAACAACAAGAATTAGAGAAAAATAATCTAACAAATGCACAATTAATCTAAATATCTCATGGTTCTCTAAATTGAAGTAGTAAGTGAGGCTCTCAGCTGCAAATCCTCACTAGTGACACTCTAATTATGAGAATTGAACTAAGAATGATATGCAAACTAGATCTAATTATCAAATTCTAGCTCTATTTGATAAGAAATCTATAAAATGATCAACAATTGAAGCTAATTATCAATGGAAATGCTAAGTGAGTGATGTGGATGCAAATTGCAAGAGCTTTGCTGCAATTCAAAGATATGGAGTGGATGAATAATGCCTCAAAATGCCTTCTATTTATAAGATTTTCCCAAAGGTAAGGGGTAGAGTGAGATAACCATGGTTATGCTTGGGTAAGGTCAATTGGCTTTGCTTTGTCCCTAAATTGGGGGACAAACATTTAAATGGTTTCAAAAGGTTGGACCATTTCAACAAAAGTGAGTGATTTGTGTCCATTTTGTCTCCTTTTCTGCTTTGTTGAGGGAAATTAAATATTTATTAAATAATTAAAGTAATTAAATTTAGCCATGAAGGGTAAGAGGTTCATTTTGATTTTTCATTTCAACAACTATGTCATTAATTGAATTTAATCAATTTCTTAGTGTTTTCCCCTTTTCAAGCTTTATTTAATCATTTAATCATTTAATTGAATTTTCCTTTGATTTGAATTGCCTTTGTTCCATTTATTGATTTTTCATGCTATTTGATGATTTGATGCACCTTTTGATTGATTTAAGCCTTTGCCAATTTTTTTGTGTCTACAAGTGCCCCTCTTTGAGTCGATGTGCGAAGAACACCGATTCAAAGATTCTCTTAGTATGATGATCTAATTCAGGTCCTGGTTCTGATATGCCTTTGATCATTCTGATTGATGTACTTCCTGATGACGATGATGTGCCTCTGATATGATATGGGTCCTGGGTTCACTGATAAAGGTCCTGGGTTTACTGATAAAGGTCCTGGGTTGATTGATTGCTGATATGTTGATAGGTTTGATATGATGACAGATTTGATGTGAAATTGATATGCAATTGATTTGCCTCCTGATATGATAACGATATGATATGATACTGATATCTTGATATGATACGATATGATATGATATGCCCCACTGATAACTATTTTTTTGATGTGATGCCCATTTGATACTCTGATGCCCCCTCAGAAATAAAACATATTAATTCCTTGATTTGAACGATTTTGAGTAGTTGGTCCAATATATTTTGATTTCTGATACCGTTTGAAAGAAACAATCAAGTTTGATTCATGCCCCGATTAATGAAAATGTCCTATAATAGGTCCAAAGTGCATTTTTAAGTGTTTATTAGGACCAATTTCACCTTAAATAGGGTAAAACCCCTCATTTTACTATTCATTTGCACCGTTCCCTCTTGAGATTTGAGCTCTGATTTTAGCCTTTTTTACACGATGGTGG
This sequence comes from Chamaecyparis obtusa, assembly GCA_027943335.1. NCBI lineage: Eukaryota > Viridiplantae > Streptophyta > Pinopsida > Cupressales > Cupressaceae > Chamaecyparis > Chamaecyparis obtusa. Next base: position 392,329 of record BSBK01003024.1, read on the forward strand.
TCCCACATCGCGAGCATCGATTTGAGAGAGCACGCCGGTTCAGTCAGAGAGTGACTGATGGTCCTCCAGTATGTCATTCAAATTTTCCTCATGTCTTTAAAGTTGCATTTATGACCTCATTTAATGCATTTAAAAATTTTGATTCTGCGTTTGTGAAAAGAAATGTCACCTCCGTGCTTTTTAATTTCACCTGAAAATTTAAAATGTCACCTTTGGTAAATTTGATGTCGCCTTCCTTAAGTTTTCTCACGCATTTAGAAAATCATTTGTCGCCTAAGGATAATTTAATATCGCTTAGGGTTTTAATCATTTTAATTGTGTATCGCGTGATAATAAAATGTCGCCTGCGGAAAATATGATACCGCTTCCATGAAATTAAGTCACGCGGATGAATAAAATCACACGTATGGAGAAAGAGATGTCACCTCTAGTAAAAGAAATGACGCTGGAAAGAAAAGTCGCATAAGTAAAAATTTTATTTGAGACTTTTCTAGGACGTCTGATTGCTCGATTGCGTCAACTTGATGGATATCGATCACGTCAATGAATTCAATCGAATGTTCAGTTAGGGTGTTCCCTTTGTTTGATTTCAACAACGAATTAGGACATAGGTAACTATAATATCGAAGAATAAGGTAAATCAATCTTCATCACAAATGGTAGGTCATGGATCTAATTGTCCATTCATTTTATGCTCAAATTCTTAGAGACATAAAACTAGGATCATCCTTCCTCAATGCTTAGAGTTAGGATTGGTAGGTCTGATAGGTATATTTAAATTGATGACTATGATTGATTGTTTGATTTCCTAATAGTAAGTTACTCATGTGATTCCATTGTTTTGATTAAATAGGAGGATGTCCCTGTTCTATACCTTCGGACTGTACCACACTGGGTGATGGAGCTTAGGGAGCAGTTGACTGACATCGAGAGGTGAGTGATTAGGTGCTGCGGTTTATTATGTGTATTAGAGCTTCCTCGGTTCCAGATGAACCGAGGTTTGATTACCGCTGTCGTAGAGCGTTGGCACTCTGAGACAAACATGTTTTGGCTACCACAGGGCGAGATGATGATTACACCTGAGGATGTTTATAGATTGCTACAGATCCTGACTCATGGAGAGATAGCATATTATGATGCAGTCTATGATGGGACATATTGTCGATGAGTATTTGGAGATCTGTCTATAGGTGATGATTGCATCCTATGGCCTTAGTTTGCCTCATTTCCTATTTTACCAGCATTATTAGGTGCTATCATTGGTGGTGTATTATTACCTGATCGGCGAGGTCGCGGATTTTCAGTGGGATGGGGCAGGATTATCGAGGATTTGCTACATCAGCCTCGATGCTTTGACTGGGGATCATGTGTGCTGGCACAACTTTATCATGATCTTCATGAGGTAGTTTATAGGAGATCAGCTTCGTTATCTACTGGGATTCATATTTTGCAGCTGTGGATATGGGAGCACTTACCAGTCAGTCATCCTATATCAGATCGAGATCATCCTTTAGGATATCCTTTTGCATGGTAGTATACTGGTATGGTGACACAGCATCACTTGGGTCATTTGGAGTATTGGCGACATCAGATTGATGACATGGATGAGGTCTATTGGAGACCATATGTCGAGGTCAAGGATTGGAGAGAGGATAGCTTGGAGTTACCATATATGTTTGCTCCTCGATGGATGATCGGTAGGATCGACTCTGTTCTTGAGAGATTCTTGGCAGGTAGAGTGCTACGGTAGTTTGGGCAGATTCAGCCTATGCCTCAGGGATCTACAGTATATGCTCGTTCTAGTGCAGAGCATGCTACTTGGGGTCACATGCCTTCATACGATGACGCTATTGAGTAGATATCACTACTGGGTTATATGGATTGGGATATGAGGTTACACATCAGAGATGTAAGAGTCACTCAGGAGTATCTAGCTTGGTTGATGGAGCATCCGATGCCTTGATTTACAGACCCTGCAGAGCCAGTGCCTGGGCGAGATGATGATGGTGATGATGTTGGTGGTGGGAGGAGACACAGAGGTAGACCACAAGGTAGGGTAGTGATTAGACTCAGAGGATGAGTGAGAGATGTACATATACAGGCACCACCTCCTCCTCCTCCTCATCCTATAGTAGCACAGAGATAGAGGATAGATCGTCAGGATCATGTGAGGGCTGCTAGACAGGATCCAGGTGCAGGATAGGATACATAGCAGGATTACAGCAGGCTACCGTGGATGGTTAGGATACAGGTGCACAGCAGATGCCAGCAGCTTTTTCCTGTGATCGAGGAAAAGCTCCTATAGATACAGGTGATCCTCAGAGTACCTATGAGGTTGGGGAGAGTTCTAGTACTACCCAGCTACGAGTAGATGTGGGAGCATTACGGATAGAGGTATCACAGATGTCATCTATGATTCAACAGTTAGTATCAAGTTTGGCTCCATTGGTTCCTCTCCTTGTTGCTATGGTTGGTCAGACGCCTCCTCAGCCGCCTCAGCAGCCTCCATCACAGCCTCCTCCACAGCCTCCTCCAGGACCTCCTCCCAGTGGTGATGAGAGTTGAGCTATGAGTGCTCTTATTTATCATTTGTGTACTGATGCTGAGATACTTGATGTTGTACCATAGTCTTGTGACCTTGGTGTCACCTTTCCAGTTGTACTTTGATACTTATTTGACATTGATGCCCTTGTTGATGGGCGATTATAGAGTTGATTTGTGATATCATTGTTATACTTGATGCATTGAGTTGTGAGTAGACGTGTGATATGAGGACATTTATGATCTTTCCTGATTTTACTTGATGATATATGAGATTTCCTTTAGATGCTGCTATATGTGTTTGTCTAATGCATTTGTTTTTGGATGGATGTGTCTATGGATGCAACGTATCTTATGTATGATATAGATAGATGGATGCATTTCTTTCTCCATGTATGGATGCAATTTTGATATGTTATTTCTCATGTATGCAATCTGTATGTATGCACATGTAAATGATTATTTCCTTCTTTTTCTTGACAATATATCTATGTAATGATTAATGATATGGAATGAATGCAAAAAGTATAATCTCATTTTTTTTATTGTAGAAAAGATGATATTGAAGTGATGTTGTCCTTGCTGAGTTAACCCTGGTGATAATGTTATGTACCCCCTTTTTGATGCGAAATAAAACCCTTGGGAAAAATGCATGTGCAATTAATCTAACATGAGAATGCATTTAACCTTTTATATGAATGCAGCTAAGTGTCACTAGCTTTTAGCAAATAAATGCCTTGAGGATATATTTTCATCATTGAGCACTTGGGATCGGAAAGTCGATACAATCACCATTGCCCACTGACATGATGATATGAATATCACTTTTTTTTTGCTCATATGGTAACCTTCGTTTTGCTTTCCCATCGGTCTCGTCGATACGACTATCACTGATTACAAACAATCATGAGAGTATGAATACCGATTTTGTTAGATTCTATGTTGCAAGTGGATTTTGTCATTTAGATATGAAGAATCTAAATATCCAAGGTATCCGGTTGCGTAAACAAACAAAGGTTAACTCATTGTTTTATAAGATAATCCTCGATGGTTCTTTGATGACCATGTCTTTAGATGAATTCTCATAAGGCAATGAATCTTCCTCCAAATAGTCACTTCATAGTCAAGAAAAATATCATGTCTCCATCATTGCCAATCTAGTCGAAACATCATTGATTAGCTAAAAAGACTTGATACAAATTGAATTAATGTAACTAAACAAATTTTTAACCAACTTTTCAAAAGAATCTATCTAAGTGTTTTGCATTGTTTTCTAATCTTCAACAAAAAAATATTTCCAAGTGTTTGATCATGGAATGATGTTTGATTTTTAATCCTGAATAATAAGTCAATTTAGGCTCAAGGATTTTGTTGTGGTAATCAACCTCTTGGTTAGTAAACAATGATATCAATCAAAGATTTACAAAAATCTGATCTCTCTTCTGAAAATGTTGATCCCTTTCTGCTTGTGACTGAATGTTGCTCATTTGAATCCTTTTTGAGGTACCCACTTTCCAATCCGTTTATGCTGCCCCCAAGTATTTGATGTATCAGTTTTGACAACTTTGGGCAATGGAAAGGATGATGCTACAAAATGTTATTATGACTATGTACAAATGACGGATGCAATGAAGGTTTAGACAAATGGGATGATGAGATGCATTATGTACACATGTGGCTAGGAAAGAAATGACTTAAGGGAACCAAAAGTGCTTGTTGCCAAGTTTTCACCTTTGGGTGCTCTCTTTCTTTGCTACCGAGGTGCCTATTTGCTAGGTTTTCACCAAGGCACTTTTTCTCTTTTTCATTTTTTTTTGTATTTTTTCTTTTTTTCTTTTTTTGTATTTTTGTATTTTTCCTTTTTTTGTATTTTTCTTTTTTTCCTTTTTTTGTATTTTTCTTTATCACCTTGGCGCCTATTTTCTAGGTTTTCACCAAGAGATAGTTTTTCAAATGTTTTTGCTTTTCTCCATTTTCAATTTTCCACTGTTTTTGATCTTTCTTCTTTTCCAATGTTTTTGGATTTTCCATTTTCAAATGTTTTTGGTTTTTCCATTTTCAAATGTTTTTGGTATTTTCCAGATCCCTTTTCAATTATGTACAATAATTATGATGCTCTCTCATCTGATACTCTTTATACTCTTTCATCTGCTTTAGGTGTAGAATCTCTTCAAATGAATGCTATTTATGGGTTCTTGTAATTCTTCACCATTACAATCTGATAACTTATATGTTCCAGTTCCAAAGGATGACACTATCACAAATGGGCCTATCCAATTAGCTTCCCACTTTCCTTTCTTTTCCCTTTCAGCTTGATTTTTGGGATTTTCTCTTAGTACCAAGTCTCCTACTTGAAAAGTTCTTGGTTTGATATGTTTGTTGTAATTGCGTGCAATCCTATTTTGATAAACTTTTAAATGCTCATAAGCTTGAGTTTGGTGTTCCTCTAACAATTCCAATTGTTGTAGTCTGGCAATCCTATAATCCTCATCAGTGATCAATCCTCTTAATGAAACCCGTAGAGATGGAATTTCAACTTCTAATGGTAGAACTGCTTCGGTTCCATAGACTAAAGAGAATGGGGTGGCTCCTGTAGGTGTTCTGATACTAGTTATGTAAGCCCATAGTGCAGGATTTATTTGCATGTGCCAATCTCTTCCTAATTTGTTAACTGATCTTTTTAATAGTTTGAGGATATTTTTGTTCATTGCTTCAGCTTGTCCATTGCCTTGTGGATAATAAATGGATGACGAATGATGTGTAATGTGTAATGTCATGCAAAGTTCATCAATATCCTGATTTTTGAATTGTTTCCCATTATCCGTGATAATGGCATGTGGAATACCATAGCGAAAAATTATGTGGTTCAAAATGAACATTGAAATTTGTTTGCCAGTTGCTGTTGTTAATGGAACTACTTCCACCCATTTGGTGAAGTATTCTGTTGCTGTGATGATATACTTGTGTCCGTTTGAAGATGGAGGATATATGATTCCAATCAAGTCAAAACCCCATTGATAAAAAGGCCATGGTGTAATGAATGGGTGTAATTCTTGAGCCGGTGCATGTATCATATTACCATGATATTGACATTTGCTGCATGTTTTCACAAATTGACAAGCATCCTTTTCTAATGTTGTCCAAAAGTACCCTAAACGAAGGATTTTCTTAGCTAGATTAAGACCGCTTGAGTGTGACCCGCAAATGCCTTCATGGACCTTGCGTAAAGCTAACTTAGACTCTTCTTCCTCTAGACATCTAAGTAACGTCCCATCAAGACCCTTACGATACAATGTGTCTGAAAGAATTAGGTAACGGGTGGCTTGGCGTATGAAATTATGTTTTTGGGCATGAGTTTGGTCTATGGGGAGTACTTGGTCTTTAAGGTAAGTATAGATGGGTCCATACCAAGGAGAGTCATGTCCATGTAAAAGAGCAACAATTTGGGTGTCAGGAAGGTTAAATGCCGGTTTTACCAACTCTTCCACCAAGAACTCATACTTCTCATTTTGATCTGGTTTTTGTAACAATGAAGCCAAAGTAGCCATGGCATCTGCTGCTCTATTCTTTTCTCTTGGAATCTATTCAAATGTGATCAAAGAAAAGTACTTCTTCCATCCATCAATCAAGGTTTTATATTTCATCAATGTTATATCTTTGGTATTGTATTCATTATTAACCTGATTGATTATGAGTTGGGAATCTCCATACACTTGTAATTCTACAATATTCCATTCCAAAGCCATTTTGATGCCAATGACTAATGCCTCATATTCCGCTATGTTATTAGTGCATGGAAATAAGAGTTTATAGGACTTTGGAATGGTGTACCCTTGAGGGGTAACCAATAATATACCTGCTCCAGAACCTCCTTGTGTGTAAGATCCATCAAAATATAATTTCCATGTCTTTGCTTCTATGTTGACAATTTCTGCATCTGGAAATTCAATTTGCATGGTTTGTGTAGACTCCATTGGGTTATCTGCTAAGTGATCTACTATCACTTGTCCTTTAATTGCTCTTCTATCAACATATTCAATGTCAAATTCACTTAGGATCATGACCCATTTTGCTATTCTACCTGTTAAGGCAGTTTTCCTTAGCAAGTATTTGAGAGGATCAATCTTGGCAATTAATTTGATCTTATGCATCAACATATAATGTCTTAGTTTTTGAGATGCAAAAACCACTGCTAGACATGCTCTTTCCATGAATGAATAATTGAGTTCATATTTTATTAAGGTTCTACTAAGATAGTAGATTGCCCTTTCTTTTCCTTGCTCATCTTCTTGTGCCAACAATATCCCTAGAGACCTTTCTGTGGCTGATATGTATAACAATAGTTCTTTACCCTTGATAGGTGACATAAGAATAGGTGGGTTTATCAAATAAGTCTTCAAAGTAGCGAAGGCCTTATCACATTCTTCATCCCACATAAATGTAGTGTCCTTGTGTAACAATCTAGTGAAGGAGTGACACTTTTCTGCTAATTGAGAGATAAATCTCCTTATTGATTGAATCTTTCCTTGTAGTGACCTCATTTGGCTAATATTTCTTGGAATCTCCATTTCTAGAATGGCTTGTACTTTTTCAGGATCAACTTCAATGCCTTTTGCTGACACTATATAACCCAATAACTTGCCGGATTGGACACCAAAGGCACACTTCTTTGGGTTTAATCTAACTTTGAATTGTTCTAACCGAATGAATATTTTTCTTAGGATTTGTAAATGCTCTTCTCTATTGTGGGATTTTGCTAGAATGTCATCCACATAATCTTCTAATAAAGTGTGCATCATGTCATGGAAAATAGTTGTCATGGCCCTTTGATATGTAGCTCCAGCATTTTTTAAACTGAAGGGCATGACATTCCAACAAAAAGTACCCCAAGGGCAAGTAAATGCTATCTTTTCTTGGTCTTCGAGAGCAATCTTGATTTGGTTGTAGCCACTAAATCCATCCATTAATGAGTACATTGCGTGACTTGTTGTCAAATCCACTATGGTATCAATGCTTGGTAATGGGAAGTCATCTTTGGGACATGCAAGGTTTAAATCTCTGAAATCCATACACACACGGATAGATTTATCATGCTTAGTAACCGACACAATGTTAGAGATCGAACCAGCATATGCTATTATTCTTATGAATCCCACCTTTAACAATTTTTCCAATTCTGCCTTGACTAGGAGAGCCACATGTGGGTGCATTTTCCTTAGTTTTTGCTTCACAGGTTTAACTCTGGGTCTAACATTCAGATGATGCATTATGAAATCAGGATCCAGTCCAGGCATATCAGCATATGACCATGCAAAATTTACTTGTTATTCTTGGAAGAATTTGATAAAGTCCTCTCTTTCAAGAGATGTAAGTGATGCAGCCAAGTGTACAACCTTTGGCTCTAGTTCTATACCAATGTTAACTTTTTCTGTTGGTTCTATAAGAATAGATGACCGTTCTTCTTCATGTTCAGGCAAAGTGTCCAATCTCTCTTCTAATGGTGCCACAGTTGGGTTTTCACCAAAAGAAACATCTTTTATTTTCATTATTTTTGGTTCTAATGGTGCCACAGTTGGGTTTTCACCAATAGAACTTCTCATTTTTAATTTTTTTTTCATTTTTTCTTTTTTTTGACTAAGAGATTGGACCCTTTCTGTTGTCATCATGTCCATATTGAGTTTGTTGGTGAAAGAGGGTTCAACCGCATTGAGGTATTGGTTTGTTGCTTGGTCATTTGGGAAGTAAAGTAAGTCATGTGGTTCAGTTTGATCCCAATCAATGAGGTCTGGATGTATCAAAATTAAGGAGTTATTGGGTAAGGTATCATCAATAGGGTTTATGGACATGACTTCGTTTGAGGGTTCATACATTGTATCATTTAGATCTATGATGTGCGCTTCCTCAAGATGATCCATGGAAGCAGGGTCAAAGTCCCCTTCGCTTGAATCCTCGTCGACCTCTATGGGAAACAATGTGGGAAAAGCCACAAGTGGGTTAAAACTAAAGTTTGAATTTCCCTCCTCTGAAGGTGTCCAAAATGTTTCTATCCATGCTCCACTACTAGATGCTTGTTCTATATTATGCCTTTGAATAGGAGATTCTTCATTAATTGGAGCATCTTGTTTTGGGATTTTTGCATAAGTATGTATAGCAATGACTTCTTTATCTTGACATGAATCATCTAATAAAGTATCCCATTCGTAATCCCTAGAGTCATCACTATCTCCTTCGGATTCTAATGCATTTATTTGAGGATGAAAATCATGCATTGGACTTGAACTTTCTCCCTTATATTGAAAACCTACTCCGGATTTTTCATGACTTGCCCTCCAAATAGGTTCAATAGGTTCTAATAATCCTCTATTTCTTTGGCCTAGGGGTCCTCTTCCTTTGTATCCCATCTTTTGCATAATATCAAATCCTTTCCCATATTGTTCTGTTTGTATATTGACATGCTGAATTCTTTCCATGGGAGTGTCTAAGGTACCATCCTCATCATGATAAAGCCATTGGAGGACATCATCCTCTTCCTTATCCCATGTTGCTTTGCTATCTTCCCTCACAAAATAAGAATTATAATTATGTGGAAGATGTTCTTTTGAGGGTTTACCATGTGATTTGGGAGACATGGGCATGTCAAATAGAGAAACAGAATATTCTCCTACCCCTTTTGAACTAATCTTGCATTGTTTGTCAAATTTGTTCATCATCTCACTCATGTATTGATAATGAGCTGCTTTAGCTTGTTCTTTTTCCTCTTTAGTAGGTTTGTAGATCACTGTTTCCAATTTAGGTGCCACATATGGACTTTCCATCACATTTGGACTCTTGTAGCTCACTTTTTCCTTGCCCTTAGTTGATGTAGTTGAGCTAGCTTGAAGAGGATTTTGTGCATCTTCATTGGTGATCCTTGGAACAACTCCTTCATGATTATGTGGAATGTATAATTCATGCAAGGGTTTGAGTGCATTACAATATTGAAATGGATTTGAGTCTCCTCCAACTGTGATTTCTTCACCCATGTATGGGAACTTGATGCATTGGTGGTATGTGGATGGGACAGCTTGCATCTCATGAATCCATGGTCTTCCCAATAAGATGTTATAGGTTAATTTCATGTCCAACACTTGACATTTAGTTTCCTTCTTGACTGGTCCCACTTGGATGGGCAACACAATCATGCCTTTAGAAGCTCTTTCAGCTTCATCATAAGCTTTTATGGTGATTTTCTTTGTAGGGTCAATGCAAGACTCAGATAGACCTAAGGATTTTACAAGACTCAATGTGCATATGTTAAGGCCAGCCCCTCCATCAATAAGGGCTCTTTTGACTCTATGCCTTTCGATCAAAACCTCTATATGTAATGGAAAATTTTGAGGATGAGTTATAGACATGTCATCTTGATCGGAAAATGAAAGACAATGAGGAGCCACAAGATGTCCTACCATATTTTGAAATTTTTCTTCCCCTAAGGTAGTAGAAACATGTGTCTCTTCCAAAGCTTTTTCCAAAATCTCTTTATGATTTGGTGACAACTTCAATAACTCTAAGATTGAGATTTGTGCTGGAGTACGTTGCAATTGGTCCACCAAACTATAAGGCCTTGCTGCTGTAGGAGGTTGTTTGACCACAATGTTGGATGGTGGGAGATTGGTGTTTTGAGGGACTATCCCTTGTAAAGTCATTCTAGAATTCTGCCCTCTTGTAATGACATTAGTTGCTTCCTTTTGAGGCTGTTCATTAATGATGATAGCATTAACAATATGATCATATGATGGCACAAAGTTGAGATTATTGGCACTTTGTTTCTTGCCATTTGATGACTCACCTTTATCATGTTTGTAAAAAGGTTGTTTGAAGGCCGTATGATCTTCATTATTTTGGGGTCCATCAACAGTGATTATGTTATTATCTATCAAGTCTTGCACCACATTCTTTAATTGTAGACATTCATTTGTAGTGTGCCCCTGAATCCTATGATATTCACAATGATGCTTAGCATCCCACCAACCCGGCTTGTGGTCTGGTTCATAAGGCTTAATAGCGGGTAATGTAATAACATTGTTAGCTATGAGAGCCTTTAATGCAGTTTCAAGTGATTCTCCCAAGGGTGTAAAGTGTCTTGCAGGAGTGGGCTTCAAATACTTATCATACTTGCTGTTTTGATCCTTGTTTCCTTGATTATTCTTGTTGGCATTGTTGTTGTTGTTGGAAGGTGCATTATATGCTTGATTAGCATTATTCACTTGATTTGGTGTCTTTGTAAGGGCAAATGGAATCACCTTCAAGTTGCTGGATTCCACTACACCATCATTAACAATGCCTTTGTTGTTATTCTTTGCAGCATAATGGCTATTATTGTTGTACCAACTTTTATTTGGATTGTTGTTATTGTTGGTATTGTTGTTGTTGGAGTTAGAGTTATTCTTATTTTCCTTGTACAATTTCAACTCTCCACTCTTGATCAACACTTCTTCCATTGTAATTCCATTATCAATCAAATCTTGAAAGGTTTTAGGACATTGCATCCTTAGTCTATAATTCAGTTCGCTTCTTAAACCATTAATAAAGATATCCATTTTTTCTTTCTCCGGTACACTTCTTGGATATCTAGCAAATGCAGTCCTCCATCTTTGCAAGAATGTGAGAAAGGCTTCTCCATCTTGTTGCTTTGTGTTACATAACATTATCATTGTGACCTCATGTTTGATGTTATAAGAGTAATGAGTCATGAATTTAGAAGCTAATTCTTCAAAGGATTTTATGCCGGATGGTAGTTTTGAAAACCAATCCATGGTCGTTCCTCCCAAGCTTCTTGGGAATAGTCTCATTAAATAGGTTGATTCATGCATGAATTCAAGACTCAATGCACAAAACCCCTGAAGATGATCATGTGGGTCAGATGTTCCTTCATACCTCTCATATTTAGGAAATGTTACATTTATGGGAAAAGGCACCATGACCAAACTCTTATCAAATGGAAAAGGACATAATGTTTCAATAGAGAAAGGCTTAGGAGCCCTGTTTTGTTTCAAACTGTCAATTTCCATTTGTAATGCCTTGAATTGTTCCCTTATTGCTTCCATAGGGTCTTCTATTTCCTTGGGTTTTAATTGCTCTATGTCAAAATCTTTAGGTAGCTTTACCCCCGTTTGTATTAAGTCCATGAAGTGTTTTGCTTTGTCCATAAGCATGGTCTTTTTCATTAGTTCTATGAAATAAGGACATTGTCTTGCCTCTAATGCTCTTTCAACCGTGGCTTCTTCCGCAGTTGGGGGTAAGTTTGTATTATGAGGAGGAAATAAGTTGTTGCCTTGTGAATTTGCCTCTTGAGAATTAGGATCTCTTCCTCCATTATTAGAATTTCCTTGATTGTTATTAAGATCCATACCCCCATTCATGTTGTTCCCTTGATTGTTGTTAGGATCTATACCCCCATTCATGTTGTTCCCTTGGTTGTTGGGATCGATATTTCCTAGGGTACCGCTAAACATCTTGTTAATGTCCTTTGCCTTAGCGGGTTTTCCAGTCACTCGTGAAGTAATGAAAGTGTTCTTTGGAAATGGGAGCTCTTCTCCATTGTAGGTCCCATCTGTTTGTAATGCTTTCCTTATAGAGAGTGACCTTGTAATAACAGGCATGAACAAACTTTAAGGGTATGTTGACTTTCTTCTCTTGATAAGCTATTTTTGGAATAAGGTAAAATTTTTTGATCAATTTTAAATGGTTTAAAATTTTAATGGTGTTTTGATCAATAACTTTGGAATATCTTGTTTGAAAATAAAAAACAATCTCAACACACACATCAATTGGGTACCATATCCCTAGAATGCTCTAATGTGTATATTTTTGAACGTTTTCACAGGTTTAAACACAAGAATAGCTTCCACACAATCTACCTAGCACATAATTGGTTCGTAAACATGGCTCTAATAGGTAGTTTTGCTATTTTACCGTTATGTAGTAAGTTTTCCGTTCAAAAGAGATCTTAGCTTTTCATCCCCCAACTATGTTAAGGGGCTTCCCACATGCACAAAAGCACGATTTTGCGCAATCCGTTAGGACTACTAGAGGAAGTTCGAAAGAGCTAAAATCCTTTTTGTCGTGTACCCCATTAAGGATACCCGTGTTTCATTTTATAGTGGGTCAGATTCTCACGGAAAAAGCAAGTGTATCCCACTTTGGGCTGTCCCTCTCACCGGCCCTTCTAAGGCAATCTCAGGAGGCGAGCCCACTAAGTTTTAAACATGTTCATTTGAAAGCATGAAAAGTGGATTTGGTAGAGAAAGTTTGGGAATTTGATTCACTCAAAGAGTGAAGAGCATATCCCTATTTCTTTTTCCTTATCCCAAACACTCACAATCAATTTGGTTCTTTTTCAACCCCGTGACAAAGGGGTTCTTAGAATTGAAGTGTTTATTTTTTTCCTTTTATGATTAAACTATGTTTTGAACTTTGAAAATGCCACAATTTAAGGGAAGTTTGCAAGCTTGATGAGAGAAATACCTCAATCGATGCTAGCAAAGGCTAGGCGCATTTTTAAGTAGTAGATTTTTCATTTTCTCTCCAAATCCTTCTCTTACCTTAGCAAAACGTTCCCTCCACCAACAAGTTAGTCAGCACAATACAAACAAAGTGAGGGGAAACCAAAATCAAAGCTTAAAATGATATAATTGATTATGCTTTTGATTCTTTTTACCAAAATATTTGCACAATTCTTACAAACTTAAGGACTAAACTCCCAATTTAATGAGACATATTTTCGTTTGTAAGCATCTACAACAGCAATGTATTTAGCATATAATTCTACTTCTTTCTCTAAATCATTGTTGAGAACAAAGGTAGAATGTACCCGGTTTTCTTTCCTTATCCTTTTAGAGATCAATTTCTCCTCTAAGTTGTGCCTTCTCTTTGGTTTTTGCACTTTCTTATGACAGACCATGCTCCTGAGACAAAAAAAAATGACAGTGAAGTTAGCATACAGTCATCATTTTAACATTTTTGACAAAATAGAGAAAATACTGTCAGGCGACATCATCCAGACTATAGGCGAGGTAAAATTTAACAAAGACGTGACTACTTTAACCACGAGCGTCACCAAAAGGGGCTCAAGCGAGATTAAAATAGACAAGTGCGATATTAAATTTTGCAAACGCGTGAAATCTTTAATACATGCGACAACAGCAATTACTCTGATACAGTATAAATGCTAAACCAGGTGACATTGTCTATGCTAAATGCGAGATCTAATTTAATAAAGACGTAATTACTTTAACCGCGAGCGTCACCAAAAAGGGGCTCAAGCGAGATTAAAGTAATCAAGTGCGATATCAAATTAAAATAACACGTGAACTATTTATTACAAGCGACAAATTAATTCAGAGAAGCGACATTTAATTAATCCAAAGCGACATTTAAAATACTCAAAGCGAGAAATTAAATGAGAAAGGCAGTAAACTCCCTTTACACCTGGCGTAAAATGATTCCTCGGCTGCGGCTTTTAATTCTGTGCAGGTGACATTTAAATGACCAAAGGCATTAGCTGCTTGTACGTAACGCGAGAATTTGATTTCTGCAGGCGTGATTTCTTTCGCCAGAAGCGTGATTCTGCAAGCTGAAAAGCGTGATCGTTCAGACTCTAGGTGACATTTTAATTTCCGTGAGTGACATCTCTTTGCTTTAAGCATGATTTCTTTACCGGTAGGTGTGATTTCTTTTCTGTAACCTGCAAACAGTGAGCAAATTCATGCAATTCTAGCCTAAATTTTGCAAATAACATAGAAATTATGATAAATTTGAAGCCTACAGCCCCGCGGTGGGCGCCATTTGTGTGTGAGTGATTTACACCTTCATGAAATAACAAGATTAACTAAGAACAACAAGAATTAGAGCAAAATAATCTAACAAATGCACAATTAATCTAAATATCTCATGGTTCTCTAAATTGTAGTAAGTGAGGCTCTCAGCTACAAATTCTCACTAGTGACACTCTAATTATGAGAATTGAACTAAGAATGATATGCAAACTAGATCTAATTATCAAATTCTAGCTTTATTTGATAAGAAATCTACAAAATGATCAACAATTGAAGCTAATTATCAATGAAAATGCTAAGTGAGTGATGTGGATGCAAATTGCAAGAGCTTTGCTGCAATTCAAAGATATGGAGTGGATGAATAATGCCTCAAAATGCCTTCTATTTATAAGATTTTCCCAAGGGTAGGGGGTAGAGTGAGATAACCATGGTTATGCTTGGGTAAGGTCAATTAGCTTTGTTTTGTCCCTAAATTGGGGGACAAACATTTAAATGGTTTCAAAAGGCTGGACCATTTCAACAAAAGTGAGTGATTTATGTCCATTTTGTCTCCTTTTTTGCTTTGTTGAGGGAAATTAGATATTTATTAAATAATTAAAGTAATTAAATTTAGCCATGAAGGGTAAGAGGTTCATTTTGATTTTTCATTTCAACAACTATGTCATTAATTGAATTTAATCAATTTCTTAGTGTTTTCCCCTTTTCAAGCTTTATTTAATCATTTAATCATTTAATTGAATTTTCCTTTGATTTGAATTGCCTTTGTTCCATTTATTGATTTTTCGTGCTATTTGATGATTTGATGCACCTTTTGATTGATTTAAGTCTTTGCCAATTTTTTTGTGTCTACAGTAATCAACCAATAACCTGGTCCTAAACATAGTAGATGTGTCTTCATCTTCTATTTCTAGCTATCAAAATTTACTCCATCAAACTTAGGGCTTTCTTTCCTGAAATCCACCATGGATCTCGTTAAGCTGTTAAACTTTTCTTTCAAGGACCTGCTGCTTTGATACCAATTGTTAGAAAGTAAAGTCCATGAAGATAACTGAGAGGGGGGGGGGGGTGAATCAGTTATTAGATAATTATAACCTTTATCAACTTCAATAGCATTTAACCATGTAAGCAATGTAATTACCAACCATAGAAAGATATTCATACATAATGACACAATAACACAAGATATGTTGACTAGGGAACCTTTTGATCAAAGAGTAAACCCCGGTGGGAATGATGCCCACAAAAGATGCACTAATATGAATATTCCTTGTGAAAAGATGGACTCTATTAGGAGTCTTATGAAATACATTTAGTACATATGAATCCCTGTTAGGAGATTTTGAATCCCTGTTAAAAGATTCTAACCCTGTTAGGAGTTATGGAAGACAGAAGGACCCACTACCCAAACAGCTTCAGGGTAAGATCACTAAACTCACTGTCCAAATAATCTTAATTTTATTCAGTAGAATAATATGAAATATGTTACCTTCTTACTATGCCAAACCACACTCATTGCTACACCAGATCTCAATTCTAGATCTTTGTACTTCGCATGTCTTCCTTCATAATTTCGCTTTCACAACTTCATTAGCTCTTTTCTTCACTTCATGCTTACATTCACATTCAACCATACCATGCTCACACTTCTTTCACATTGCTAATTATTCTTCTTACAATAAAGAGAAACATTCCTTCCTTTATACCACACTCAAATAATTACAAATGAGTCAACACACAAATACAAAATAAAAGTTTCCACACGCTACATCAAAATTACACAAAATTGTCATCTTCCAGATGTAATAACTCTTCACTCATGTGACCTCGAAGTTTGCATTGTGATCCACATCACTATCAATGTGTCTCAACCTTCCCTTTAACTGCACAAAATGAGATTCCATCCCGATTAGGAGATATCATCCGATTTCCACAAACCACTACTCAGGAACACTACCTGAATACTGCTTCCACCAAAATGCTCATAAATTCTATGAATCAATGAATTTCTATCTATGCTCTTAACCATAGACAAATAACATATCAAATAATATAACTTCAACATCTCATAGTTGTATCTGCAATATCCCACATGCGCTAATCAAAACACTATCTGCTTCTCTGCTAGTCTGTAGAAGATCACTATGTTGACATCAATGACAATCATAGTCATGAATGCAACAACTACTACAGAATGACTGCCAACATCCAACATTCATTCCTAACATTCATTTCATTGGATTCTTGATCAGAATATGAAATGGAAACATTTAGGATGAATAGGAAAGGTTTAAATTGTATGGAGGCAACAACCAAAGGAATGAATAGAATCTAAGGTTCTTTGTATATTGGAACATGATGCTTCCATAGAAGAAAAGGATTGTGTGGAGTACCACCTATAATAGACAAAGAAGATAGACATTTCCACTACTATTAAGAAATATTGGAAAAACTTAAATGCATAGTCTTGACCATGGAAAAGTAGATAACTAAATAATATGATCATATCCTTTCAAAAAAATTTGAATGCTAGTAAAAATAAGTTTTTAAGGGGGGACTTGAAACCCCTTACAAGGAAGTTACAAAAGATATAACATTAAACCCACCAAAAAAATATAGGGCCAAAAAAGTTAGCTGGCCACCAAACCCGAACCAACAATAAAAACCAGCCTAAAACCAGTAAACAAAAACTAAATCCTAGCAACAGAAACACAAAAAAATAGGAAACACAAAGAAAAGGAACTAGGTAAACTCTAACAAAGTTGCCTCCATATATTTTTTAGCCTTAGACATCTTACTGATGGCCTCATTAAGATTCGGGAGCTCCAGGATCATGTCCTGAATCTTCTTCTTCTTTGACGATCTGGTATGCTTTCCTGGTCTAGTCTGATCCTCATCGTCATCTTTGGTATCATCTATTTTAACAGGGGACCCAATGTTCAACTCCTGCTTAATGTTATTAATTCAGTCAACCATAGTACCCATAAACTGGTTACTATCCATCATAATCTTTTTGAGGGTGGCCTCCATCCTTTCGACCTTAGCTTGTAGTAATCCCATCTTCACATCATCCATGTTCTCTACTTTGTTTGTCCAATCAAACCCAAAATACGTCCTCTCCTAAATATTGTCCACTTTATTAGAAAGGGATATGAGGCTAAGAATTAGGGTCTTGATTTCATGAAAAAACTATTTAACCAAGTGGAAGGAATACATGGACATTCCTTTGGTAGTTTGTAAAATGCCAAAAGGAGGTTCAATTTTGTCCTCTAGGTCTTCCTTCAGGAGTTGAACATTTCTCTCATGCATATCAATAGTCTTCAGGAAAGGGATAGTTATGGAGGAGGACAAAATATCCTTTTCTAGAGTGGTCTCATCACATCTCACATCTTTATCCTTTTTATCCGACATCTCCTTAGTGGCAGCTTCATTGTTCAAAGAAATGGGGACATTATGGTCAACCAAATTGGCTGTTATCTCTATTTGACCATTAAAGATTGTCATTAGTATCAAAGACATCAGTTAGTTACCTATGCTATGCTAGTTGGTAAAAGCAAGCACTTCAAGCTAGTCGGTTAAATCCTTTACACTGAACATCAAAACATTTTTACCAAGCATTAGTGTTCACCGATAGTGAGTGACAGTAAACATCGAGCAGATTGGACACTAAGCACCAGTGTAATTACCAAGCAGTATATATAGTGTTTACCAAGGAAGAGAGAAAATGGGATAGTAATTACGAATGGCACATTTATCTATGCAAATGGTTACAATAGAGTCACAAAACATTTTACCAAGATTGAGGATCATTTATTTTACGATTCCATCATTAATTGCGATAATGATCTTTATGTAATTTCTAGATCTAGGTTATTTTTGTACAACGTAGATCTTAGGCTTTTCTCTAAGATATTGTAACTAATTTTTGTTAAGCAGCAAAAAGAAGCATGCTATATAATTTTGTATTTCAAACAATTTTGAGAAGTGAGAGAGTGAGAGAAGCTTGACAAGGAAGTTATGAACAAGAAAAGAAGATCTTGAAGCATTAGCCAACTTCAAGATATCAGTTATCATACAGAGGAGAAAAGGATATAGAGATATTCAGATTAAGAAGAATTAGACAAGGCTATCGAGTACTTCAGAGTTAAGATCTTCACATAAAAAGGGTAAGATCACCAGAAGTGATCACCACTTGTAGCCCTAACAGGCAAACCTTTTCTATCTGCAGTAGTAAAGAATTTGTGGGTGTCATCTCCACCAGAGTTTTTACCTCCTAACAAGGGTTTATGCATTACCAAAATACTTGTGTTATATGACTGATTTATTGTTGATTTCATGTTATTTACCTTTTCTAGTTAAATGAATGAATGATGCATGCTATGGATTCAAGTTATATTTGAAGGCTACTACTATTTGTTGTTTAAGGTTTGTGAGTTAAAAGTTTTTTGTTGGCACTAATTCACCCCTCCCCTATCAATACCCTATCTCTCCAATCTAACAATTGGTATTAGAGCTTTGATCTCTTATTGGATAGTTTAACCACTGAAGAGTAAAGATCTCATCATGGAGAGATATAAGTTGGAATAAAAAATAGAGAATCAAAGGATTCAAATGTAGATGTTGCTTGAGTAGTATAAATAGGCTAAGAATGCATTGAAGAAATTACTGGTTCAAAGAAAGAACTTGGCTATTCTGGAGAATGAGACTGGTTACCATGAAGAGGAGATTGATGATTTATTTGATCACATTGGATCTAGTTTAGGAAGTATTTCTAATGGTTCTAAAAATGCAATCTTTGATTTGTCTGAAAAGAATCTTCACTTAATCGAACAAGTGAAAGCTCTGCAAATCAGTTAGGAATCACAGATGGTGAGAATGATAGATGTCATGAATAATGCTAGGTAGGAAGAGCAAGAAAGGAATCTAGCTATTGAAGACCAAAGAAAGATAACTAAACAACTTCAAGCAAAAGAAACTGAGATACAAAGGCTCACCGAGCACCATTTCAAAATTTCCAATCAGATGATGATTGTAAACCAGGAGGTCAAATGAGTAAATGGTCAATTGTCAAGAAAAATTGAGGATATTGGTATACTCAGGGAAGAAAATGAGAAACTGAGAAATGAAGTAAAGACTCAACAACAGCACAATGAAATCATGAAATTAGCTAAAGAAAGTTCTAAAAGGATTGATGATTTTCTGACTAATCAAAGAAGATTTGGAAGTAAAGTTGGATTAGGCTATACCAGTGAAGGAGAATCATCCAAGAAAGCTAAACAAGTCAACAACAATCAAAATCAAAGAGCTAAGACACTGTCATGCTATCACTATGGAAAACCAAGACATACCTCAATTGTCTGTAGAAGCAAAGCACAAGGTAAACCCCAAGTCACTCCTAAGTTTAATTGTTATTGTTATTATTATGGAAAATTTGGACACCAAGCTTATGAGTGTAGAGAAAAACTGAATAAGAATGCTAACAATCCTACCATGGAGAAACTCTATTATACTTGTAATGAACATGGACACACTACATGAGAGTGTAAGGAAAAGATGAAGCAAGTATGGATGCCAAAATAGAAGATAAAATGCAAGCCTTATCAATTGAAGAGACAAGATAACTCTTATGTTTGGGATTACAACACATGGGCTAACTATATTTCATGAGGTAGATATGGACACATTGCAACAAACTGTATGAGGAAAAGATGGGTTGGACAATCACAAATTTGGACAAGCACTAGAATGGCATGCTTACATTGTCATAAGGTCGGTCATCTAAGCAAGGACTATAGATACCAAGCACCAGAAGGACATGTATTTGAGATTGGAAACACTATTGAAGATATCATGAGAATTAGGAACACTATGTGGAAGAAGGCATCAAATGAGAATGGAGAGTCAAGCAATGTTGTCGATGAAACCTCATCCAATGGATTAGGTGACATTGGTACCTCTACCTAAGGTGAATTAGGTATGTATGGAATTTACATTTCAATTGATCTTATTTTACATACAGTTCCTTATATATGATGAGCACATACCAAATTTGCATGAATAAAGATGCATTGTGATTTATATGTGTTGAGCTAACAAAGTCACATAGTCGGTAAAAGTTAGACCGAGCAAAAGGTTACCCATCGGTAATCACTATTCAAGGTTAACCAAGTATCAGTATCAACTGAGTGAGAAATCATGTGTTAATCAAGTTGTTGAAAGTTTACAGTATTCACTAAGTTGACAGTTGTCACCGAGCTGGTAGTAGGTCAAGTATTAATGACAAAAGTTTTGAGCAGGACTGCGAAAAAGCTATAAATACACAGAGAACTAAGTTCATTTTTTCACCTAGCGATTTTGAAGAGCGATTATTTCATAGAGTGAGTTCATGAAAAGAATTTTCAAGATCATCCAAAGTAGTTGTAGATCAAATCGAGCACACTCTTTTCATATTCCGAGTAAGTTAAAACCCTTACTGAGCACATTCATCACTATTTTTTGAAAACCTAGTTTGTTAAAATGGCATCTATTGCAAGAAGTTCTAAATTTGTGGAAGATGAAGTGAATCTCATCATTTTAGCTAACTATGATGAACCTAAATACAAGTTACACCTGGAAGTCACATCTAAAATAGATTCAACAGGAGCTTTCTCAAGCATCCCACCTAGGGTTTTGCTAGTCGAGGATGTACAATCTTACATTCACTGCAAGATAGGTGAAATTGGTGATTTTGAGATGTATGATGCATATCAGAAACTATCTAGTGAAGATGGAAAACTTGAGGATGAGTAGAAACAAGTTGAGAAGAATGGACTCACTCAAGCCCTAAATTTTTTGAAAAGTTTCATAAATGAGTGGATTAGAGTTGTACTCACTCGTATCACGAGGGCACATTTTTTGTTGGATAGTCCAATTATAGTTACAAAGAGAATGATTCATAGGGTTATAGGTACCCTAAAATTGATATGGCCAAAGCTTTCCATAGTGCCTCTCGAGTTGAAATTGAGAATAATACTGGCACAACATGGGACGGTCAATCATTAAAGATTGCTTCAATTGAGGATTTGAAAGTTAAGTTTGTAGCACATGTAATTGGTTATAATTTCTATGAGTCAAGTAGACTTAACAATGTACCTTGTAGTTCTATGGACATGGCATTCAAACTGATTAAGAAAGGTCACTAGTTAGACCTTTCTGAGTTACTGTTGAAGCAGTTAGATGAGAACATGAAGATAATTAGGTCGGCAAAGTCTAACATCTGTAAGTTTAGATCACTGTTGGTGTGTATATTTTTCTACATAAATTCTTTCCTTCTATCGGTCACATAGATTGGCCTACTGACAAACCAATTGCTAGTCAAATTACTGATATAATGGCAAGTTTGGGAGATAATTTAAACAAAGTTGTAGATGATTATTTTGAGAAATTTAAGATTAAGATGAATCTTAGAAGTAGAATTCCAAGCTCACTGGTCAAGAAATATGAAATGGATATTTGTTTTCTAGTAGACACTGACCACACTTTAATCAAAGCTGTTGATTCAAGAACAAAATGCCTAGCCCCTATGGAATACAAAATGGATATTGATTTCACTTTGAAATCCATCAAGGCTTTACTGGATACACCTAAGGACATAAAGGCCAAAAGGTTTGGAACCTATGAAGAGGCAAAGACAAGAATAAAAATAGATCTTGTCATTGGCAAAATGACTAGAAAGTCTAGGAAAATGATGAAGACACTAACTAAAAAGTTTGGAGATGAATCTGACTCATCTAATGAGTCATCAGTTGAACCTGTAACTGAAGGTCAGTTACTGTTGACTGACAAAGCACATGATAGTGAGGAAACTGAGACCGACAAAGAAAAAGATTCAATACCGGTTTCTCCCACTTTAACTCCAAAGAAGAGGCAGTTACCAGTGCATTCAAGAGCACAAACAAGGTCAGCAACCGCAGCTTCACAACCTTTGAAAAAGGAAGTTGTGTAGGAAACAAAACCAAAAGTAGCTACACTGACCAAGACATATGCATAAAGAGGAACTATGGTCACAAATGGAGCACCAAAGAAAAGGAGAAGGTTGATTAGAGGAAGAGAAGATGTTAAAGATGAAGAAATTGACAACAATCAGTTCAAGGTTGTCAGCAATAAGAACACAACAATAGATGAAGTTGTTGCAGATATAATTGAAAATGGAGATCTCACAGATCCAAAACTCAGTCAGTTTGACAACATGTCTACCGAGGATCAAAAAGAAATTGAGGAGGCAGTCATCCAGATGATGATAAGCTTCAAATGAGTTCCATTGGAGTTTGCTAAGAAAC